>JAXQQM020088124.1:0-32666 GCA_034641835.2 Pinus albicaulis | reverse complement strand
TGTTTTCTTTCTGCAGGGGGCCACAACAGAGCTTATTCATTGGCCCAATTCTTCAACACCCATTGTTTCTCCACACCAAGAGAACTTTTGAGTGCTCACAGACTTCGTCAATGCATCTGCAACATTACTCAAAGTGTCCACCTTTACCAGCAACACCCTTTTAGCCTCAACCATATCTCTAACAAAGTGATATTGAACATCAATGTGCTTTGTCTTTGAATGATAAGCAGGGTTCTTAACCAAGAAAATTGCACTTTGGCTATCACAGTCTATCCTTATAGCTTGCTGTACCAACCCCATACTTGAACACAATCTCTGCAACCAAACTGCTTCCTTGCTTGCATGAGTGGCTGCTATGTATTCTGCCTCTGTAGTTGAAAGCGCCACTACAAATTGTCTTTTACTCATCCAACTGACTGCACCTCCAAATAGGCTAAACACATACCCACTTGTAGATCTTCTTTGGTCCAGATCTCTAGCCCAGTCTGCATCAACAAAACCACGAATTTCCAACATTCTTTCCAATCCTGGTCTTCCCTGGTAGCACAAGCCATAATCACTAGTGCCACGTAAATATCTGAAAACCCGCTTCACTGCTGTCCAATGCTCCTTCCCCGGGTTTGACATAAACCTGCTCAATACTCCCACTGCATGTGCAATGTCTGGTCTAGTACAGACCATTGCATACATCAGGCTACCCACTGCACTTGCATATGGAACACGGAACATATACTCCTCTTCTTCTTGTGTCTTGGGACACTGTTCAGCAGACAGCTTTACACCTACAGGAATAGGAACATTCACCGGTTTACTATCCTGCATATTGAACCTCCGCAATATAGTCTCGACATACTTCCTCTGGTTTAACCAGAGCTTCCTCTTTGCCCGATCTCTCTTAATTTCCATGCCCAAAATATAGTTTGCAGCACCAAGATCCTTCATGTCGAATTTGGAGAACAGTTGGGTCTTCAAATCTTGAATAATTTCTTTGTCATTTCCAATCAACAACATATCATCCACATACAAGACCAAATAAATAATACGGTCACCAATTAATTTAAAATAAACACAGTGATCCTCCTTGCTTCTGGTGAAGCCAAGTCCCCGTATATAGGTATCAAATTTCTGATACCACATCCTTGGTGACCGTTTTAACCCATACAGAGACTTCTTCAACCTGCATACCAGTTCTTTCTTACCCTTCACCATAAAACCTTCAGGTTGCTTCATGTAGATCTCCTCTTCTAGATCCCCGTGAAGAAATGTTGTCTTCACATCCATATGTTCTATCTCAAAATCAAATGCAGCAGCAACAGATAAAAGTAATCTAATAGAAGTAACTTTGGCAACAGGAGAAAAAATATCACCAAAATCAATTCCCGGCACCTGGGAATAACCTTTTGCTACCAATCGAGCTTTGTATTTCTCCACCTTTCCTTATACATTCATCTTCTTCTTAAACACCCATTTGCTCCCAATGGGTTTCCTTCCAGCCGGCAACTCCACCAGATCCCATGCATCATTTTTGTGCAAGGATGACATTTCATCAACCATGGCCTCCTTCCAGAGTTTTCCATCCTCTGAATCTACTGCCTCCCTGACAGTTCTGGGTTCATCATCAGTTATAGTTAAGGAAAAACCTGAACAGAAAGCAGATGGACTATACCTTTCTGGTTGCCTTCTTTCCCAAACTGATCTTCTCAAAGCTGGAGTTTGTGGCTCTTCATCTTCTGAGTCTTCTTCTGTTGTAGAGTCTGATTCATCCTCCTTTAGCTCAACTCTATCTTCTCAGGTTCATTTGGTAGGACTTCATGTTTAACAACATCTTTCACTTCTCTAAACACCACATCTCGGTTGTACACAACCTTCCTTGTTTCTAGGTTCCAAAGCTTGTAACCCTTTAAACCATCCTTATACCCAATAAAGATGCACCTTTCAGATTTATTATCCAACTTGGTCCTTTTATCCTTTGGAACATGTACATATGCATCACATCCAAATACCCTTAGATGTGAAAGAGAGGGTTTCTTACCAGTCCATACCTCATGTGGAGTCTTATCCTCCAACACCGATGAAGGTGATCTGTTAACTAAGTAACATGCAGTCTCCATTACCTCTGCCCAGAATTCTTGTCCTAACCCGGTACCACTGAGCATGCTTCTTGCCTTTTCCATCAGTGTTCTATTCATTCTTTCTGCAACTCCATTTTGCTGAGGTGTGTATGGAGTAGTCTTCTGCTGTGATATACCACACTTCTTACAGAACTCTTCAAATTCCTTCTTACATAACTCCCCACCATTATCTGTCCTCAACGCCTTTATCTTCTTCTCTGTCTGGTTTTCCACCAGAGCCTTAAATTCTTTAAATTTGTCAAAGACTTCAGATTTCTTCCTCAAGAAATATATCCATGTATTCCTTGAGAAGTCATCTATGAATGAAACATAGTACACAGACTTTCCCAGTGATGGAACTGACACAAGTCCAAACACATCACTATGCACAAGTTCTAATATCTTGTTCGCCCTCTTAGCACCAGAAGGAAAACTCACCCGATTCTGCTTCCCATATACACAATGTTCACAGAAATCGAAATCCAGAGAGCAATTAGACATACCTTCTACCATACCATTTCTATGCAGTATCCGAAGGCCCTTCTCTCCAATATGTCTAAGCCTTTGATGCCATAGCATGGTCTTTTCTCCAAAGACAGCTAGGCTTTCCACTCCACTTTCAGGAACCACATAACTGTTACACCCATCAATAACAGTGCTACCTTGTAGCTTGTACAGAGTTCCAGTCCGAACTCCTCGCATTAATACCAGTGCTCCTCGAACCATCTTGCAGGCATCTTTCTCGAACACTGTTTTTACACCTGCATCATCCATCTTGCTTACAGAAATCAGATTTCTGGCCAATGCAGGAATATGCAGAACACCAGGAAGTGTTCTAATCCTCCCACCTTGCAGCTTCAGCTTGACCTTTCCACATCCGACGATTATGGCCTTCCTATCATCCCCTAGGAAGACATCACCACCATCATATTTCTCATACTCGCAGAACCACTCCCTATGGGGAGTGAAGTGAAAGGATGCACCCGAGTCAATCAACCATGACTCATGATCTACATGTGTATTTGAAGAAGAAGCCAATACACATCCCCACTTTCATCTGAGGTGGTTTTTTCCTCTGCAGAAGGAGCATCATCAGATCCCTTTCCTTTCTCAAGAGGTTTAGATCTGCAGTCCTTTTTGTAGTGCCCTTCCTTTCCGCATTTCCAGCACACCTTTACAAACTTTCCAGGAGATTTAGATCTCCCTCTAGATTTAGATATCCCACTCGAAACCTTATTCTTGTTTCTGTTCTGGGACCTTCCTCGTACAGATAAGGCATCTCCATTCTGACCCTCCATATTTCTCCATCTCATTTCCTCCGACAGAAAGGCTGAGACAATGTCATCAAAATTCAAAGTAGTTGTATTGCTACCTATTGCAATAACCAGACTGTCCCATGAATCTGGTAGAGAACACAACATACTGATGCACTTATCTTTATTTGAGATTTTAATATCAACAGATGACAACTAGCTTACCACAGTATTGAAGGCATTCAGATGCTCTGTCACTGAGTCTCCATCCTTCATCCTCAGGTTATACAACTTTTTCCGTAGGAACAACTTATTCACCAGAGACTTAGATTGGTACAAAGTCCCAAGTTTTTCCCACAAATTCTTCACCGTAGCTTCCCCAGATACATTCAACAATACTGAATCTGAGACACACAACTGTATTGTGCTCTTAGACTTCCGATCCAGTTTCTTCCAGTCTTCATTTGACATTGCCATTGGTTTAGTACCTGGATCTACCTCGATCCACTGATCTTTATCCACCAGCAGATCCTCCATCTTGAGCTTCCATAACTCAAAAATCTGACCATTAAATTTCTCTATCTCTATCTTTCCACCACTCGCCATCTTCTTTCACTGTAAGAATCGATCCCACAGATCTCCCACTGAACAGGTTCTACCTCAGGCCTAAGCAAAAAACCCTCAGCAGCAAAGGTGTCCCCTTGAAGCCGAAACAACTCTGATACCACTTGTAGGTTTTAACCCTGAACAGAAATTATCTACACACGAATCTTATAACAGAAAATAAACAATAGCGAGAGCATAAAACATAAAATAGATAAACAAATATATTTTCCCCTGGATCCCAAATCAGGACGACCAGCTTTATTTTTCATTATGTTCCTTTTAGTGTTACAACACATATATATACATGCCGAAGCATACATAAACCCCAATCCATTAACCCTGGATTAGAACATAACCGTAGTTCCCTTGACCCAATCTACAAAAAATACCAGGGGCCAAAAACCATCGTACCCCAAAACCATGTGCAAAACCATGCACAAAACAATGGCCGTGGACTACCCACTAGAAATTAGTCGTGGAAAGAATATAACACATACCCAAAATTTGGAATATTTTTTACAAAGTGTCAGATTGCAAATAGATAAGGTCTATGTATTTGGCATGAACAATCACTTTCTCTTCTATAACAACTCCTCCCTGAGCAACATATTCCATTATATCATGAACTAAATATTTAAAAACCATTCAACCAAAAATTTGTTGAAATATGTAACTAGGTTTGGTCTTCATAATGACATATGTAATCATGATTTTATGTATTTGATGTAAATACAAAAGTAAATTTAATATTTTTATTATTGAGGCATCACTTTCATGCTCAAAGGAAATTTATTTTTAGGTAAAGAACCCATTGGGTGCTTATAGGCCTTGTCATTATGTATATATGTCAATTGAGTCATTTTTCATGTATGGCATACCCATTTGGGCATGTTACATATTGTAAAGAAAATTTATGTGAGTCAAAAATAGGGTCAAAGACCCTACAAGACCTCGTCGAACTAGTAACAAAAATTTGGCATACATGAAAGAGATATTCATCCCCATCAAGGGCCATTCAACCACCTTAAGAAGCCTGTGTATGAGAGACTTTGACCTCGCTTGAAGAGCACTCACTCACCAAAATAAAATTGATCAAGGAAGAGAATGAGAGTGAAGAAGAGGAAGACTACAGGAATGAAAGTTTTTTTTATTTTTGGGCTATCTTCAACTCACACGTGTGATGATTAGGGAAACCTTACCGCAACAATCTCAAAGTGCTGGAAAAGTGTCGGGGAAGTCGAAGTGCTAGAAAAGTTGTTGGGAAAGTAAAATTTGTTGGAAGATATTAGGTTGAATTAGCTGGAAGTTAACGAAGTTGCAAAAGAAATTGTTGGTTCGAAGATGAAAAAAAATTGTCGGGTCAAAGTTGTGGAAGAAACTGTTGGGGTGGAAGTTGCGGAAGAGGTTTTTGGGGTCAAAATTGCTAGAAAGAACTCACATGAAGAAGAGAGAATGACTTGGTCTTGGAGGGGTCTCTATCAAGGGTCTTAGGTATTGGAATTTTTCATTTGAAGATTCTATAAGAAGAGAAGAAATCTTGTGGGTTTTCCTCTCAAGAGGACATGTTTTTCCCCAAGTGGATGACCTACATCTTGTGTCCTCTTGTCTCATTGTTCTTTATTGTTTGGTAGTTTTTTGATGATAAGAAACACTAAATATAATAAACTGAAAGAAAAATATAATAAATTTAAGTAAAAATACATCACAAGAAGTTATCAAAATAATATAAATCACATAATTTGTTGCCCCTATATTTCTCAACATGGTATCATAGCTAAGATGACAAGACAAGGAAAAGTAGCTTGTTGAAGGACCATAAAAAGGAATATCAAGAAATATCAAGGCATCAAAGACTACATTGAATCATCAAGAAGGTATTCATAAACATCGATAAATATAATTAGTATTAAAGAAGGAACTAAGGAATATCATAAAATACCTAAAAATCCTAGCTCATCCAAATAAGGGCTCCACACTTGAAGTGTTCTTTGGAATCTCACACATTTTAAAATAATCATCTCAAGGAAAGGAAATACCTCAAGGACCCTACCTTCACTCAAATAATAAATACACATTAGACGCATCTTGAAGTCTCCATTTCAAGGACACAAGAAGAGGAATTTCCATCATCATCAAAGGAATCGAGTTGATCTCCCTCTCATTGAATCAAGGATCACATCTCAAGCATATTTTAATAAGGACATCTCTAGAAGAAGAACTATCATATTCAAGGAAGCAAACATCAGCATCAAAATCAAGAAGGCATCAAGTTGAATATATCACCATCAAAGGATCATATTCACTTGAAAAGTAAGTATCATTATATATATTACTAAATATATTATCAAAATGACTTCATTCTGCAAGGATAGAAATAAATTAGTTGGGTCATAAAATTCCCTTGCATGGAAGAAGATGAAAAATTGATCCTCGTAGAAAATGGTCATTGGACATGTTAAGGGTTTAATCATCAAACGACCAAAAGAATAATCTCAAGCCCTTGTGAAGTATATGAAGGGGGAGATAAGGGCTCAAATAATCCTTATAGAAACTGTCAATGATTCTCTGATCCCCTATGTAGAAAAATTGGAAAAGTCAAAACACTTCTATGAAAAGCAGGTATAATTATTCTCTGTAAGCACTTCAGGAGAAGTAATAAGTTTGAGAAATTAGCTATATAAGATGAAGGTATAAAAATATGAACGGATAGCCTCATATCTTATGAGGGTGTCAAAAATATGAGATCAATGGTAAGAGTTGGGGAAATAATATCTAATAAAGAAATGACCACTGTGGTGGTCAATGCACTACGTGATGAATGGTGAAAATTTGTATCAAGCATAAATGGAAATAAGGAAGCCACCCAATTAATTAAATTGGTCATTATGTAAAATTAAAGAAACGAGGATGAAGGAGAAAAGAAACATAGGACCAAATGAAAAACCATATTTTTACATGGATAGGAAAAGAGGAAAATTTGGGAAGTTTGGTCCTGAGAAAAAGAAGAATATCGATATTTCAAATATCCAATGCTATGGCTACCATTAATATGGGAATTTCAAGAGAGATTGTCTAAAAATCAAGAATGACAGCAAGAAAATGAAAGAAGTGATTGAATCCCATGCCATCGAAGAAGTGGAAGAACCTAAGAAGAAGAAATCAAAGGAGGAAGTAAACAATCTCTAATATGACTGAGATAATCTCCTTCACTTAGTTCTTTTCAATTTTGTAAAATATAACTATCGTGGTAGAAACCATAGTAATAATTTTAGGATGCATAACCTTAGGAGACTGCATCATATTAGAAACATAAAATTCAACAACTATCTCATGACATAATTATATAATCTTTAAAGGATATGTGAAGTATAATTATACATGGACATAGCATTCATCAGAAAAAGGAAGTGTCTTTTGGTAGCCTCAGTGAAATCAAAAGTAGTATGCAGGAAGAAATTCATCCAGCATGATAAAAATAAATCATCATACATCATCATCATTAGGAAGGAGAGTTTGAAAAATGAGGATAATTAAGATCCTTCATTGAAATATTCATTATAAGGTTCACCTCTCTTGGAACAATAAAGTGTCTTAATGAGAATTCCACCTTGTATGGGATTCATTGATTGGAAGGATTATGGTGTGATGACAAAGGAATGAAACATGGTTGAAGATATTTTGAGCAAGGAATGGAAGTTTTTGAAGGAAGTATAGATGACCAAATGGAGAAAATAGGTATGTATATGTTGATTAATTAAGTCATTTCATCATATAGTTGTAGATAGAATGGGTAAATTCTCTACCTCATGAGCATGATTGAAGAAAAGGAATATCTTCCTTTGGAAATATACATGAAGGCATGGTTCACATATTGAAAATATGAAATTTCCTCATATGGAATATGAGGTGGTCGAAAAAACTGAAGGAACTATGGATGGAAGTTCCTAGGGAGAAATATGTGAAGAAAGAAAGAAGATACCTTGAAAGATGCAACTATAGCCATGTAAGAAAAGAGAATAAATCAACATCCGATGACTAGAAGAATTGGCTATAGAGAATGTATGAAGATCATGATAAAGTTATGCAAATAAAGGAGACCCTTGACATTGAAATTATTGGAGATGTGTTTATGAATATGTAAGATGTTGATGTTGTAAGAAAGCAGATGTCATAATAAAAGTGCATCATAAAAGATAATTTTGATTTGATGTTGATTTTTATGTTTGAGAAACATATGGTTGGGTTGATACAGGGCTACCAAAAGAGAGTTGTAGATGTCACCTACATTTAGTACCCATGGGAATGGATGGAATATCTTAAAAGTAACACGACTATAAAGAGGTATCCAAATGAAGATAAGCCATATGTGGACTAGAAGATCACTTCTAATGAAAAGAAGTATGAGATGACTGATATGGTTTATAAAGGAAAGTGATGGATGGTCGATTCCATACAAAGAAAATATATAATATGAATGCCCCATAATGATGAAGATTAAATTCATGACATAGAAAGTAGGAGCCCTACAAGCAGTTTATAGTACCATGATCTCCACCAAAGAGCTGAAATTTGTTGTTGGTAACGTTTCCCTAATTCCGAGGGAGATTAGACAAATCCCTATATAAAAGGGAGCTAGGGTATATTCCTTCGATAGGAATGAGTATATCTTCCCTAGTTGAGAAGGAGATATAGACACATCATTCTTGTCTTCATATTGTGATGAAATAATGGAGGATTGGGTAACCATCTGAGACTGATTCTGATGCTCTTTGAGGATGAGGTAGGGCATCCAGGCTAAGAGTATTCAAAGAGGAAATTCCTTAAGGATGTGTTATTCCAAGATAGGAATTGTCCTAAAAGGACATATCCTATCAACACCTGAGTGGGGTATGTTCCTTGAGAGACAATGATGATGGTGTCTATCAGTTATTGTTCTCACCAAGATTGTGCTCTGATTTTGTGGAGAGATAAAGTTGTTAGTAAAGGCCTTTCCATGTAATAATGTTGGTTGATATGATGATATGCTCTGACATTATCTAATAAAGTAGATTATGAGATGGCTTACCAATCCGACTCTTCTTATGAGAATTATTTAGTTTGAGAATGTCTCAGTACCTTTTATGGATTATGAATACCTCCATAGTTACAAGGGAGCATTGAAATATGTAACTAGGTTTTTCCTTCATTATGACATATGTAATCATGATTTTATGTATTTGATTTAAAGAGAAAAACAAAATTATTATTTTTATTCTTGAGGCATGGATTTCATGCTCAAGGTAAATTACTTTTAGTTCAAGTACCTAGTGAGTGCTTCTAGGGATTGTCATTAAGTCTGCAAGTTAATTGAGTCATTGTCAAGTATGGATCACTCATTTGGGCATGTTACATATTGTAAAGAAAAATTATGTTAGTCAAAAATAGAATCCATGACCCTCTAATACCTCGTAAAAATAGTAGTAACAAGTCGGACTACATGAAAGAGCAAGTCACCCTCATGAAGGGCCATTCGACCACCTTGAGAAGCCTATATATAAGAGACTTTGATCTCACTTGAAGAGAAATTTATCACCACAATAAATTCTATCAAGGAAGAGTGAGAGAGCGAAGAAGAGGAAGACTACAGGAATGAAATTTTTATTGCGTTCGGGCTATCTTCTCCTCACACTTGCAAACATTAGGGAAAACTCACTGTAGCGAAGTCGAAATGCTAAAAAAAATTTGGCCAAGTCAAAGTCCTAGAAAATTTGTTGGAAGATTCTAGGTCGAATAAGATGGAAGGTTTCTAATTTTCAGAAAAACTATTGGGTCGAAGTTGCAAAAGAAAATATTGGGTTGAAGTTGCAGAAGAAAATTTTGGTGTCGAAGTTGTTGAAGAAGTTGTTGAGGTCAAAATTGTTGGAAAGAATGGTCACCAAGAAGAAAGGTTGACTTTGTCTTGGACAGGTCTCAGTCAAGGGTCTTAGGTCTTGGAATTTTTCAATTTAAGATTCTATAAGAAAAGAAGAATTATTGTGGGTTTTTCTCTCAAGAGGATGGGTTTTTTCCCTAGAGGATAACCTACATCTTGTGTCCTATTGGCTCATTGTTATTTATTCTTTTGTAGCTATTAAATGATAAGAAACATTAATTATAATCAAGTGAAAGAAGAATTTAATAAATTTAACTAAAAATACATCACAAGAAGTTATCAAAGTAAGAGAAATCACCTAATTTGGTGCCACTAGATTTCTCAACAGAATTGATCTAGAATATAAAATTTGACTAAACAATGTCTACATTTCCACTCATGTATATGATCTAAGATATGGCTAGAATTGAATTATTTTAACAAATTCAAAATCTCAGTCCTAGTTTCATATCTAATAGGTAAATGAAAATGCATTAAAACTGTTGTTTCCAAGGAGTTGAAATTGTGGAAAGGGGCACGTGGTAACTCGATGTACCATTTTGCGACTAGACTTGTTAATGTCCACCGAAAAAGCCGCAAAATAATGGAATAGTCATTTAATGAATTTGAATAACACCGTAGTGATAGGTCATTATGTGATTTGAAGGATCCTCTCCAGGCTTACTATAAAATTTCGATATGTCACTTCGGTATGTCACTTGGTAATTTAGCAGGAATCACCGACCAAAAAGGATAATGATAATGGGATCGTTCATAAGTAGGGATAAATCTAGTAAATATATTGTCGCAATGAAAGGTAACTATCTGTTAAAGTATTTCTAAGAATATGGAAACGCTTAAGGATTAAGTCCAACTACTGGAGGAGGATATCTAGGATATCCTATAATAGCTTATGGAATTGGAATCTAAATTCCAGGTTGAGTTTGAAATGAAAATCCTTCAAAAAAATGACAAATATATGGTTTAATTTGATAAGGTTGACCTTGATACAATTGATCATGTAACATTTGACCCATGTAAAGTTAGCCCTGAAAATATTGAATTGGGTAAGGTTGACCTAGATACGATGTTTGAACTTTCAATGCCACCTCCCATACCTACGCACTTTAACTAGAATTACAGGGTAAACATGAGTTGATGGAAACTAGGACATGAGTCAACCTCATAAATAACCTTAAGGAAATAGAGTTAAAAAAAAAAGACCTTACTGACTTCCCAAAGGTGCTAAAGGACCCCCAAGGGCTAACCACACTTCCAGGTGCCCAAGCCCTAAGATAACCTTATTTTCACTGATCTCGGCTCCCAAAAATTGGTATAACATTTTTTGAATTCAAATGTAACCCTCCAATCACATGCATACTCTTGCAAGGGAGTGACTGCAATATTTTTCACCCATTTCAATGCTAGCGACTATAAGATTTGAGCCACTTTTTCATGTATATTCTAGAGACCACTTTATGAAACTTTCTATAATGATAAATGACACAAGGAAAAATCCTCTAACACAAAACTTAATCAAGGACTTGACCTAACCTATTCTAACCATGACAATAATTTCGTCAAACACATGGTGGATATGAAATCTACAAGTCATGAATGCATATCTAAACATAGAGATCTGAAACTTATCTAAGGAAAAACAAGAAGGTCCAATGCCTTCTCACAATAGCTACCATAACATCCATTAGGTGATGCATTCAATAACCAGTCATTTACAAACAAAAACATGATAGGAGCCATAACTTGAATTTTTCATAAAACCATGCTTATATCCAACATATAACAAAATAAAAAACAATGGTATGACAACCATTAAATCCACAAAATAAAAAGTATAATTACTCATTAATTACAAGGGAATAAATCTCTTATCAATCATGAATCCTCTTTATTATTCATGCCTCTAATTTATTCATTTTCCTCTATTTTCCTTCATTTTCCTTCTCACATGCAACCTGTGACCTTCCACCTTCCTTTTCTCCTAATTTCCTTTATTTTCATAAATAAAATTCCAATAACGCCTTTTTCCCTTTTCAAATCCTTTTCCAATGTATTTGCCAATTTCCCCTTACCCATAATAAAAAACAAGTGATTCCCAATATGATGTTTTTCCCAAAATTCATCTTGGAATACATGTCCCATGAATTTGGTCTTATTTTTACTTTATTAAATTTATTACACGAAATTTTAACCCTCGACTGTTACATAATTGTTCTTACACTAGATTGACGAATATATTTCTGCGTTGTAGACTAAAAAGTTGGACCAGTGAAATATTGAGGTATAGTTTGAGCAAATTGATAACCGGAAGTGTGAGGCATGGTTTGGGTAGGTTGTTCAACTGATATCTCAGGTGTACCTTACATAATCATTTATGGCATAGATTGGACATGTATCTGAGGTTTACTTGGAACTGGTCATTGAAAAATTATTTTCACAGTAGGTTGAACACATTTTTTAGGAATACTCTAGACAGGTTGTTGAACAAATACTTGAGGATTACTTTGGATAGGTTGCTAAACAAGTGTTTGTGATATAGTTTGGCCAACAACTTAGACAGGCTGATAGAGAAGCACTTGTGGAGCAACTTTAATAGGTTCTTGAACATAAGGAGGGTTCCAAATAGTACTCCCCATTCCTAGAAAAGGAGAACCAATCAACGATTGAGATATAATAGGTTGACTTAGACCAACCTAAGGTATCTTACCAATGTTCGTGTAAGTTCCAATAACATGTGGTACTAAAAATGGACGATAAACTCCACTAGCATGTTTCCCTCTAGGAGGAACATAGGATGGTTTCTCCCTAGCTAGATAGTAAATATCAGTTAGATACGATTGAGGAACACCTGTATTGCTAGATAACATATTAATGTATTGGTAAAATTCCAAAGGTATTCTATAAATTGGAGTCATGCTATGAGAAGTAATGTATACATTATTAGTAAATAAACCAGATGATATTCCAGAAATCCAAGTAGAAACTTGAGAAGAAGGAATGTCTCCTGAAAAAGTTCCTATGAGTGATTAATACCCAGTAGGAACCAATGTTCCACCATATAGGAATGAATCTAGATATACTGTAAACATATAATTCACATTGGGTTGGCTAAGTAGTGTACTCATATGAAAATATGAGATTAAACTTACAAGAGGAGCTTCTGGCATGATTCACCTAGGTGTAAAATCAAAAGGAGTGTGTAAACAAGGAACACCTTGACCTAAAATTTTTAAGGGAGTCAAATACCAAGGATCTAGTTGAAAATTTTCAAAAGTAAAATCTTGAACAATTAATGTATCACCAATAGTAAGAAGAGGATATTTTGCTTCTTCCACTTCTTCTTATGTAATATCTTCAATTCTTAGAATACTAGGAGGTAGACCGGTTGTCATAATAGTTCTTCGAGATTAAATTGGTAGAGGAGTAGGAGCTATAGCAGCTGAAGGTGATTCAGGTTCAAAAATGTCAGATTCAGGTTCCTCAATGTTGGGTTCAGTCAATTTTGTATCTAAAGTTCTATTGATCTCTGATTAACCCCGAATGATTTTATTCTAAGGTTTCAATAACTTCAGTTTTAGATTGAACTATGTCTAACTCTATCCTTTGTGGTTGAGTTACTTTAGATTATGTCATCTGAAGTGAATCTGCGACCCCATATGTTTCAGGTGGATCTGACGTTGCAAATTCTACTGATTTTAATTTCTCTCCTTTGATTTTCTCGAATTGACTAGGTTTGTATTCAGGGGGTAAATCCTGCATTCTACGTTAATGTCTTGGTAATTCTTCCATGATGAATTTTATTAAAGGTTTTTTCCAAATTTTGATCAACTAGATAAATAACCAAAATCAAATAAAAGGGTAACTATGTAGAAAAGGATTACCAAGACATAATTAACTATAGAATGTCATTTCCAATACGTGCATGTAATCTCCCTGAATGTTTTGTTCTCTGTATTACATATGAAAACACCGCCGAATTAGTTACCTATGGATGTTTTGCAACCTAGAGGGGGTCTTCTGATATACCCAAGAGTACATGGATGCTCAATCTGTATTAGTGTTTTCTAGGGCATCATGCATGATATGAAGCATTCTCATATACTTTTCATATGTGGAGAATCATCTGATATACCTGAGAGTACGTGGAGAATGATCTGATATACTTACGTACGTTGAATACCGACTAACTGTCGAATGTAACATAGAAAATTAATGATGGATCCTACGTTTAAAAACATCGGAACACATCTTCTAACCTATAACCATATAATTTGTGGTTGATTTTATAGTTTATTTTTTCCTTAAATTTGATTTAATATATGTGGTGTAAATGATACCAATTTTCAACTTCAATTTTAATGCAGAAAACATGCAAAAAGGAATCTTTTGATTCGTTGAGATTCTATCTATGGTAAGGAGAAAATTCTTTTCCATATTAAAAAAATGAAATAATTATACTTTCACCATATTCCCTTTCATCAAATATAAAGTTTTCACTATCAAATTTGATCCAACAAAAATTTCACTTCTTAAATTTCAATTCATCAAACAACATAATAATTGCAAAATCTCTTTTTGAACATAAAACCATAAATTTCAAAAATACAAAGAGAAAACCAAAATACTCTTTCAAAAAATGATTTCAAAACAATATAATAAATACCAAACTGATTGAAGTATAATTCTAAGTTGTTTCTTCTAAAAAAGTGAATAATCATTATTCACTTCAATTTCAACAAAAGGAAGAAACGCTTTGAATGGAAAATAATTAACTTCAAAAATATTAACTTTCACCAATTCCAATGATTCTTTACAAGTAGATAAGAAAAGTAATTAATCTAATTCTTTGAAAAAATAAAGACATACCCAATATTTACTAGCAATGACCAACCTTTCTTTTGATAAATCAATAATTCACCATATCAAACCTTCAACCCTAATTTGCAAGGATGAGTATTTTTTCAAGAAGGAAATTCAAAACATCCAATCATACTAAAGTGGAATTCTTCAGAATGTAAAAAAACCTAAGAAAACATAGCAATTGAAAATTTCTGGACCCACAAAGAAAACCCTATTTTTTTCAAAATGTCAAGGATTGTCACAGGTGAGTAGTTAGCACTAGCGTGGTGTCGCTTTGTTGCTAAAGAAAAAATGAAAAACCATCAAACTGCTGATGAAATCAAAGTGCACAACCCGTAAAAAATAAATAAAAAATAAAAATATAGCAAGAGATCCAAAATTTTAACTTCTCCAAGATCTAAACATAGCCAATCAAAATAGTGGAAGGCATAAGAAATCACATTGAAGAACAAATTGTTCCCTGGTGCAATCACTAATTTGTTAGACAAACAAATATTGTCTTGCAGACAAGACAAAATATCCCTAGAGTCAATTATTGACTCTAGTAAAACACAAACAAATTAGTAAATATTTCCCTGGATCCATTAGTATTGAATCATAACCAAGAGTGATGGAGTATGAAACCCATACCTTTCAAACGAAATTCCTGATGAAGATCTTCACTATGGTTGGATGCATCTTCCCATTTTTCATAATCCAAACGTGTAAACACAATAACAAAAAAATATAAAATGAATATGACGTATAAATGGCTCAATAAAACCTATACTAGTGATCAAGTAGACTAGTATCTAATATCATTATCAACGGAAAAATGGAAGTAAACAAACAATACACCAACTCCATTGAAAAACATAGTGAGAAAGAAACATTGTTTTGTATTATCATTGAATGAAAAGGAAAAATAAAACTTTATCATTGATGTTGCAAACCTCCTTCCAATAGTCGCCAATCCTCCCTTAAGTGACAAGCTTCCAGACTCAATTTGACAACATAAGTTTAAATAAAAAAGTCCACCCTTTTCATCTTGTTTGTGTTGAATTTATAGGAAAAGAGGAATAGGTTTAAGATCCTCTTCTCAAGGGATGAGATCCATGAAGAGAGGGATTATGTTTCCACAAAGAAAGGGAGTTTGATCCATAAGTCAAGGGATTAGGCCCAATTATTTAAGAGTTTGGGGCCTTCTAGATGGGAAATATTCCCTCAACAAGGTTTCTAGAATTTTATTTTTATTTTTACCTATGTTAAGAAATTGTCACACCTTTTAATGGAGAAAATACCATAGGATTGCATAGGCTATAATGACCATAACTGCATCTCTACAGGTAGTGACTAGGAAAAGTGCGACAGTGCTTGAAAATAGGTTTTAAATCCAGATAACTTGGTATTTTTGTTTTCTTTGGGATTGTTTTTCTTCCAAAATTGTAGGGGATTACTTTGGAACAATTCATCAAATAATGAGAGATCTGAATTGGTGGTCATTTTCGTAATGGTGACAAATTGACGTGTAACACCTCCCAACCAATGACCATGGTAATCATGACCAATTCTCCTGCTGAGCCTTTTCACTTCAAGAAAAATTGATAGTGACCTAGCAAGGCATGTCCTTAGGCGTCAATATTTTATAAGTCCAACCTAGGAATTCAGAGACTCACAAGTCTGACTTAGGGATTCCATTGGCCAACCAGCTCAAGAATTCCCTAACTAGTGTAACACCCTCCTTCCGCATTTACCTAAGTTAACTGCCCTGCTAGGGTAAACATGTGATGAGAGGATACTATGATCTGATTCAACTCCCCAAGTATAGTAAAGGAGGTGGAATCGAAACAACATAATCAATATGACTTTACACACATGGTGCAGAACCTTCAAGGGTAAACCCACCCTTCCAAGTGACCAACCCCTGAGGAAACTCAATATTTCATTGACCTATATCCCCGATCACTCCCTTGTTAAGCCCTCCAAGCGACTGAGATCCGTAGTCTCTCTCATGATCCTTCCTGAGTGCGGTTGTAGCCTTTTTTTTCCATCACTATGCCAATAATTATGATATTTAAGGCTATTTTTTAGGGCTAGCACTCACTCATTGCCCAGAAACTCATGAAACTTCTAGAACTCATAAAATACATGAATACAATCCTTTTCATAACAAACTTGATCAAAGACCTTACTCGACCCTTACTAGTCATGATATACATTTCGTCAAACATGTCACAAATATTAATTATACAAGTTATAACAACATATAGGAGCATATAGATGTCATACTTTTCTGATAATTGGTAAGAAGCATTGATTCCTCATCACATTAGTTGCATTATCATCTATTAGTTCATATATTCATTGTTCATTCATTTACAAATCAAAACTTGATGAGAGCCATACATCATCACTGTCATAAAATATGCTCATAACGAGCATATAACCAAAAAAAAAATAAGGATACAATAGCCATAAAATCCACATATAAAATAGTACATTTACTCATGAAATACCAAGAAGAATTAACTCATATTAATGAATGCAAAAGCCAACCAGGTTTGGGACATCCATGAACCATCCGACCATATATTGGATGAACCAAATATTTCTTCTAGCCAAAACCCCCATGCCATATTCCAAGCATGAATGTGGGACTCAAAACCAACGAAATAAATTAGGGCTTCCTGAGGCTAAACCACTTCACCCTCATCAATAGAGCTAGTCTTTTCCACAATCGTGACCGGATCACTAGGCCATAAAAAATAAACATACCATACCAGTATTACCGTAATCCCCACAGGATCAATAGGCCATAAAAAATAAACTTACCATACCAATATTTACCGTAATCCCCACCGGATCACTAGGCCATAAATAATCATGGATGCCACGATATTTCTGCACCTACACCATGAGGAATTTTCTTATCTCCTAGTCTCTAGGATTTATCAAAATACACACTGGATCAGTAGGCCATAAACGAGACTCCAGTCTTTGGGATTTACCATAATCCACACTGGATCACTAGACCCTAGTTGAGACTCCACCCTACAGGCTTTACTGTACATCTCATCCCGGGATTCCTAGGTGTGATGGAGAGCATCCACCTTTAGGCTTTACTGTAAATCTAAAAATTTATCGACCAAGGATTCCTAGGCCCACCGAGGCAATAGAAAATCTTGCTTTACCACAACCCACTGTCTGGTTCAGGGCTTATTGGACCATGTATTCTAAATTATTTATAATACCACCTCCTTCATTTTTGAATCCATCTGACAATCCATCTGAACTAAAACCATGATAACCCATCACGCCATGGCTATTGGGAAATGGAAAGGCTAGGCTGAAAATACTATCTCACCTATAAAAACCCATGCCAATGACAAAAAGAGAACCAAGAACACACATGCATAATCATGCATGCCAAAAATAGCAAGGAAATGATACATGCAACTCAATACCTACAAAGAATCTCACTATAACCACTCGATCCTTCTCTTCCTTGCTTGGTTCTTACTTTCCTTTACCTTCTTTTCTTTATTGATCCAATGCTAAAGTGATCCAACATAAGTCTAAGTGTCCAAGAGTGTGAGAGAAATATATAGAGAGAGAGCTCCAAAATTTAACTGAGAAAAAGCCAACTGATCCTCAGAAGCCTTTTTTAATGAGGCCTCCATCTTCATCATTTTCCTCCTCACTTTCAAGATGTGACCTTTCACCTCCCTTTCTCCTAATTTCCATTATTTTCATAAATAAAATTCCAAGTAATTCCATTTTCCTTTCCAAGCCTTTGGCATTAAATTTTCCAAATTCCTTAGCCATAATAAACCAAGTGAACACCTGCACTAGGATGTTTTTGCCCAACATTCAACTTGGAATAAGTATCCCATAATGGTGGTTATTATTTTTCTTGTATTAAGTTTTATTACATGGAATTTTCACCATGGTTTTTATAGAACTATCCCCCTTGCAGGAATATCATCCTTGGTGTTCAATGACACCTACAACCAACAAGAATGTTGTAAGTAAAACATATTACCCATGGAGGTTTATAACTTAGATTAATGCTATTTACAATGATCAACCTTCTGATAAGAAAACCAACATGACAACATAATAACATGACACCCATATTACCATGAAACCCATACTGCTATTGACGTGAAAACTCAACCCCCCATTTTTCACTTATTTATTTCAAATAATTGGGACCCTTTCCTTAAATTTTTATCTAAGCCACCTTTTATGACCTTCATTTGGTTAAGTTTCTTACAATTTTTCCATTTTCCATTTACATTACTTCATGGAGTTTGACTTTTTGCTAGCTTTCCATTCGTACTTGTTTCTTCTCATTTGGTTACATGGTTTGCAAATGATGTTTTTCCAAAGTTTAATGATTTTTACTACTTGGGTTAAAAATGTACAATGCATATATTTTTTTTATTTTTTTTAGTAATTAATATTAAATATTAAATTTTTAATTCATTTTAATGAATGAATTAATTTTTATTAGTTTATATAACCACTGTAGCCTAGAACCGATATGAATATTATAAATATAAGTGGTTATAGTTCTTAGAAGGGAGCAACTCTACATGGGCTCCACTTCACCTTATACCTTCCACTCCAACCATTCCTTTCTTGTATTCTATATCGGAACCTTGGGACCTTTGAATATCATAACACCTCTTTTAAAATCCATCGACGTTAAAAAACTTTGATACTCTGATGTGATGAAACCTCCAATATTATTCATATCTCATGGGTTGGTTACAAAACACTTTATATTAAAGTTTGTTACATTAGGACGATTCATGTATTGAACCATGGACATATCATAATATCATAAGCTTTTTATATAACTTCCGATATCAAAAACTCTCGATGCTCGATATGCTATGTGTGTTTGATTGACCTCGAAACCTTTGTTTTTCTAAAACCTCGTATGCATATTTCTTTCAATGCCTTCTGATATGATGTGGTTCTCTCTCCTCTGATATACCTTATGCCTTGACATGGATCCTATTATCTCTCCCCTAGTTTATGTCTCCTCTGATAAACTCCATATCGGGACCTCGGAGCTTTTTGATATCATAGGCATTTGACTAAAAGTTATGATATTAGAGATCTCTGATATTTCAAACTCTTGATATTTATTACTCTGACAGTTATTTGACTTTGGCGTTATATTAAAACATTTGGACATCTTGACATTTTGGGTATCTAAGCACTTGTTTAAAAATACTTACGATAATCCTTTTCTTCCATATTCTCATATTATTACATCTCCAAACTCTTCAACATAACATGGATGGTTTGTAATACTATGAAAAAGGGAAGTTGTACATAAAGGTTTTATATTTTCTATATCAAATTTGATTTTAATATTAATTAAATTAAATTTTAATAAGTTTTGTGTATATAATTTATAATTTAATTAATTATAATTATAATTTGATTTTTTATATATAATTTAGTATTAAATTTTTTTTTTTTAATTTTGTAAATGATTTAATTTATTTGAGTATTATATTGGATTTTGTAATTAATTCAACTTAGTTTGTAATTTAATTTAATGTTTTAAAATATAATTTATATAATTAATTTAACAAATTCTGATTAATTATACATTAATCAGTTTCTTTTTTTTGTACATTTAATTAGAATTATATTTCTTTTAATTAGATTTTTTAACTTTTATCCTAGGCATAACTTTTTCCAGAATTGGATTATTTTGGAACCTCATCTTTGGAAAGTCTTATATGGAGATTTACTCAACGAAATTAAGCCCACAATAGCTTATTGGACAGCGATGATAGAGGAGGAAAATCTAAGATGGTTAATTTTTTAAAATATAATCATTTAATAACCCATAAATCCAACAGAAGGAAAAGTGACGAATTTGACACAAAATTAATTTTTATGTTGATTTGGATCAATTTTATTAGCTTTGGAATTCCTCCTCCAACATTTCTCAAAAGAAAATTAGACTCAACAGAAGCAATCACATCCTGAATTTTGTTTGGATTTTAATTTATTTTTATTTTTATTTTTAAACAATTTGTTGAGAATAGATTTTTGTTTTATATTTTGTTCACCAAATTGAGTTTAATTTCTAAATTTCAATTGTTTGTGGGAGGAGAATAGTGGAAGATATGAGGAAGAAAATATTTCAATCAATGGAATGGCTCCAGCAATAGAAAAAATAAATTTAACCAAATGAAAATTGTTGGAGCAGATTTTTTCTTCAACAATGCTCCTATTTTGGAATTCGTTTTGTAAACTATTAATAGTGGTTTGTAGAATCTGCAAAAGGATTCTCTCTTTTGAAATTTTGTAATTCTTAAGGAACTATTGTAATAGGGGTTTGAGGCTATAGGTAGAGAGGATCAATATAAGCTCTAGGAATTATTGGGGTTTGTCTCTTTTCTTTCTGAACTATGTATGAGAGGCAGAGCTTGCATTATTGCAACTCTTATTTTTAGCAGCAGAGTTATTTCTTTGGAGGAGAGTGTAGGAGATCAAATTTAAAGAATAAAGAAAGAAACTAGGTTTTAATCCATTTGTACTTTAAATATTATTATTTTAATGAACATTTATCTTTGTAATGACATATTTGTTTAAAATGTCTTTCATGTTGTGCACTATTGTTTAATGTGAAAATGAAGGTCTTTTTTGAATTAGCTATCTAGTTAATTAGCTTCATAGATCTATTGTTAATTTTCTCTTTTTATCTTATGCTTAAATAAGATTTCTGAGTAACTATTTACTGAGAAATTTTCCATCTAATTCTGATTTAATTTTCATTGGCATTATGTGAATTTATTCCTAATGTTTTTTGGATATTCTTCATGCTTAATAGACCTATGCACAATTTTTTTGGTTATCATAATATTAGTTAATTTAACTAATTCATTAGAATCATATTCATCTTAAGTGATATGTGCTTAAAATACAAATAATTTAATTACTTTTCCCTCGATTGGGTCAAATCTACATCTTCTTAATCGAGATAGGCTTAGGATTTCTTTCCTTTTGCTTGTATTATAGGACTAATTTGCATTTTGCATTCTAGAAGTCCTTTTATCAAAGACACAAACTTTAGTTGTGGCTTGGTTGAGCCCCGATCATCTTAAGGATTAATTTCTTTCCTGATAAATAAGAAGATTCAATCTGATTTCTCTTCTGTCAAATTTTAAGCTAATAGTGATAGAGAGAAGGTAATTGGACCTAGTTTAACAATTCATAACCACCATTTCAACGGAAAAGGAGTTTCTTTAAGTTCTTGACCGAGTGGTCTCCCTTATAATGTTGAGGGAGAGAATTTTGAGCCATCAACAACCCCTAATTGGACATTTATAACACAACTCATGGCAGTATCTACATTCATACATGTATGTACATAAACCAAAACATCACACCAACTCATATACCAAAAATACATATCAAGGATATTCTCTCAACCTACAAATAGAGAAGGATACACAGCCCGCATATGATCTTCCATCTCCCATGTATCTTCATTGGGACCAGAGTTCTTCCACTGGACTTTCACCTACTCAATTTCTCGGTTCCGAAGCATGAGCACATTTCTCTACAATATACAATGAGGTTCTGGCTAGAATTCTCCATTTGGCTCCACCTGCAATAAAAACCAATCAATCACATGATCCACATATTTAGCATACTTCTTAAGAAATGAAACATGTAAATCATAATTTAGTTTCACTACCGAAGGCAGTCCAAGTCGATAGGCTACTAGTCTAATCCTTTCAAGAATCTTGAAAGGTTCAAAAAACCTAAGTGCCAACTTGGAACATGACCCAATCCTCAAGGAGCTCTTCCTCAAATTGATGTCCAAGTACACCTGTTCCCAAAAATGAAACTTCTTAAAAAATTTGTTCCTATCTACATAAATATTCTGTCTTTCTTGTGCTCCCGTTAGATTCTTCTTGATTTCCTACATTTCCTGTTCTATTTCTACCAATATGCTGGGTCTAATAAACACCCTGTTAACTAGATCACTCCAACTAATGGGAGTATTAAAACTATGCCTGTATAATGCCTCAAATAGACTCATCCTCAGTGATTCTTGATAACCATTATTGTAAGAAAACTAAACCAATGGAAGGTACTCCTCCCATCTCCTCTATTGATGCATCACATGCATCCTCAACATGTCCTCTAGAATCTTGCTATCCCTCTCTATCTATCGATCTTTCTGTGAATGATAAGTTGTGATAAAGGCCAACTCTATCCCTAAACCTACAAAAAAATCCTTCGAAAACTTGGAAGTGAACTTAGCGTCCTTGTGTAACACAATATTCTTTGTAACACCAACCAATATAACCACATCTCTGTTGAAGACTTGTGCCACATGAGTAGTTGAATACATATATTTTACCAGAATGAATTGCGCTATATTTTTCAACCTATCCACCACAACCATGATGGAATAATGTTTTCTAGATGTCCCCAAAAAACCTGTGATGAAGTCAATGGAAATAATCTCCCATTTCCATTCTAGAATCATAATTGGTTGTAATATTCCACCTGGGTGCCTATATTCTTCCTTTACCTACTTACAATCCAAACATATATGCATAAAATCTGCCACTTCCTTCTTTAGATCCGAACGGTAATAAAAATTATTCATTGTTGTCAATGTATTTGGGTATCCTAGGTTACTTGAATATGACTTTGCATGAAACTATCTCAAGGTAATCTTCTTAGACTCACTACTTTCCGGATCATATATCTTATCCCTCAATTTGATCAAGTCATATGTTGTAAGATGATAGTACCCATATTGTTCACTTCCACACCATTGTAACCTATGCATAAGCTCCATGTACCTATCATCCTGCTGACATGCCTATAAGATTTGATCTTGTAAGTCTATCCCATAAGAACTCATAGCTACAATGTGATTTACTTGTATCCTCCTGCTAAGAGCATCTGCAACCATGTTCTCCTTACCCTTGATGTACCCAATCTCAAAATTGAACTCAATAATCATGTCCAACCATCTAGCTTGCCTCACATTCAAATTTGGTTGGTCAAACAAGTATCTCAACCCATTGTGATCACTCATCAATACAAACCTCCTACCAAGAAGATAATGTCTCCACATTTTAAACGCATGGATGATCGATGTCGAATCAAGCTCATATGTTAGATAATTTTGCTTGTTCTCATTTAGTTTCTATGACTCATAGCACACTAAATTCCCCTCCTTCATAAGGACTCCACCAAGTCCTCTCTTACAGCCCTCTGTACATACCACAAACTCTTTTCACGGATCTATAATATTTAACACTGGAGAGTTTTTCAACTTCTTTAACTGCTCAAAACTTGCCACACATTCCTCTATCCATTCAAATTTATTACCATTACTCTGAAATGACATGATAGGATATGCGATGCGAGAGAATTTCCTAATGAACCTCCTATAGTAACCTACTTGTCCCATGAATTATTTTACCTAGTCAAATTTTCTAGGAGCTTCCCATGCCATGGTAGCTCTTATATTTTCTGGATCCACTAATATACCTTCCTCAGAGACCACATGCCCCAAGTAATGTACCTATGTTTGAAAGAAACTCCATTTACTGAGACTAACATACAACTGATGATCTCTAAACTATCTCAATATTGATGCTAAATGTTCAACATGTTCTTCGTCATTCTTATAATATATCAAAATGTCATCAATGAATACAATAAAAAACTTGTCCAAATAAGGATGAAACACACTATTCATCAAGCACATAAAATTAGCAGGAGAATTAGTCAAACCAAATGGAACTACAACAAACTCATAATGCCCATACCTGGTTTGGAAATTTGTCTTGTATATGTCCTCTTCCTTAATGTGTACCTAATGATATCTTGATCTCAGATAAATCTTTAAGAATGCTACTTCTCCCTTCAACTGATTGAACAAGTCATCAATCCTTAGAAATGGATACTTGTTCTTGATTGTCACTTTGTTCAAATTCCTGTAATAAATTCATAACCTAAGAGTAGAATCCTTCTTCTTCAAAAAAAATACTAGTGCAACCCAAGCCAATACACTTGGATAAATGTATCTCTTATCAATCATTTCCTTCAACTGCAACTTCATCTCTACTAAATCTAGAGTGTGCATCCGGTACAGTGCCTTTGACGCTGGTGTTTCCCTTGGTACCAATGATCAGGAGTTGATGATTTTTTCTCAAAGTTCAAAGTTACAGGATTGGATTGAAACCACGATGGTTGCATAGATCTCCTCTTCTTGTTCTGGCACTACGAATGGTTCGAAAAACTGATGTCGTATGAGGAAGATATTGCATTCTTATCAAATATGGAAGAAACAGGAGTAATGGAAATGTGATTCTTTCAATAGATAAAAATTGTCAGAGTGAAGGACGAATGGTGGTGATTAGATTGTAGAAGAAGCAGTGGGAGATCAATGGGAGAGATCTCATCGCAGTTGAGAAACATCGCACATCGCACAGAACCGAGTTTACCATTAAAGAGTTTTGCAAGTTAAATTATATAACTCGTGATGCGACGAGGAGGACCACGTGTTGGCGGAGGTCCGAGCGCTATCATACTTCGCAAGTGATACGGTTTATTCTTTAATGGTAAATGTGCCGAAGGCCGATATGCAATAAGTGGAACTTATGAAATATGTGATACGACATTTCCATCACAACTTCACATCGGCGGATATATTATTAAACAATTAAAGTTATTTGTGATCTAGGTGGATATTGGTGGTCACCCACCTATTCCACTTCAGGCCCCACCATTGTCTCTTTCAGTTTTTCAGTTTCGGCACAACTTACTATTTTTAGCAGTTTTTCGAGTCATGAACTTCCGGAGCCGTTTTGAGGCCCTAAACGATGTTTTTTGGGAAAACGAAGAGTAGTCAAAATTTGTAGTCCTCAGATAGTTATTTCTAAAGAGGTATGGTACGCGTCAAACGGAGATCGTATGCCAAAGTTACGCCCCTTGGAAGTTGAAACACCAATTTACCCAAACAGGGCCCATAGTTTTGGCGCTTCATCTCCTAGGGTTAGGGTTTTGGCTGTTTAGGATTTCCCATTATTTCTAAATAATAAATAGGCCCTCGAGCCTCATTGTAAGTTCAGAGGCCTGTAGTCACCACATCTCTTCTCAGAGATAGCTACCAGCACCCTAGATAGTTTTATTTACATTCTGTCTGTAAGAAAATTTCAGTTCTTTGAAATTAATGAAATGGAGTGTTATTTCCACTACATCTCTGTATTTATGGTTATGTGTTTATTCTGTTGCGTTCCTGCATAAATCCAGATCAGTGGTATCAGAGCGGTCTACTTTTTCTTGATCCTTCTTTGCATGTCCCCAACAAGGTTGGGTATAAGGAGTTAGGGCTCGATCTGGTGGAACCTTTGCAAGATTAGCCTCGCAAACCCCGACGGATGCCCATGGGGGATGAAAATAAAGATGAGGGAGGAGGAGATACTATCAAAATATTGCTCGAGGAGGCCCTCGAAAAACAAAGGAATGTGATGAGGGATAAATTTTCCCAGATCCTCCAACGGCTGCCCACCGGCAGCGCACCTGCATCCAACAGCCACTCTGGAGGTGCGACTCTTTTTAAGGTACAAGTAAATTTTAACATTCCCATATTTGAGGGTCAAATAGATGCAGATGCCGTAGATAGATGGTTGAACCTATTAGAAGGATATTTCTCGGTTCATGACTTTTTTGACAGGGATAAGATTATTTTTTCACTCCTCAAAGATGCCCCCCATGTCAAGGACTGGTAGGAAACCCACTATGAGAAAAAGGACAAGACAAAACCCTCTCTGTTCTCAGCTGTCCCAACTTGGAATTATTTTCGAGATGCCATCAAGGAACAATACTATCCAGTGGGGAGCTTTGAGGAAAAGTACATACAATGGACCACACTACGACAACAAAGCGATCAAAATGTGCATGATCTGACGAATCTGTTCCATACCCTGCACACCAAGTTGGGTATCAAAGATTTAGAGAAACATCTAGTGCTAAAGTATCACAGTTGTCTTCACAGATACATTCAAGAGGAAATGGAGTTCCTCGACATCTCCTTGCTTGGTACGACATACCGATATGCTGCCAAGATTGAGCAGAAATTCAAACAGAAGAAGCGATAGTTTGGATCTGCAAATAAAAAGCAAGGTAAAGGTGCTCCCAAACCATAGAACAAAGGACAGAGCCAAGGCATGGAGACTCAAGACAACCTGTCAAAGCCACAAGCAAATAAAAACATCGCAAAGCCAAACAAGGACACGGGAAAGTGGTGTGAGTTCCATAAGAGCTCCACTCACAACACAAGTGAGTGTCGGTCCAAGTAGTCACTGGTGGCCGAGATGTAGGCTTCTAAGTCAGATGCATGCTCTGACTCTGAATCAGAACCTAATAAGGGGAATGACAAAGGGAAACAGATTATTGAAGCAGAGCCCAATGCCACTATTGCCACTATGAAGATCCAGAAGGAGGAACCGGAAGATCCAGAGGAGGAGGAACGTCTCTTCCACTCCCAGATGTGGGTAAAGGGCTCCCTATTATAGTTCATTTTCGACAATGGGATCCAAAAGAACCTCATTTCAGCAGACGCCGTGAAGCGGTTGGGGTTGCCGACCACAGCTCACCCACATCCATACACCATCGGGTGGCTTCACCAAGGACGAGATCTCTGCGTCAGCCAGCAGTGCCACCTTCCCTATAGCATTAAGCCCTTCACGGACGAGGTATTATGTGATGTTCCTCCTATTGATGTTTCTGATGTATTATTAGGACAACCATACTTGTGGAAGCGTCATGCTGTGTATGAGTCTCGACCTCGTGCTATTATTGTTACTTTGGGAAATAATTTGTACAGGATACCAGAGGTACCACCTCCTGCCACTATCTCTTTGGTTACTACAAAAAAATGCAGTAAGCTCATTTCCCAAACTAGGAAATTCGTTTTTCTGATGATACGCCCCCAGGGCAAGAAGAAGACTGTGGCCACGACCTCCAAATAGGGCTCCTCTGCACGACAACAACAAATGGATAAGATTGTGGAGGAGTGTGGGGACATCTTCACCTCACCCACAGGGGTTCCTCTGCACTGTCAGGTCAAGCACCCGATTGATCTGACCCCAGGTGTGCCGCTACCCAATGGACTGATCTATCGCTGCTCTATTCTAGAGAACGATGAAATCAAGAGACAGATTCAGGAGCTGTTGTAGAAAGGTCACATCCGACCAAGTTCATCGCCCTGTGGGAGCTCGATCGTGTTGTTACAGAAGAAGGACGGGATGTGGAGACTCTGTATTGACTATCGGGCGTTGAACAAGATCACTGTTTGGAATAGGTACTCAATCCCATGGATTGATGACCTTCTGGACCAACTCAAAGGTGAAAAATATTTCAGCAAGATTGACTTGAAGTCGGGGTATCACCAGGTGCCGATTGAACCCTCCCATGTGTGGAAGACTGCCTTCAAAGCCAAGGAAGGCCTTTTCGAATGGTTGGTCATGCCTTTCGGGTTGACGAATGCTCCCGCAACCTTCATGAGGATGATGTATGACATCTTGTGGCCATTCACCAACTTATTTGTAGTGGTGTACTTGGATGACATTCTGATCTTCAGCCAAACTTGGGAAGAGCACCTTCACCACATCTGCCAAGTCCTCCAAACACTGTGGCAACACAAATTGTGTGCCAATTTGGAGAAGTGCACTTTTGACATGACCCAGGTTCAATATCTGGGATACATTATTGATGAAAGGGGGGTGCATGTGGATCCAGCCAAGATCCAAGTCATTCTGGATTGGCCAGCCCCAACCACTATAATAGAGCTTCGCAGCTTTCTGGGTCTTTCTAATTTCTACCGGAGGTTCGTGTTGGGATTCTCTCATATCACTTGGCCCTTGAGTCAAATCACCAAGGGAGGAGCGAGAGAAAAATTCTTTTGGTCGGAACCTCAAGAGAAGGCGTTCACAGAATTGAAAAATCGCCTTTGTTCTGCCCCAGTACTCACTTTACCAGACTTGAAACTGCCATTTGAGATCGATATAGATGCCTATGACTATGCTATTGGGGCAGTTCTTACTCAACAGGGACATCCAGCGGCATATCACAGTGAGACATTGTCTGACACAGTTCACAAGTATTCCACTTATGAAAAATAAATGTATTCCATTGTGCAAGCTTGTCGACAATGGAAACATTACATTCTGGGGAAGGAAAAAATCATCCACAAAGACCACTGGCCCCTGTAGTTCATACAAACACAAGGGAAGTTGCAAAATGATCGCCATCAGAAGTGGTCCACATATCTGCAACAGTTTCATTTGAACATCAAGTACAAGAAGGGTAGCACCAATAATGTTGCATACTGCCTCAGCCGACCACCGATCATGGCGCCCACCACCATGCTCAAATCTTGTGGGCATGAGACTTATGATTGGCCGCTTCTCTATGAGAGTGACCCAGAATTTGGCCAAACTTACAAGGCACTCTTAGGGGGTACGCAAGTTCCAAATTTTCACCTCCAAGATGCACTTTTATGTCACCTGGGACACCTTTGTGTTCCTTCAAGTGAGCGTGCCAAGATGATATGGGAAGCACACTACAGTTGAGTTGCTGGGCATTTTGGGGTCGAGAAACCAGTAGCAATCCTACAGAATTATTTCTATTGGCCGAACCTTCGAAAGGATGTCGAGAAGCACATCAGATCATGCACTGCTTGTGCCATTGCCAAACTGACCATCAAGAAGAAAGGCCTATATACTCTGCTACCTACCCCTAGTCGACCTTGGGAATCCATCTCCATGGATTACATGTTGGGCCTGCCTTCTACTAAGCAGGGAAATGACTGTGTTTTCATGGTCATCAACAGATTCTCGAAGATGGCCATTATGGAAGCCTGCAAGAAGAATATCACAGCAGAAGCCACTGCTAAACTCTTCTTTGAACGAGTGTGGGTGCACTTTGGGATCCCACAATATATCATATCAAATTAGGATAGCAGGTTCCTCAGCACATTTTGGTCCAGCCTCTGGTCAATGTTGGATACCAAGCTCACCAAGTCCACATCTTTCCATCCCAAAATAGATGGCTAGACAGAGGTCGTCAATAGAATGATTGTACACATTCTGCACATGTACAATTCAAAGCATCCACGCACATGGGACGAGACCTCCCCTATGTACAACATAGTTATAATTGGGCTCTCCATAGTTCAATTGGCCATAGCCCCTTTCAGGTGGGCTTGGGATTCCAGCCACTATTTCCCATTGACGTAGCCATGTCATTTGCAGCTGCTCAGGCCGATTCAGCTCATGTCCAGTCTGAAGTTGACAAAGAAAATAGCTTCATCGAGCGCATTAAACACATCCTCCAACAGGTTCATGATATATTGGACAGAGCCAATTCCAAGTACAAGCAACGCCATGATCAACACTGGGTGCCACACAACTTCCAGGTGGGCGACAAAGTATGGCTACATTTGTAGAAGGAGTGCCTCACTGGACCCCACCGCAAGCCTCGCCTGCTCCAATACAGGCCATACACCATCACCAAGGCTGTAGGGAACAATGCCTTCGAGCTTAGTATTCCACCATTCCTTGGTCTGCACCCAGTCTTCAATGTGGATTGCCTTCGTCCTTACTTCCCACCTCTACTGGACACCTTGGACATTGCAGAACAACTCACACCAACAGAGTTAAACCCAGACTGAATGGAACAAGCCACCATAGATTGTATCATGGACATGAAAATCAAGAACACTCGCCAACAGAAGATCCAGCTGTATCGGGTTGTCAAAGCTGGCCAACTCCTGCACCAAGGAAAATGGTTCACTAGGGACCAAGTTCAGCAGAAATTTCCTCATCTCATGGAGAAACTTAACACAATGGGGAACATTGCTTCCTAAGGGGTGAGGAATGATCCAGGTGAATATTAGTGGTCACCCACCTATTCCACTTGGGGCCCCACCATTTTCTCTTTTAGTTTTTCAGTTTTAGCACAACTTACTATTTTTAGCAGTTTTTCGGGTCCTAAACTTTCGGAGCCGTTTTGAGGCCCTAAACAACTCTTTTTTGGGAAAATGGAGAACAAAATGGGGCCATAGACCAATGTTTCTAATTCAAAATTTGCATTCCTCGGATAGATATTTCTAACGAGGTATGGTACGCGTAAAACGGGGATCGTATGCCAAAGTTACGCCCCTGGGAAGTTGAAACACTAATTTACCCAAACAGGGCCCATAGTTTTGGCGCTTCATCTCCTAGGGTTAGGGTTTTGGATGTTTAGGATTTCCCATTGTTTCTAAATAATAAATAGGCCCTCGAGCATCATTGTAACTTAGTTCAGAGGCCTGTAGCCGCCACATCTCTTCTCAGAGATAGCTACCAGCTCCCAGCTAGTTTTATTTCCATTCTGTCTGTAAGAAAATTTCAGTTCTTTGATATTAATGAAATGAAGTGTTATTTCTACTGCATCTCTGTATGGTTATGTGTTTATTCTGTTACATTCCTGCATAAATCCAGATCAATTTTTTAAACCATGCGATCTGCGAAATTGTATGTTTCCCGATCTGCGATATGTTTGAATGCGATATTGCGACATTTCATGGGTTCTAAGTATTATGGCTGTTGTGTGTTAAAGATTTTATGTGGGCCATGGTCAGAGCCTAACCGATGTCAACAAACCACAGTCCAAGTTAAACTGCAGTCAAGAGAGGAGGTTCCACTAACTGTAAAGACATTAATGGTTGGGGTACGCATGTGGCCATCACCCTAACCATAACACTAATTGCGCGACTTTATTGGTGTAGTGGATTGGGGCATGCCAAATTTGGTGGTCAACCATAATTTAACTCCAAATGACTAGATTTTTCCAGATTTAGTGGAGTTTTCCTAGGAGATATTGGGAAAAAGTGTAGGAGGCTCAATTTTCGACCATTCTGAGTGAAAGAGGAGTCATTCTTGACTAATTGGAGCATTTAGAATCCATTGGTGCAGAGAAAACACCCATTGGAGCACTGTAGCTACATGTAATAGAAAAATTTTGAGCATAGTAAAATATGGACAAACCATTGGAAGCTGGACCAACAGATGTAGCCCAGGAGGGGTGAACTGCTTCATCATGCCTTCTGTGTAAACTTCATGTGGTGAATTATTTCTCTATTTTAAGCTATTTTTCAGTTTTATTTAGACTTATTCTATGCTTCTAATTCACTAAATTTCATATGTAATTCATGGAAAAACTCCTTAATCCTTATGAAAACTAATGAACCAATTATGCACATGTTTTTAAAACTGAAAGACCCTTAGCACAACAAAACTAATATGGTCATTTTAGATCAGATGGTATAAGAGCTATATTTTTTCTCTGGTGTTGTTTAGTGCAAAGAATTGTTTAACTGTTTGCAAGTTTTAGATGCTTACAAGGTTCAAGCTCAAAAGGGGAGAAATCAAACTTGTGGAAGCAGGACGGTCTCAACAGGAGCCAAAGCAAAGGAGAGCAAGATTTCCTCAATCTCCACCACCTAGTTCACCTCCTAAAGAAGCAGAAGCTCCATTAAGCATGTCTCATGTGGAAGGAGAAATTCATGAAGAACTTGACCCTAAGGAAGAAGAAAGAGTGTTTAGGAAATAATTTCTTTACATGACTAAGATGGTTAGTTATTTATCAAGAAAGGAATGAGAGACTTGAAGGAGAAGGATCTAAACTCCAAAATAAAGGACAAGGATCTTTGGGAGGTCAACATGATGAAGACAAGTCAAAGAAGGGAAATGGAGGAAATGGAGGGAATGGAGAGCCACCATCTTCACCCTCATCATAATCATCATCATCTTCTACCTTTTCTTCAGTACATCAACCACACAATTCCAAGAGCACTGCAGGGAAAATTTTAGGGGCGAATTTTAGCCCAAA
>JAXQQM020077060.1:0-491727 GCA_034641835.2 Pinus albicaulis | reverse complement strand
CATGATGTTATATTTTAGAGGTGCATCTCTTAATGCCTCACTGAAGAAATATATGGGTTGTTCTTGTCCCATCATGTTATTTTGTAGCAATATTGCAACAATAGTGTGTTCTGATGCAAATGAGAAGATGAAGAAGTCCTTGGTAAAGTCAGGTCTGATTAGAACTGGTGTTTGGGTAAGTGCTTGTTTTACCAATTCAAAGGATTGTTTGGCTTCTATGGTCCACTTCACTCCTATTTCTTTTCATCATGTTTGTAATGTTTCTTAGGAGTTCAGTGAGGTTTGGTATGAACCTTTTTTAGGAAGTTGACATTTCCAATGAAAGATTGTAGCCCTTTAATGTTCCTAGGGTGACTAATCTGCAATCTACCTTCAATCCTTTTGGGGTCTATCTTAATTCCTTATTTAGATATGATGTGGCCTAAGAGTTTTCCTTCTTGAATACTAAACATAGTTTTCTTAAGATTAAAAGATAGATCGTATTTCCTACATTTTTCAAAGACCTTTCTTAAGTGAACTAGGTGTTCTTCATCAGTTTTAGAATAGACAGTGATATCAGCAAGGTATATCACAATGAAGTAACCTATGTCTTCAGAAAAATCAATGTCCATGGCTCTTTGAAAAGTAGCCCCGACATTCATTAACCCAAAAGGCATTTTGACATACATGAAGCTTCCCCAAGGTGTTGTGAAAGCGGTTTTGTGTTGATTACTTGGAAGGAATAGCACCTCATTATACCCTGAAAAACCATCAAGTAATGATATTATTTTGGAACCTACCATCCTTTGCAGTATATCATCCATCTTAGGTAAAGGGTAGTTGTCATTCAGGGAGGCTTTGTTTAAGTTTCTAAAGTCTATGCATAGCCTAATATCCCCTTTTTTATTTCTTACTAACACAAGGTTTGAAACCCATTATAAGTACCTGAGTGGGACTTTGATTCCAGCATCATACATCTTCTTTATTTCCTTCTCAACTATAGGCACTAGGACTGGGTTTATCCTTCTCAATTTCTTCTTGAATGGTTTCTAGTTTTCCTTGAGAGGAATCTTATGTTGAATAATGTCCGTGTCATAGGACATTTGGAAGATTGGTAAACCAAATGCACAGGCTAACATCAGACCAGTATTTGGAGTCCTAGGACCTATACCTCCTGAACTTAGAGAGGGCTCTCTCTATTGTATGCAAAATATGTGAACTTTTTTTCTTTTAGGGTTTTATTTTAGGCTATTTTTTAAGTGTAGGGTTTCTTGTTTGCTTTGGTTGGGTAAGATGATCAAGTAGAATAGGTGGAGTGGGAGGTCTTCAAATCATTGTGCTATGGAGTCTATGAAAGTCATGTATATCTCAACAATGAAAGAAAATGCATAATAGGGAAAATCTATCATGGTCAAATGGATCTTTTAGGTATGTGTGAAATTAAATGAACATAAAGTGGGTGAGCATAGTAGGTGTGTAAGGGCAGTGAAGAATCCTTAAACAAGTACTTTTAAACAAGATGATCTCAAATACTGATCAACATAACGGCATAATCATAAAACAGGGAAAACCAATGAATTTTTTATTATACTTAAGCAAACAAGAATTCAAGACAAACATTCCAAATGAAATATAGAAGGTGAGAAACTCATTTAACTTCTAGTGATTTCACCTTCAAGGTTAGAAAACATTCAAGATAACAAATAACTTTCAATCAAAGAAGAGGCAACTCCTAAGCATCTATGATCAAGTTACAAATAACTTTAAGGCAAATTCTCAAGCATGGACAAAGGACATGATCAGAACATGGTCTCTTTAGCTAAAAACTAACAAGTAGTACTTTAAATAGAGATTCCAAAATGGAGTTTAAATAGCATCAAATAAGTAGAGCTAATGATAAAACATATTTGAAAACTAATATATTGAACCATTCATGGAATAAAAAAGTATAGGTAGGTCGAAGAAGCAACTAAGAATTTCTTAAAAAAACCCAGTAGAGGAAAACATAAAGGCAATAGAAAGCAGGAAGGACTAAGGTGCCTCAAACAACATTTCTTAGCCTATAATCTTATGTTTTAATAAAACATAGAAATATGAACATAATGATAAACATGAAAACAAGAAAAAAATAGAGACACATCACCATTAACCATGCTCAGGGATCCTGCAAGCTATCCTCCTTCATCATCAATCAAATTAGCCCATTCACAAACTCCACAAGACCAATTTCTTCTTCAAACTCAAGAAAACCATATATTCCACTCAAAACTCATCAAATGCCAACATTTACAATGAAAACTGTCATGCTCTATTTATATAGCAAGGGAGGGAAAAAACCCTAGATAGGGTTGGAAAATGTCAAAATCACTCATAAAATTTCATTAATGCCCAAGAGACCATGCAAGGCCCAAGGCACAAAATATCCCATCAAAATAAATGCCAAAATAACTTCTAGAACCTATTAGCCACCTATAAAATTTGCTATATCAAATGGTGGCTAAATATTTTTTAGCCTTTTAGAAACAATTCATTTACAAATTGTGAGTTCTTGAAGTCTTATGATGTCCTTTATCCTTGGTATTAATATTCATTGCTGTTTCACTATCAGCCCTCAAGGACCTTGTTGTTTACCAAAATAAAAATCATTCATGAGGCTCCATTTTCCATCGTTTCACTTCTCCATTTTCACCCATTTTTCCCTTTCAAAAATCCTTCTAAAAAATTTCATTTTAACCTCCAAGAGCATCAAACCCAATTTTAAACCTTATATCTCCCATTTATTTGGTTTAAATCCCCCCATTTTCATCTATCGGAACTTTCATTTGGCCTTAAAATCTCTGTATTAGGCCTAATAGTAGTCTTTGCACTGTAAAGAGTTAAGCCCCTGAGGGCTTATATCCTTTAGCCCCCCATTTCATAGGACCTAAAGCCTGGAAAATGGGCGCTTAAAACATAAACTTCCATCTCAAAACCTTACCTTTCCTCTTTTTCCTTTTCCCGGCATTATGGTCCCAAGAAAATCTAGACTATTGATGTACATAGATCAATGGCCATCAGGCCTCATTTCCTCTATATATTTCATTTACCACACCTTCTTCCTTTTTATCATTCTCGTCTCCTCTTTAAATCTCAAACATCTGATCAAATGATCTAACAATCTTGACTTAACCCAATATATCACCCCGCCATTGAAAAAAACCCGCTCCGTGACAAAAGGTTCTATGTCACCGTGGACCCTGCCTGACTTTTAACACCACATCTCTCTACTTATCACACTCATTAAGATTCGTTGATCTTCATCCTAAAGATTGGACAGTCGACGCACAATATCACGCGACTTTCGACCCCCTTCCCTCACCGTGCTACTTCCACGCGAAATGGGCGGTATTCGGAGGGACACATGTCAGGTGATGTATGGTATCACATTCCTCTCGAAGAAAACCACTTACCTCCCAAATTCCATGCGAAAAATGCTGCCAGTTTTCCAAAACCACTCTCCCTCATTTTCATGCCATAATTCAAAAATGAACCTGGTTAGCCGCTCTACCAGGGTTTTTACCTCTGCCTCTACATTTCATCCATCCTCAAGTGCTCCATCATCTCCATTAAACCTCTGTAATGCAGCTATACCATTCTTGCAGGGTTTCTTAATAATTTTTTGTGTTTTTGCAGGGTTTAATGGTGTTCGATCTATGTATTTCCACAGTCACAGACAGGTGACCATATGAGTCCAGAGTGATGATTCTGTGACTTGTATCAATGAAGAAAAGGAACAATAGGGTTTGAAATCCTCGCTTAAATAAATTGGATCATGATCCAGAGTTTAACAGAAACCTTCCAATAGCAGAAAGTCACCTGTATAATCAAAGAACAATAAAGTGTATCAGAGTGAAGACTCGAAGATGAAGATCAAGGCTTAATTAAACCTAAACACAGCTCAAGAGAAAATTAAAATGTTTTAAACTAAAATAGAGACAAATATCAGTAAAGAGGCCTCCATTGCCACATCAGAGGCCATGTATCTTCTTCATCTACCAAAGTGCCACCTACAGCCTCAATAAATCAAAAGAAGGCATAGTTATTGCCTTATCCAATGATGTTTTTGTTAAAAACAACCAGAGTTATTTCCAACTTGTCTGAAAGAGTTTAAAGTCATCAAAATCTTCCAAGTGGCTAAGAATTAAATGAAAACCAATTAATATAGGGAAAACATCAAAGATCTCCTCTATTGAGCCCCTCAAAGGCAGAGAAGCATTAACTTGTATTAATTGAACTAAAGACCTTTTCTTTCATCCCACCTTCTCTTCCTTCTATAAATACTTCTGTATAGGTAGGTTGGTTGGTTGGTCTCTGAATATCTATTGTATGTACATAGTTGTTGAATTTGTTGTAGCTCTGTTTTTAATTGAAGATACATAAGCTGAGATGAGAATTTTGGAACTGTAGAGGCCCTTTGGACTCGAAGATTGTAACTGGTTTGAACATCAAATACAAATAGTTGATTCATGGGATCCTGTTCTATGTCAATGGTGATGTGCTTCTCACTGTAAATTGTTATTTTATTTTTGTTTCCATTCTATCCATTTTTATCTGATAAATAATAGCAAATATGGATTAGGATTTACTTCTGAAGTACCCTAAATCTCACTGAAAATCTTTATCCTTTATGTTTTCTGCTGATTGTTTATTTAAAGATAATTCAATAGAGTATAACCAGTGAAGTGTTGGTGAGCCCATGTTTCCTAAGAACAACTTGAGATGTTGTCTTTGAATGTTCTTGATAAGTCTGTTAATTAAAGATTGAGCTAGGGAAGTCCATGGTTAGCTTTGTCCTCTGGTTTCTTCTCCAACAGTTGCTTTGAAAAGTCCCCTTAAGAGTATGTTGAAAGAAGGATAGTTTAAAATTACTTACCTGATCTTAAACTACCTTTTTGTGTTTATCATGAATATTTCCCCTTTGAATATGCTGAAAGCAGGCTAAGTTAAAAGTATTTACTTGATCTTAAGTTATTCCATTTTTTATTAATGTTTTCTCTTGAAAGTATATCAAAAGCAAGCTAGTTCAAAAGTACTTACCTGATCTTAGATTACTTTTGTGTCTTTCCTCAAGTGCATGCCAAAAGAGGGATAGTTTCAAAGTACTTACTTGATCTTAGGATTTTCTTTGTTCCTTCATCTGTTTGATTTCCCTCACTCCACTTTTTAATGTTCCATCCCATAAAATCAACTTAAAGAGATCCTTTGACATAGATGACTTGCCCCATGGACCACTCTTGAACCTTGTTGTTTCATTTAAACCCTATTATGACTCCATAGCCCAATGGATTGATACTTCTCCTAGCCTATCTTATCAGTTGAACCATTCCTTCACCTACTTACACCTTCACCCTTCTTAAAGACTTCCTTCATCTTCATTATATCCTTGTATAACCAAAACAAACAACAACCCTTGTTCCTCATAACTAGCCTAAAATCACACTAAAAGCCTTAAATATCACATATTTAAACACATAAATAGAGAGATAAGTCTCTGAATCTAGGATGGCTAGGTCCTCAGATTCCAAAGCGGTTTTTATATAGGCTCTACAACATTTGTACTTGCCAATCTTGCAAACTACGGAGACCCCAACATACTGGAGACCATACTAGGGATTCATCTAAGTAAAATCCTTACAACTAAATACTCAGTTTCCAGTATAGAATGAATAGCTTTCTTCAAACACTACCAAGCATGTTGGTAATCATGACAGGACTTGTTTGAATTAGTGACAAACTAAGTAACTCTTATAATTCTTACAGACCCTTATAAAACCTTGGAGAAATCATCTGGTAAACCATAGAGTGAACTCTGTGTGTCTCATCACCATAGCTAAGTGTTGAAACAGATTTAGGAGACTCTCATAACCCATAGGACTGTAAAAACTAAGAAAACCAAAAAATATGTCAGATTAGTATTCAAACCCATTAATGGTGGTGGACCATAAAACATTTTACCTTCTAAAGCTAAAAATTTCCACTTGGTGACTCCACAATCCTGAATAAACCTAAATACTCCACTGGGAAACCCTTTACTATCATAAAATAATATAAAATCAGTTAAGGAAACTTTGATGATTGAGTTGTCATGTTAAAAGATCAGTTAGCCTAACAAAGATTGTCATATTTGGGTAAAATTTTCTTATCATTGGGCCTAAAAACATAGCATAGTGGCTTCTAGAAGAGTTCATACTAGAGCTTATCCTGACCCAAAACCTCCTGAGATAGTTGGTAATCCAAAGAGTATACATAGGAAATCTCCTAAGGCTAAAAATTCAGCGATTGTCAGGCCAGTCCATAGAGCTAATTCTATTCCTAAAAACCTTACAGCCCTACAAGATTCACAAGTTGACTTAAGAAACCCATTCAGAACTAGGTCACTTGATGATATAGATCAGATAGATTTTGAGTCTCCACCTTCATCCCAAGATAGAGGTGAACATCCTAGTAGCAGAGAAACTACCCCTCCTGATTTCCATTTCATCCATAATTTTGGTTTCTCTCATCCTAGATCTGCTCAACAATCTCTTGCTGATCCATTTGTTATTCATTAGTATTTTTCACCTGTTGTTGATGACTAGATTCCTGGCTGAGTTTTCTAGAAGCTAATATCCATATGTCAATTTGTCATCTAGAAAACACCCCAGACAAATTTTTTATCCTCATACCTCTCCTTGTCAGCCTATGATCAGAGCAAGCTTCAGTTTTCAAGTCATGTCTTTCTTCAACAAAATATCCTTGTCTGTAGTTGTCTTAGCCTTGCTTATCTGCTATCACTTTCCCCTTGGTTCTCATGAAACTCATTGTCCAATATTTCAAAAAGTGTCTCCCGTTCTATCCTTGATATTCTTGTCAAACACAATCAGAATCAATGAGAGTTGCCCCTAAGTTAGATAGTGGTGTTTAGGAGTCATTTCCTTGGAAAAAACATCTTAAGCCAAAAGAGCCTTTGTCTAGTACCAACCAGTCATAGATTACCTTCCTATTCTGCAAAATAAGTCTTGATACATCCCTAGGTCGCACACCACTAAGAGGTTTTTTGTCTTTGTTCAAGAAGAAATTCAACAATGGTCCAAATCAGAAGGAAATAAATGTGTTCACTGTCTAAATAATGTGCTTAGATTGGGAAAAATTTCTGTAGGGCACCCAAGAATCCTTCCAAGGTTCAAAGTCATATTTTTTGTGTCTCTGTAGGGGTGTAAGTGAATGACAAATAGTATCCAAACAAGAGCAAAGAGACAAGTCCAAATAAGTCTCTCATGTTGAAGAAATTTTCCATCATGAAGCAAATGGAGAGCTGAAATGAAAAGAGAGCAGGAGTACATGTTTCAAAAGTCAAAAGTTGCCCAAAGAGGAGAGGATATCTTTTTCAAAATTTCACTTTATTACCTGTTGTGATATACCAAGCATAGATATGTATTGCAAAGAAATATGACACAATTTTGGAAATAGATGAAATGTAATGACTGTGTTGACCTCCTTCAAAAGAGAAAATGTTAGAATACATCATGTTGATAACCTCCTCCAAGCAAGAGAAAATGGTTAAGTAACATGATAATAACCTCCTCCAAGCAGGAGCAGATGGTTGGGAACAAGATCAATAAGACCTCCTTCATTTAAAAGCAGAGGGTCAAGGTGTTTTAAGTGATTTCAGAGCTGTTGTAGATCACCTCCTCCAAAGATGAACAGTTTCAGCATCAACAGGTTTTAAAGTGTGCTTGAGTATTTTTTCTATTGGAGAATACTGCACATTTGGAACAACTTCAAAAGGATATGTCTCTTTTATGCACCGAAGAAATCATAAAGAAGAAGGCTGCTACTGGGATCAACAAATTTTGCTGATACATTTAGGTTCGACAAATGTTTCAATATATTTTACATCAAAATATGGGAAATAACTTTGGCTAGAATTCTTGAGAGGTTATGAAAAGTGTTTCATGCGAGCATCTGCATATCAATATGTTAATCTGTTGTTTATAATTTTTCATACACCATTGCAAGTTGTAAGGATGTCACATCAAAACCTGATAAGAAAAATAGCACTGGAATGGACTCTGATGAAATCAAACTAGAATTGATTTTGGATTACAGTTTTTGAGTTTGCAGACCTCCTTCACAAAGAAATAAAGGACCAGCTCCTCAAAAAACTTTACACAACAAATCAGCTCATTCATAAGGCCAAAGGTGTGATAAAATAGTGTTTCACTTTCAGTCAAAGAATGTCCCCATCGAATGATAGATAGAGTTTTTAGAAGACACATGATAGTTATCAAACATAGGCCTCCTTCATGAATAAGTAGAGGGCCCACCATTGTTTAAGGATGAAGAGCATTTATTTCAGTATGGTAGGGATTTCAAAAAAGACTGCTGTCAAAAATGGTAAAATGAGTGAAGTTTCACTATTTTTTAAACCTCATTTATAGAGAAACAGAGGGTCAGCTCCCCAAATATTTACATAGTGAAGCAGCTATTTAAAAAGGTTAAAATATATTACAAAGCCCTATTTCACTCACAATCAAAAGGCTCATCCTTTAGAACGATAAAAGATAGAGGTTAAGGAGCACCCAGGTAGTTTGTTTCAAAATGAGTTTCTGACCAAACAGAGATGAAATTGACAAAAGTGAGAGAGGTTTTTGTCCCTCATAGGTTCAAGAATAAAATAATCCTTTAGTTTCTACACAGATATCATGGTTTGTGAGAAATGTAAAAAATAAATATGTCACGGGATAATTTCTGCACCAGGATTCACCATTTTGACCAGTGTTGGGAAAGTCAAATTTTGAACACCAAAATGGATACCAAATGAAAAAAATAAAGAATATTTGGAAATTATACTTCCATATATTTCCAACGAACCATCTCGGGAAAAATTCCGACAACAGGAAGGCATCCAAAAGTAGCCTGCAAACAACACTATGTATTTCTACAACAGCATTCACCATTTTTTACCAGTGTTGGGACAGTCAATTTTTGAACACCCAAATGGACACCAAATGAAACAAATCAAGCATATTTTGAAATTATACTTCAATATCTTTCCAACGAGCCCTCTCGGGCTCAATTCTGACACTGGGAAGGCATCCAAAAGTGGCCCGCAAACAGCACTATGCATTTTTGCACCAGGATTCACCATTTTTTATCAGTGTTGGAAAAATCAATTTTTGAACAACCAAATTGACACCAAATGAATAAAATAAAGCATATTTGGAAATTATACTTCCATATCTTTCCAAAAATCCATATCGGGCCCAATTACGACACCGGGAAGGTCTCCAAAACCAGTTGCAAAAGTGTGTGACGCGCCTGGAAAATTGTGTGACGCGCCTGTAGGTATTAACAATGTATTTTTCTAAAGAGCACGGTGCGCCTGGGTTTTTGCACAGCACGCCTGTGCAGAAAAGAGTTATCTTAAATATTTATATGAAATTTTCCACAGTCAAGATAGGATTATGCTTTCAAACATTCCTCACATTTCCCTTATTAAGATATTTATTTATTGGTTAAAGGAGCTGAGGTTGAGTGGAAAGTATAACATAAATAAAAGGAAGAACAACCCTCAACATGAGCAAAGTAATGATGATCAAATGTGGCAGTCAGCATAGCAGTCATGGAGGAAACAGTGGTTAGAATATGAAGACCTTTTTCAATTGAATGCAGTCTTTAAAAACATTGATTTCAAAGGTGCCTTGATCATCTAAAAACTGAGAGAAAGAGTGATCACAGGATAGGGAGTTTTCTAGTCATCTTAAAAATTCTTGTTTGTGCTATGAATTAGTCATGATTATACACAGTCTCTAGGAGAAAAATAGACTTATTTTTAAGGGTCCCAAATCTGTTTAAAGGGTGTCTTAATAGTGTTTTCCAAAGAGCACCATGTTTGTTAAAACTGAGAAAAAAATAGTGACTAGGGGATGAAGATTTTTGTCAGTTGAAAAGAGTCTTTTAAACATTGATTTTAAAAAGCACCATGATCATCTAAATCAAAGGGAAAATAGTGATTGAGGATAAGAGGGCATTCATCATTGTTTTCCAAACTCCTAAAAACAAAACAGATATTGAAGGGAGAAAGTTATTTGTTTAGAGGCTTGTTGAAAGTTTATAAATTGTTAGGAGGCAGTTAAAGTGAAAGCACAACTTGTTTTTTCAAGACATATCATGTTTATTAAAAAGGAATGTCAGTGTGTTATTTTAAGAGAGTTTTCTTACTTTGAAAAATTGAAGATTCATACAATCTCTAGAGGCAAAAACAGAGTTTTGTAAAATACTTTCAAATCAGTTTAAGGAGTCATCTTAATAGTGGTTTCAAAGAACACTTTGTTTACTAAACCAAAGAAGAAACAGTGATAGAAGGGTAATGTCCTTGTTGAAAGTTTGAAAGGTTGTTTAGAGACAGTGAAAGGAAGAAACATATCTTGTTTTTTAAACATACCATGTTTCTCATGATCAAAGAAAACAATGACTTCAAATGAGTCCCTTTTTGTTTCAAATAAACACAGAGAGACAGTGAATAAGGGATGAGGGTTTTGTCAGTTTAAAAAGAGGTCTTTTTGTGCTATGAAATAGTCAAGTATTTGAAAAAATCTATAGAAGAAAAATAGAGTTTTTGAGGGTCTCATAATCAGCTTGAAGAAGTATGTTAAGACAGTGTTTTCTAAGAGCGCCCCTTGTTTACTAAATCAAAGAAAAACAATGGCTAGGTGGTGAAGATTTTGTCAAATTAAAAGGGTTCTTCTTGCTGTGGATAACAAGGATAAAAATAGTGATTGAGGGGAAGAGGTTTTTGGTGCCAAAAACAAAAGGATACTTCCCTTCAAAGCCACAAACATGTCTTGTTAAAGGCCTCTTGGCTCAAACACAATAATGAAGAGATGACTTTAGTGATGATGAGAAACAAGGCAAAGAGTCTAAACATAGCAGTCATAATGAAGAGAAAAGTGATGAGCAGTGAGGCAGTGATGAAAAGGAACATTATGGAAGTCGACACAACAATAAGCATGAGGGTGATAAAGCACAAAACAGTGAAGGGAAAGGGCATGGCAGTCATGAAGAAGGCAGTGACAAAGACAAACAAGGCAGCCCTCAAGAAAGCAATGATGAGGGCAAGAAAATATAAAACATGGATCATCAAGGGCACTCTCCAAAGCATGTACTAGCTACCTCTCCTAGGCAAGGGGCCATGACTAATTCACCAAAACTAAAATGCCAAACAACAAGGAAGAAAACCAAGAAAAGCTCAAAACTACCCAAAGAGGGTGCCTGGTGAGAAAAAAGGAGAAAGACACCTCTAGGCTTGGAATTTTTGTTGAGCTTCTAGAAATGTTTCTAAAAGGCCGCGAGGGACTTGCTCACCAAAATTGAGGAAATTTTGACATGTTCTTGTTTTTTGACATTTTTGGGCCTAATTGCATAAAATCATGGGCGCCTCCATTTTGGTTTGGAGCATATTCAACTCTTGAGAGTGGTACCATTGGATGCATTAAATTCAGGGGCCTCTACTCAGAAATTTTCAGAGCATTTGAAGTTGTTTTGGTCCCCCAAAGATGCAAAAAACACTCACTTTTTCGACATTGCCCACATATTAGCAAGGCCTATTTTTTGGGTTTTTTTAGTATTTTAAAGACATATGGGCATCATTTTTATAAAATTAAAGTTTCTCCATAAAGTAGACATCCAAAGCTTTCCAATGATCCATCACATGCCTCGTTTTGACATTGGGAAGGCCCTCAAAAGTCATCCGAAAGACAGGCAATGTTCTGTTGATGCGCCCTTAGTGCTTTTTGACCAAAAATGCAGTTTTCTGAAGTGGCTTTTACAAATGTGTGTTTAGCCTTTTTTGGCCATTGTTAGTTGGGAAAAGTCAATATAATTCCCTTTTTTAGCATTTTAAAGATATTTTTATAGATATTTTGTGCCTTGGGCTTTGCAAAGCCTCAAGGACAAAATCAGATATTTTTTATGGGCCAATGAGCTTGCAAGTTGCATTAGGAGGTTTTCCCTCATCTTGGCCTATATATTCCAAGAGACTTCATTGTAAATAAGGTTGAACTTGATGATATAGAGCAATATATGGTTATACAAGCTTGGAAGAAACACTTGTCTCATACATTGGATAGTTTCTTGAATGTTTTTGGATGATGAAAGAGGACTGTTGTTGGATTCTTTGACTTAGTAAAATGGTATAGTGTCCCTCTCTATTATGGTTTTTATTTTTCTTTCATATTTCATTCTCTTGCTTGCTATAAGACAGTAGAGAATAGATTTGATACATGCCCTTGGAGGCACCTCAGATTTCATGTTTCTTTATAGCTTATATGTTTTCTTCCTTCTTAGTCATATCAAAGAATCCTTGATTGCTCTTTGATAACTGAAGAAATTGTTTGCTTGTTTCATTTATGGTTTTATGCATGCTAAGTATGATTCACAGTATGCCTTGCTTACTCATGGCTACTCATAGCTCCACCTCTGAAACCTTTCTTTGATTGTTTGATTGTCTTAGTTGAACCAAGGAGGTCTTGTACTGATCTTGCCCTTTGCCTAAAACTATGCAATCTTACTTCAAAGTGCCCGATAACTTGGAATAATATGCTTAGGAATTTCCTCATAATGATTTGAGTTATTTGTTTGTCTTAATTGTCTTTCCCCAAAGTCTGATAGCAATTTCCTAAAGTTAGAGAGTCATATATCTCTATGTATTGTTTGAATGTTTATTTCTATGCATTTATCAGTTTATAACTACATTTATCATGATTAATGGTTATCCCTACCATGTTTATGTCAGCTATTGAACTATTTATGTTTGAAAGCCTTTGTTCTTCACAAACTTAGTGTCCATCTGACTCCATTTTACCCAAAGATCCATTTTACCTTGATCAAATCAGCCCTTCAACATACCTTGTATCACCATCTGTAGCTTTCTTGACCTTTTTGACCCCATATCCCAATTGTTATGACATCTTTTTACCTATCTTAGTCTTTGATCAGTTCATCCCTCACAAACCTAAAAATAAAACCAAAAACCTACTTCATAACTAGCCTAGAATCAGAAACATAAGAAGCAAACACACAGATATCCCTTACAAAAATAGAGAGAGCCCTCTCTGAGTGCAGGAAGGCTAGGTCCTTGGGCTCCAAAGATTGGTTTGATGTTACCCTGTCACTTGGCTTGACAATCAGCCAAATCATGGGACCCTAACATAATGGCGATCACGGTTGGACTTTTCTGAGTTCATTTTAATCTGAATACCCTTCAAGACTCATGGAAAGCCCCTTTTTGAACTAAAACACACTATACTATTGAACCACCTCATCGCCACACTAACATAATGGTGATCACGGTGGGACTCTGAGTGATAAACAAACTTAGATTCTCTAAAACATTTCAGTAGCCTTAAGAATACTATTTGATTGACTTATCCCACCGCTCACTAACATAATGGTGATCATGGTGGGACTTTCTGAGTTAGTGAAAAACTAATTATACCTTAGAAATTCAGAATCCCTCAAACTAGAAGTATTTTCCAAGAGTAGAATCTAGTTGTCTCACCATCCTAGCAAAATGATGACCCAGCTATAGGATACTCTTACAAACCTTAGGGCTACATAAAGAACTCAAAAAAACCCCAAAAACATCCCTAGATTTTCTTTTTATTAGTATTGGTGGTGGACCATACACATATCTCTAAAAACAACTAAAAACATCCACCTGGCGACTCCACTAGCCTCCAGTAGGCCTATTACTCCACTATTCCTTATAAAATCTCCTGGTAATGCATTAAGCAATCCCAATCATGTTGATGGTGGATAGCATAGTTCAAATCTTCCACCTGGCGACTCCACAACCTTCATTAGACCAAAAGACTCGACTAGTAGAGAAATTTAGACTGGTTGAAAAGACACAATGATCCTTTCTAATTAAAAAATATGGATCCAAGGACACAAAGGAGATATGCTCCGATGAGTAGAGAACATATCCCTGGATTCCCACACAAAATGCCTAAAGACGTAAATTGCATAGAAAACCTACCTATCTTTTGAGATGAAAATGTTGATGACCCATTGTTACATCTCATAAATTTTCATATACATGTATGGAGGTTAAAGGTTTAATGGCATGAGGACTGCCTCATGAAAATGTTCATGGGTAAATTAGAAGGAAATGCAAGAGAATGGTATGAAGGCCTAGAACCTAGCATCTTGTTTTCTTTGAAGGATTTCCACAAAGTATTTTGTAAACACTATATAGGGCATTGTCCATCTCTATCATTGGCTGAAAATTGTTGTGATCAATCTGAAGACCTCATACAACACCTTGTAAGCATTGATGAATACTTAGGAAATTGGCATCCTGAGGTTTATTTAGAGGAGATCCATAATTTTCTTACCCAAACTAACTATCAAGATGACCAAGAAGAGTTGATCCCAGATGAAATCCATCAAAAAATAAAAGAGGATCCAGAAGAGCTCTTTGAAAAGGTTGAAACAAATAACAATCCATCTACCCATTCTTATAAAATACAAGAGGACATTCAGCGACAAGATCAACTTCCATAAAAAATGGAAAGCAATTGTTACCCAATCCAAAAAAAACAGAAAATACCTTCTCCTTTAACTGAGAAGGAAATAGATCAGATGTTATCCACTATTGCCTTACCTACTAAAGAAATTGCTCATAAAGAAACAATAGAACAAATTGTTATTGAGGTTGAAATACCTCCTCAAGAAGACATTCATCCTTGTAAGCAATCACAAAAGGAAGAGAAACATCATGGTTCCATCCAGAGAAAAAGAAAAATACCACCTCCTCTAACAAAAGAAGAAAACACTAAAATCCTAAGCATACAGCCAGCATCCAAACCTTTTTTTGAAGAAGATATGTATGTGTTTTCTATTTTTGACTTATCTACTAATGTATTTTCTCATTCTAAAAGTACAGAACAGATTGATGCTGATACTACAATATCTTTTCAAGAAGACCTGGTGCCAAAGAATAGTCCTACTCATCAGGATAATGGCTCACAAACAGGAATCATCTCACTAAATCAAGGTATACCAAGATTGCTTGAAGGTAGCATAACATTACTTTCTGAAGTTGCCAAATCAGATAATCATAAAGAGGGAGAAGGGATTCTTTCTCAAAGGAATCCCAAGGTTAGTCAAGTAAAGGAGGAAGTAATCCTAAATTAGGTCTATTTCTCAAATCCTCTAGGCCAATTATTATTCACAGATCCCTTTTTTGTTTCCTTAGAAGCCTTTAAAGAGGGAATAAAGCATGCCAAGAATAGTTTGTGGCAGATCTTAAAGAAAATTTGGAGCACTACTGTCCGAAAACAAGTGAGGGGGAAGTGTCCTTTTCATTTCTTCAACATCATCAAAGAGTTAAACCAAGATCAACCATGCAATCATCTACTTGACTGGCTATATTAGAAAGAAGAGTTCACCAAATGAATGTATGTTGTGTATAGTTTAGATTAGGATAGATAAATAGCTGTGAAAAATAAGCTCAACCTTGTGAGCATCTTTTCAGTTCTAGATTGTTTGAAGAAAAAGTGAAAAATCAAAAAATACAAAAACAGTAAAAAGTAGAAAAAGAGGGTAGTTTATAAAGCAATGGTACAAGCCCCATACCCAAAAAATAGTCATGCTGAAGTGCACAAGTCTAAATGCCGCTACTAGTGCTCAAAAGATGTCTTGTTCAGTTATCTAGCCTAATCATAACTAAAAATGTTTCAAATTTATTTGTTGATAAGTTAGTGAGAGAAGAGATAGTCAATATTGTGTAAGCTTGACTTGTCAAAGAAAATAGATTAGGAAAAGATATTGGTTCCACATGCTCAAAACAGAACCAAAGAGGAAAGTAGGGATGAAAAACAAATTGTGTATCCTAGCCCTGATTTTCTAGATTTCATTTTATGCAAAATAATATTTGTGTGCAGCTTGTCCTTCATGCCACAGGTACATGACAAATCAGACTGTCTAATCCTGATTTGGTCATTTTTCAATTTCATGTTTTAGACTAGAGAACGAAATCCTGTCAAACAACTTAATTTTGACAGTCGATCTAGCATAGGTAGAGAAACAAAAGAGTTCATCAGTTTAATCTAAACTCTCGGAAGATATAAGTGTAGAAATAGATAGTTTCTTTTCTGAAAAATATCATGTCAAAAGGTTGCTATTCAAAATGCACCTACAGAAGAAAAATGTTAGGAAATATAGCTGGGTAGGTAGAGATGTTTTTTAGGCTAATCATGCTATCAATTCTCAGAAATGGCATCAAGAAAGAATGAAATTTGCGCCAATGGATAAGGCACTGGTCTTCATAAGCCATAGATCTACAATTCTGGCCACCTTCTGAAAAGGAGCTGCCCTCCCCAAATGGAGCCACTGTTAGTCATCAGTGTTTTTCACCTGTTGTTGATGACTAGATTCCTGGCTAAGTTTTCTATAAGCTAATCTCCATATGTCAATTTTTCATCTAGAAAACACCCCAGACAAATTTTTTATCCTCGTACCTCTCCTTGTCAGCCTATGATCAGAGCAAGCGTCAATTTTCAAGTCATGTCTTGCTTCAGCAAAATATCCCTATCTGTAGTTGTCTTAGCCTTGCTTATCTGCTATCATTTTCCCCTTGGTTCTCATGAAACTCACTGTCCAATATTTCACAAACTGTCTCCCTTCCTATCCTTGATATTCTTGTCAAACACAATCAAAATCAATGAGAGCTACCCCTAAGTTAGATAGTGGTGTTTAGGATTCATTTCCTTGGCAAAAACATCTTAAGCCAAAAGAGCCTCTATCTAGTACCAACCAGTCATAGATTGCCTTCCTATTCTGCAAAATAAGTCTTGTACATCCATAGGTCACACACCACTAAGAGGTTTTTTGTCTCTGTTCAAGAAGAAATTCAACAAAGGTCCAAATCAAAAGGAAATAAACGTGTTCACTGTCTAAAGAATGCGCTTAGATCAAGCAAAATTTCTGTAAGGTGCCCAAGAATCTTTCCAAGGTTCAAAGTCATATTTTTTGCATCTTTGTAGGAGTGTAAGTGAATTACAAACAAGAGCAAGGAGACAAGTCCAAATAAGTCTCTCATGTTGAAGAAATTTTCCATCATGAAGCAAATGGAGAGCTGAAATGAAAAGAGAGCAAGAGTGCATGTTTCAAAAGTCAAAAGTTTCCCAAAGAGCAAAGGATATCTTTGTCAAAATTTCACTTTATTACCTATTGTGATATACCAAGCATAGATATGTATTGCAAAGAAAGATGACACAGTTTTGGAAATAGATGAAATGTAATGACTGTGTTGACCTCCTTCAAAAGAGAAAATGTTAGAATACATCATGCTAATAACCTCCTCCAAGCAAGAGCAGATGGTTAAGTAACATGATAAGAACCTCCTCCAAGCAAGAGCAGATGGTTGGGAACAAGATCAATAATACCTCCTTCATTTAAAAGCAGAGGGTCAAGGTGTTTTAAGTGATTTCAGAGCTATTGTAGATCACCTCCTCCAAAGATGAACAGTACGGGCATCAACAGGTTTTAAAGTGTGCTTGAGTATTTTTTCTATTGGAAAAGACTGCACATTTGGAACAACTTCAAAAGGATATGTCTCTTTTATGCACTGAAGAAATCATAAAGAAGAAGGCTGCTGTTGGGATCAACAAATTTTGCTGACAAATTTATGTTCAACAAATTTTTCAATTTATTTTACATCACAAGATGGGAAAGTACTTTGGCCAGCATTCTTGAGAGGTTATGAAAAGTGTTGCATGCAAGCATCTGCATATCAATATGTTAATCTATTGTTTATACTATTTCATACACCATTGCAAGTTGTAAGGATGTCACATAAAAACCTAATAAGAAAAATAGCACTGGAATGGACTTTGATGAAATCAAACTAGAATTGATTTTGGATTCTAGTTTTTGAGGTTGCAGACCTCCTTCACAAAGAAATAAAGGACCAACTCCTCAAAAAACTTTACACAGCAAATCAGCTCATTCATAAGGCCAAAAGTGTGATAAAACAGTGTTTCACTTTTAGTCAAAGAATGTCCCCATCGAATGAAAGACAAAGTTTTTAGAAGAAACATGAAAGTTATCAAACATAGTCCTCCTTCATGAATAAGTAGAGGGCCCACCATTGTTTAGGGATGAAGAACATTTATTTCAGTATGGCAGGGATTTCAAAAAAGACTGCTATCAAAAATGGTAAAATTAGTGAAGTTTCACTATTTTTTAAACCTCATTTACAGAGAAACAAAGGGTCAGCTCCCCAAATATTTACACATTGAAGCAGCTGATTCAAAAGGTTAAAAGATATGATAAATCCCTATTTCAATCACAATCAAAAGGCTCATTCTTTAGAATGATAAAAGACAGAGGTTAAGGAGCACCTAGGAAATTTGTTTCAAAATGATTTTATGACCCAAAAGAGAAGAAATTGACAAAAGTGAGAGAGGCTTTTTTCCCTAATAGGCTCAAGAAGAAAAACCTCCTTCCGTTTCTACACAGGTATCATGGTTTGTGAGAAATGTAAAAAATACAGATGTCACGGGAGAATTTCTGCACCAGGATTTACCATTTTGACCAGTGTTGGCACGGTCAAATTTTGAAAAAAAAAATTGATACCAAATGAAAAAAATCAAGAATATTTTGAAATTATACTTCCATAGCTTTCCAACGAGCCATCTCGAGCCAAATTCTGACAACAGGAAGGCATCCAAAAGTAGCCTGCAAACAGCACTATGTATTTCTGCACCAGCATTCACCATTTTTGAACAGTGTTGGGACAGTCAATTTTTGAACACCCAAATGGACACCAAATGAAACCAATCAATAATATTTGGAAATTATACTTCCATATATTTCCAACGAGCCATCTTAGGCCCAATTCCGACACCAGGAAGGCATCCAAAAGTGGCCTGCAAACAACACTATGCATTTCTACACCAGGATTCACCATTTTTTAACAGTGTTGGAAAAATCAATTTTTGAACAACCAAATGGATACAAAATGAAAACAATCAAGTGCATTTGGAAATTATACTTCCATAGCTTTCCAATGAGCCATATCAGGCCCAATTACAACACCGGGAAGGTCTCCAAAACTGGATGTAAAAGTGCACAACGTGCCTGGAAAATTGCTCGACGCACCTATAGGTATTAACAGTGTATTTTTCTAAAAAGCGCGGCGCGCCTATGAAACCAAGAGTTCTCTTACAGATTTATATGAAATTTTCCACAGTCAAGATAGGATTATGCTTTCAAACATTCCTCACATTTCCCTCATTAAGGTTTTTATTTATTGGTTAAAGGAGCTAAGGTTGAGTGGAAAGTATAACATAAATAAAAGGAAGAACAATCCTCAACATGAGCAAAGTAATGATGATCAAATGTGGCAGTCAGCATAGCAGTCATGGAGGAAATAGTGGTTATAAGATGAAGACCTTTGTCAATTGAATGCAATCTTTAAAAACATTGATTTCAAAGGTGCCTTGATCATCTAAAAACTGAGAGAAAGAGTGATCACAGGATAGGGAGTTTTCTAGTCATCTTAAAAAGACTTGTTTGTGCTATGAATTAGTCATGATTATACACAATCTCTAGGAGAAAAGCAGACTTATTTTGAAGGGTCCCAAATCTATTTAAAGGGTGTCTTAACAGTGTTTTCCAAAGAGCACCATGTTTGTTAAAACTCAGAGAAAAACAATGACTAGGGGATGAAGATTTTTGTCAGTTGAAAAGTGTCTTTTAAACATTGATTTTAAAAAGCGCCATGATCATCTAAATCAAAGGGAAAATAGTGATTGAGGATAATAGGGAATTCATCATTGTTTGCGAAACTCCTAAAAACAAAACAGAGATTGAAGGAAGAAATTTATTGTTTAGAGGCTTGTTGAAAGTTTATAAATTGTTAGGAGGCAGTTAAAGGGAAACCACAACTTGTTTTTTCAAGACATGTCATGTTTATTAAAAAGGAATGTCAGTGTGTTATTTTAAGAGAGTTTTCTTACTTTGAAAAATTGAAGATTCATACAATCTCTAGAGGAAAAAACAGAGTTTTGTAAAAGACTTTCAAATTAGTTTAAGGAGTCATCTTGACAGTGGTTTCAAAGAACACCTTGTTTACTAAACCAAAGAAGAAACAGTGATAGAACGGTAATGTCCTCGTTGAAAGTTTGAAAGGTTGTTTAGAGACAGTGAAAGGAAGAAACATATCTTGTTTTTTAAACATACCATGTTTGTCATGATCAAAGAAAACAATGACTTCAAATGAGTCCCTTTTTGTTTCAAATAAACACAGAGAGACAGTGAATAAGGGATGAGGGTTTTGTCAGTTTAAAAAGAGGTATTTTTGTGCTATGAAATAGTCAAGGATTTGCACAAACCTCTAGAAGAAAAACAGAGTTTGTGAGGGTCTCATAATAAGCTTGAAGAAGTATGTTAAGACAGTGTTTTCAAAGAGCGCCCCTTGTTTACTAAATCAAAGAAAAGAAGTGGCTAGGGGATGAAGATTTTGTCAAATTAAAAAGGGTCTTCTTGCTGTGGATAACAAGGATAAAAATAGAGATTGAGGGTAAGACGTTTTTGGTGCCAAAAAGACGAGGATACTTCCCTTCAAAAACCACAAACATGTCTTGTTAAAGGCCTCTTGGCTCAAATACAATACTAAAGAGATGACTTTAGTGATTATGAGAAACAAGGCAAAGAGTCTAAACATAGCAGTGATAATGAACAGAAAAGTGATGGGCAGTGAGGCAGCGATGAAAAGGAACATTATGGCAGCCAACACAGTAATAAGCATGAGGGTGATGAAGCACAAAATAGTGAAGGGAAAGAGCATGACAGTCATGAAGAAGGTAGTGACAAAGACAAACAAGGCAGCCCTCAAGCAAGCAATGATGAGGGCAAAAAAATAAAAAAAATGGATCATGAAGGGCACTCTCTAAAGCATGTACTAGCTGCCTCTCCTAGGCAAGGGGCCATGACTTCTTCACCAAAGCTAAAATGCCAAACAACAAGGAATAAAACCAAGAAAAGCTCAAAACTGCCCAAAGAGGGAACCTGATGAGAAAAAAGGAAAAAGACACCTCTAAGCTTGGAATTTTGGCCTGAGCTTCTAGAAATGTTTCTAAAAAGCCTTGAGGGACTTGCTCACCAAAATTGAGAAAATTTTGACATGTTCTTGTTTTTTGACATTTTTGGGCCTAATTGCATAAAATCATGGGCGCCTCCATTTTGGTTTGGATCATCCTCAACTCTTGAGAGTGGTACCATTGGATTCATTAAATTTATGGTCATCTACTCAGAAATGTTCAGAGAATTTGAAGTTGTTTTGGTCCCCCAAAGATGCAAAAAACACTCACTTTTTCGACACTCTGCCCACATATCAACAAGGCCTATTTTTTGGGTTTTTTCACTCAGTTTAGTATTTTATAGACTTCCATGCATCATTTTTAGAAAAATAAAGTTTTTCCAGAAGGTAGACATCTAGAGCTTTCCAACGAGCCATCACAGGCCTCGTTTCGACATCAGGAAGGCCCTCAAAAGTCATCCGAAAGACAGGAAATTTTCTACTGATGCGCCCTTAGTGCTTTTTGACCAAAAATGTAGTTTTTTGAAGTGGCTTTTCCAAATGTGCGTTTAGCCTTTTTTGGCCATTTTTAGTTGGGAAAAGTCAATATAATTCCCTTTTTTAGCATTTTTAAGATATTTTTATAGATATTTTGTGCCTTGGGCTTTGCAAAGCCTCAAGGACAAAATCAGATATTTTTTATGGGCCAATGAGCTTGAAAGTTGCATTAGGAGGTTTTCCCTCATATTGGCCTATATATTCCAAGAGACTTCATTGTAAATAAGGCTAAAATTGATGATATAGAGAAATATATGGTTATACAAGCTTGGAAGAAACACTTGTCTCATGCATTGGATAGTTTCTTGAATGTTTTTGGATGATGAAAGAGGACTGCTATTGAGTTCCTTGACTTGGTAAAATGGTATAGTGTCCCTCTCTGTTATGTTTTCTTAGTTTTCATTCATATTTCTTGCTCTTGCTTGCTATAAGATAGTATAGAATAGATTTGAGACATGCCCTTGGAGGCACCTCAGATTTCCTGTTTCTTTATAGCTTCTATGTTTTCTTCCTTCTTAGTCATATCAAAGAATCCTTGATTTCTCTTTCATAACTAAATAAATTTTTTTCTTGTTTCATTTATGGTTTTATGCATGCTAAGTATGATTCACAGTATGCCCTTCTTACTCATGGCTAGTCATAGCTCCACCTCTGAAACCTTTCTTTGATTGTTTGATTGTCTTAGTTGAACCAAGGAGGTATTGTACTGATCTTGCCCTTTGCCTAAAACTATGCAATCTTACTTCAAAGTGCCCGATAACTTGGAATAATATGCTTAGGCATTTCCTCATAGTGATTTGAGTTATTTTTTTGTCTTAATTGTCTTTCCCCAAATTTTGATAGCAATTTCCTAAAGTTAGAGAGTCATATATCTCTATGTATTGCTTGAATGTTTATTTATATGCATTTATCAGTTTATAGTTACATTTCTCATGATTAATGGTTAGCCCTACCATGTTATGTCAGATATTGAACTATTTATGTTTGAAAGCCTTTGCTCTTCACAAAATTAGTGTCCATCCAACTCCATTGTACCCAAAGATCCATTTTACCTTGATCAAATCAGCCCTTCAACATACCTTGTATCACCATCTGTAGCTTTATTGACCTTTTCGACCCCATAGCCCAGTTGATATGACATATTTTTACCTATCTTAGTCTTTGATCAGTTATCCCTCACAGACCTAAAAACAAAACCAAAAACCTACTTCATAACTAGCCTAAAATCAGAAACACAAGAAGCAAACACACAGATATCCCTTACACAAATAGAGAGAGCCCTCTCTGAGTCCAGGAAGGCGAGGTCCTTAGGCTCCAAAGATTGGTTTGATGTTATCTTGTCACTTGGCTTGCTAATCAGCAAAATCACGGGACCCTAACACCATCCACTTCTGTTATCCATACACCCACTGCTCAAACCACCCCATTCCATCAACCCCCTCCCATTTTACATCCTCCACCTGTAAACCCCCCATTTTTCCCACAACCTCCTATCATGGCAACATGGTATGCCCCTCTATTCCTTCCCTTACCTTTAGTCAATCTGCCACAGGACTATCAGTCCAAGATACCATTGTATGATGCCAGTAGTGCAACTACTACTTCACAACATGTGGATAAGATGAATGACTATTTTGACAGAAATGAGATTGATGATGAAACTGTCAAACTCATATTGTTTGCTCAAAGCTTAGGGGGAGAAGCAAGAAAATGGTTTAAAGGCTTAACCCCTCACAGTATTAATGATATTCAAGCTCTCCATTAGTCATTCCTAAAAAAATGGGAAGTTAGAAAAACCCCTCTTCAAATACTTTCGGATTACAACAATCTCAAGAGAAACACTGGGGAAAGAGTTCAGAATTATTGCACTAGATTCAATAGCATTTATAATGCCCTACCCCCAGACTTGAAACCTATACAAGGCTCAACCTTGGCCAAATTTCCTGAAGGATTTGATCCTGAAATGGCCTATCAACTAAGAGAAAGAGACCCCTTGACTTTAGAAGACTTGCAGAAGGGGGCTTAGTTGTGGAATTAAATCTGATTGAGAAAAGAGATATGATGAGGAATGAGGAATGAGAAGAAAGTATCATTTAGGGAGGAAAGTTCACCCTCAACATCTAGCTCAAAAATGGAAAGAATTATGGAGGATATGATGAAGAAAATGAGCATACTAGAGAGAGCACAATCTAGAGAAAACCAATCTGCTCCTCAAAACAGAAATCAATCTCAAAATCAAAATCAGAAATTTAGGAGAAATCAACCTCAAAACAGAAAGAGAGAGGATGATCAGCAGATTAGACCTCCCTTTCAAGAAAATTATGTTAATGACGATGAAGAAACCAATGAACAAATAGAGGATGACGACATGAATATGTTTGGAGTAAGTAATGAGGATTCCGATCTCATTTATGAAAGAAATCAAAGTCTATATACACCTTATGATGACAGAAAACCACAAACTGATTATTATGAACAATACTCTGAAAATTCCATCATAGGGTCACCTAAAAAATATGACCTCAGAAGTAATAAGAATCAAGAAACTCCCAATAACAAAGCCTCTGATAAATCTGCCAAAAATAGCCCTAAAAATACACCCAAAAAGTCAGTTGAAAATCACAAAACAGTGGCTGTAAGTTCTGATTTAAATAAGAGGAAAAATGCTCAAACCAGTGAAAAATAGAGTACTGACCCCAGTTGCACTAGCACCACAACTAATTCTCCTAAAAAACCTTTCTGACTGCTGTAAATAACAAAAATCAGCACGTTGATTTAGCTGATGAAATAGTGACTAAGAAGGTTGAACTAAACATGTTAAAAAACTAGATTCCCTTCAACCTAGAGAGCAAAATATCCAAATCAAAATCTCTGTTCCACTTATGGAATTAGTCACTCAAAATGTATATGGAGGTCAGATTTTGAAATATTTAAACTTAGAAGACATTCATGACACAGTCAACTTAAATGATGATACCCCAAAGTTAATTTTTGGACCAAAAATTGAAGGGAAATTTCAAGAAGGAACAACCCCTCCATTCTACATTAGTTTAAACATTCACGACAATATCTTGCACAATTCCAAGCTTGATTCAGGAGCATCACCCAACCTCATGCCCAAGGTGATAATGGGAAGATTAGGCTTAGAGGTAACTAGACCCTATAAATATAGATATTCTTTTGATTCAAGTAGGGTGAGATGCCTTGGCCTGATAAAGGATCTGTGTGTTAACTTAGCCCAAATATCAGACAAGATTTTAGTGATGGACATTGTAGTGGCTGATATACCCCCCAAATATGGCATGCTCCTTTCAATACCACGGGGTGCTAAGTTACAAGGCACAATGCAAATGGATATGACTTATGCCACCATCCCTGTCTTCAGTCAAACTAGAAGACTCTATAGGAAAACACACATTAAATATATGGTGAGTAGCTAAGAAAGACCAGAAAACTCTCCTCTTTACTCCATACACACTGACGTTGGCTCTTTTATCCTTTTTAATGATGATATTCATAAAGAGCAAGATATAACCAATGAAAAAACATCCAATGCTATAATCACTTCACATTCAAACATGGTTGCAGTCATGGATGAAGAGGAAAGTAAAGAAGAAATTAAAAAACAGTCAGTTGATTTAGAAATTCATAGCAAACATTTTAAAAGTCTTGAGGTCCAATATAGTCATATAAATAACGTAGATCATGAAAAACAAGAAGTAAAACCTCAAAACATTGAAAATCTTGAGGAACAAAATTCAGGAAAACCTAGTGCAGTCCCTAGTTCATGACAAAATGATGAAGAATGCAGAGAGGACAACAATGAAATAGATCTTAATTATGAAAACAGTCCTATTTGGAGCATGAAATTTGATGGGTCTTTCACTAGAAATGATGCAGGAGCAGGTATATGGTTACATAACACTGAAAGTAATCATGTTGAGGGGCATTCCTACAAATTAAACTTTCAATGTACCAATAACATAGCTGAGTATGAAGCTCTCCTTTTAGGCCCTCATTTATTGAAAAAACTAGGCGCCAAAAGGATAAATGTTTATGGGGATTCAGAGTTGATTATTAGGCAAGTAAGTGAGGAATATAACGCTAATCATCCCAGACTTAGAGCCTATAGAGATGATGCCATAGATCTGTTAAGTACTTTTGATGAATCCCAGCCTATCTTTGTCCCAAGAAACCAAAATTTCCTTGCCAATAGTTTAGCCTTTGTTGATAGAACTTGTCTTACATCTTATAAAACCAAGCATTGCACCACTCAAGTCAAATTTAGACCAGCTGTCCCAGACAACAAAAAATACTAGCAAGATTTTGAGGGAGATAAACAGATAGAAGACTTCCTACAGTCCAAAAATGAATTTGAAACAACAAACTCAGATTCAGATTTTGATGACGACTGTCCTGCTGAAGAAAACCCACTTATTGAAGAAGAAAAGTCTCCCAAGATTGATGAAATAAATCTGTTAACCTATGAACCCAATCATAAAATAGAGAATAGCACAGAATCATAAAATGAAGAATTAGAAGTGCTGCAATATAAATACCAAAGCTTGCCAAAAGGGCTGGTCCCCTTAGAAGAATTATTTGATTTGAATGATGTGGCCAAGAAGCCAAAACTAGAACCCATAGAATTTGAAGTAGAAGAATGCAATATAGGCAGTGAGGAAAATCCCAAACTAATCAAAATATCTAAAACACTACCTGCTCACATTAGACTGAAATATATTGAGCTGTTTAGAGAATTTTGTAATGTTTTTGCATAGAGCTATGAATATCTAAAGTCCTATGATACAGAAATAATTCAGCACAAGATACCCCTCAAAGAAAACCAGAAACCTTTTAAACATAAACTGTGCAGAATCAACCCTGTGCAATTACCTCTGGTAGAGAAAGAAATCAGAAAGATGTATGATGCTGGAATTATTGTCCCTGTTAGATACTCTGAATGGGTGTCTAATCTTGCATCAGTTAGGAAGAAAAAAGGAGAGATAAGGCTTTGTATTGATTTTAGAAACTTAAACAAAGCCTCACTGAAGGGAAACTATCCTCTACCCAAAATGGATCATATTTTACAAAAGGTAGTTGGTTCCAAAAGAATTTCTTTGCTAGATGGCTTCTCAGGTTACAATCAAATCTTGGTACATCCTGATGATCAAATTAAAACAACCTTTACTACACCCTAGGGCACTTTCATGTATTTAAAAATGCCTTTTGGATTAATGAATGTTGGTGCCACATTTCAGAGAGCCATGGATATTGCATTTTCAGAAGAAATAGGTTACTTCATTGTGATTTACCTTGATGATATAACTGTTTATTCCAAAACAGATGAAGAACACCTAATACACTTAAGAAAAGTCTTTGAAAAGTGCATAAAATTTGGACTGTCCTTAAACCCAAAGAAAACATTGTTTGGTCTCCAAGAAGGAAAAATCCTTGGGCATATCATATCAGAAGAAGGAATAAGGATAGACCCAAAAAGGATTGATGGCATATTGCAAATCAGTCATTCCAGAAACATCAAGGAACTTCAATCCTTCATTGGAAAGATCAATTTCTTGAGAAGGTTCATACCCAATCTAGCTGAACTCCTTAGAAACATAACAAACATGCTTAAAAAAGAAGAAGGAGTTAAATGGACCTTAGAAGCAAAGAAGTCATTTTAATTGGTAAAACAAGCACTCACTAAAACACCAGCTCTTATTATTCTTGATTTTTCCAAATATTTCTTCATTTTTTCATTTGCATAGGAACACACAGTGGCTGCTGTCTTATTACAGAGAAACATGAATGGACAAGAACAACCCTTTGCATTTTTCAGCAAGGCATTAAGAGATGCACCTCTAAAGTACAACATAATGGAAAAACAATACTTTTCCTTCGTCAAAGCCTTAAAGGACTTCAGAGTTTATATTCTACATTCCCACATCATAGCATTTGTGCCTCATTCAGTGGTGAAAGACATATTGACCTGAGATCCAGATGGCAAAAGAGGAAAGTGGATTGCTGTAATTTTAGAGTATGACTTGGAAATCAAGCCCACTAAACTCATAAAGGTTCAGGGACTAGCAAAACTAATGGCTAAATCTAACTTTCAAGCCCTTGATATAAACATGTTTAATGCACTAGATGAACAATAGGATTTTTCCACTCCAATTATTGAAGATCATTTTCTGAATTCATCTTGGTATGATGACATTTTGTATGTTTTTCTCAATCTTAATGTTCCTCTTGGTTTTTCTAAAACAAAGGAAATATTTTTAAAGTTAAAAGCTGTAAATTACTGCATTTTTAATAAATGTTTATATTGGAAAAATGCTAGTGGATTATTGCTTAAATGTTTTCCTGAGAATGATACAGATAATATCAAGCATGAGTTTCATGAAGGAGAATATGGAGGCCACCTCTATTGGAAGTAAACTGCTAAAAAAATCCTCAAAGCTGGTTATTACTGGCCCACTCTCTTCCAAGATGTCCATAAGATGATTATTGCATGTCATAAATGCCAGATCTTTGAAGGAAAAAGAAAATTTCTTCCCTCACCTCTGCAACCAATCACTGTTGAAGCTCCTTTTTAGCAGTGGGGTCTAGACTTCATTGAAGAAATCCATCCTCCCTCATCTTCCCAACATAGATGGATCCTCACAACAACTGACTATTTTACCAATAGATGAAGCCATCCCATCTAGGAATGCCACAGATTCAGTTATCATTTCATTCCTTGAAATTCATATCCTATCTAGATTTGGCTGTCCTAGGAAGATTATCACTGACAATGCTGCTGCATTTGGATCCAAAAAGATAGCTGAATTCTGTCATAAATATCAGATTTCATTGGGCCATTCTACTGCTTATTACCCACAAGGTAATGGTTTAGCAGAATCCTCAAATAAGAGTTTGGTGAATATAATCAAGAAGTTGCTGGAAGATAATAAGAATTCATGGCACACAAAGCTAGTAAATGCATTATGGGCTGAGAGATTAACACTTAAGAAATCGATTGGAATGTCACCCTACTAGCTAGTTTATGGAGCAGATGAAATTTTTCCAACCAGTCTAGGAGTGCCAATCATGAATCTGATCCAATAAGTACAGTCTGAAGAAAATGATATGACAAGGAGAATACATCAGACTATACATCTTCAACAAACCAGGGAGGAAGTCTACAATAGAGCACTACACAAACAAGAAAACATCAAGAAGTTGTTTGATAAAAGAACCAAAGCAAGTGATTTCAGCATTGGTGACAGAGTTTTGAAGAGGGATTCCAGGAGAGAAGATAAGGGAAAACATGGAAAATTTGATAACTTATGGCTAGGCCCTTATCTCATTCATTCTACTACTGGTAACAATGCTTATTTCTTGTAGGAAGTGAATGGAACTGAACTTTTTAGGGGTCTTGTCAATGGCAGGATGCTTAAACATTATTTTTCTTAATTATACCAGTTTGAAGCTTTTTATTTTTCCTCATTGTGAATATCATAGATGTCACTGTTTTCAAAGTTAGAAAAAGGAAAAATACAAAAAAAATAAAAATAGAAAAGAGGGCAGAATGAAAACAAGAAGGAACAACCCCATACCAAAAAAAAGAAACAATGTCTGAAAGTGTGCAAGCTTAAATGCCACTACCAAAAGAAACACCTTCTATTCAATCATACATTCTAAACATGATTGAATAAATTTAAATTTACTGCTGATAGGTTAGTGAATCAGATTTTCCAAATAGTTTAATCTTGGCTTATCAATAGATTAGGATAGAAAATACTAGTTCTAAAAAGCTCAAAACTTGAATCAGTGAAAGGAAAGGGAAGACAGCTCAAACAAAATCAAAACCAGAGCTGAAAAATAATGAAGGATGTTTTTGATTTTCAGATCTTAAGCCTTCACAATTTTGTTTTAATTTTCTGCAAATTTCAATCTGTGCGCAGCTTGTTTTTATGCCATAGATCTGCAGCAAGCCAAATTGCTTAATCCTGATTTTGCTGCTTTTAAAATTTCTTCTTTAAAAATAGAGAATAAAAATCTGTTAGACAATCTAATCCTAATAGATAGAAGTTAGGTAGAGAAACTTATGATTTAAAATGCTTAATCTGAACCAATGGAGAAATAAGGGTAGACTTAGATTAGTTTTATGATTTCAATAAAAGAAAAAAATATTGATGAAAATGTTTGCAAATCCAAGTGCACCTTCTCAAGAAAAAATGTTAGGAAGTAGGTTGAGTAAATAGATGTTTGGGAAATATTTTCTGCTGATGTAACAAGTTCTAATCATTTTTGTTAACAGTTGATTACAAGAAAAATATTATCAAGTGCAAGGCACTAATCAGCTTCCAGAGAAAATTTTCTAAAGTTCTTGATACCTTCAAGAAGATGCCATCCCCACGTGGAGCCACTGTTAACCACCTATAAAATTTGTTATATCAAATGGTGGCTAAATATTTTTTAGCCTTCAAGAAAAATTAATTTCCAAATTGTGAGTTCTTGAAGTCTTATGATGTCCTTTATCCTTGGTATTAATCTTCACTATTGTTTCACTATTAGCCCTCAAGGACCTTGCTGTTTACCAAAAGAAAAACTATTCATGAGGCTCCATTTTCCTTTGTTTCACTTCTCCATTTTCACCCATTTTTCCCTTTCACAAATCCTTCTAAAAAATTTCAGTTTAACCTCCAAAAGCATCAAAACACATTTTAAACCTTATATCTCCCATTTATTTGGTTTAAATCCCCCCATTTTCATCTATCAGAACTTTCATTTGGCCTTAAAATCTCTGTTTTAGGCCTAATAACAGTCTTTTCACTGTAAAGAGTTAAGCCCAAGAGGGCTTATATCCTTTAGCCCCCTATTTCATAGGACCTAAAGCCCCGTAACTAGGCTCTTAAAACATAAACTTCCATGTCAAAACCTTACCTTTCCTCTTTTTCCTTTTCCCGACGTTATGGTCCCAAGAAATTCTGGACCATTGATCTACATAGATCAACGGCCATCGGGCCTCCTTTCCTCCGTATATTTCATTTACCGTGCCTTATTCCTTTTCAACATTCCCATCTCCTCTTTAAATCTCAATCGTCCAATCAGATGATCTAATGATCAGGACTTAAACCGATATATCACCCCGCCATTAAATAAACCTGCTCCGCGACAAAAGGTTCTACGTCACCGTGGACCCCGCCTGACTTTTAACCCCACATCTCTCTGCCTATCGCACTCATCAAGAACCGTTGATCTTCATCCTGAATATCAAACAGTCGACGTGCAATATCGTGTGACTTTCGACCCCCCTCCCTCAACATGCTACTTCCGTGCGAAATGGGTAGTATTCAGAGGGATGCGTGTTAGGTGATGTATGGTATCACGTTCCTCTTAGTGAAAACCACTTACCTCCCAAATGCCATGTGAAACCGTCGCCAGTTTTCCAAAACCACTCTCCCTCATTTTCGTGCCATAATTCAAAAATGAGCCTGGTTAGCCACTATGCCAGGGTTTTTACCTCCGCCTCTGCATTTCATCCATCCTCAATCACTCCATTTTCTCCATTAAACCTTTGTAACATAGCTATACCATTCTCGCAGGGTTTCTTAAAAATTTGTTGTGTTTTTGTGGGGTTTAGTGGTGTTCGATCTATGTATTTCCACAGTCACAGACAGGTGACCATATGAGTCCAGAGTGACGATTCTGTGACTTGTATCAATGAAGAAAAGGAACAGCAGGGTTTTAAATCCTTTCTTAAATCAATTGGAGCATGATCCAGGGTTTAACAGAAACCTTCCAATAGCAGAAAGCCACCTATATAATCAAATAACCACAAAGTGTATTAGAGTGAAGACCCGAAGATGAAGATCAAGGCTTAATTAAACCTAAACACAGCTCAAGAACAAATTAAGGTGTTTTAAACTAAAACAAAGAAAAATATTAGTAAAGAGGCCTCCACTGCCACATTAGAGACCATTTATCTTCTTCAGCTACCAAAGTGCCACCTGCAGCCTTAATAAATCAAAAGAAGGCATAGTTATTGCCTTCGTCAGTGATATTTTTGTTAAAAACAGTCAGAGTTATTGCCAGCCTGTCTGAAAGAGTTTAAAGTCAAAAAAATCTGCCAAGTGGCTAAGAATTAAATGAAAACTAATTAATACATGGAAAACATCAAATATCTCCTCTATTGAGCCCCTTAAAGGTAGAGAAGCATTAACTTATATTAATTGAACTAAAGACCTTTTCTTTCATCCCACCTCCTCTTCCTTCTATAAATACTTTCTAAAGAAGATGAGATGATGTTGATTGTTGATGTAATACTTGCTGCTCAAGACTTTCTGTTAGTATGAATCCTTTGTCAAAGTGTACGAAAAAGGACCACTTTAGCTACGCATAACTAATAGCCCTAACAACAAAAGTGGCTGCCAATATCTTCAGATCTGCGGTTAGTTGAACATAAAAGAGCTGCAAAAACCAGATCTATGCATGGAAAGACATTAAGCAGAAAAAATAAGGGTTTGCTCCATATACCAATAGACAAGACAAGAACAATTTTTTGAAAGAATTTTTGTATTAATCGGGCACCTGGGAGGAAAACAAGAAGGCGTATCCAATTCTCCTCAGTGGGATGGGTTCTTGGAAGTCCTCAGCACTTCAGATCTAAAATCTCTCTCTCTTGTTGGTGTAGAAAACCCACACAAAGAATGGAACTCAAAGGGAGCTCTTATAGCAAATGGCAGAAAATGGTGACCAAGTGTATAGATCCAGAGTGATCTAATAGGCAACAAAAGGTGAAGAATGGTAGGAAAAACCCTCCTATTTATAACAAAATATTGGGTCATTCTAGATCTTGGTGCATGGATTAACCAGATCTAGATCCACTTTTTATGGAATATTTTATTATATTTGTTGGAGGGAAAAGGTATTTGACTTGGGTCAAATCCCTTGATTTGTCAAAAATAAATAAATAAATGATTTATTTATCTTTTTAAAGAAGCGGTTAGAAGATAATCAAATAAATAATGATTTATTTAATTATTTAAGGAAGTGGTTGAAAGATAATTAAATAAATAATGATTTATTTAATTATTTGTGGGTGATTTAGTCATATTTAACAAGGAATATTATCTAAATAAGGTTTAAATAATTATTCCTAGAAAATAATAAGATAAATAAAGGTTTATCTAATTAATTTCTTTGATTTTGGGTTAAACGTGACTGGGAATAATAATTAAATTATGGTTTAATTAATTATTCCATGAGAAAAATCAAACAAATATAGGTTTGTTTAATATTTCCTTTTGGGGTTTCCTGTTTTAACATAGTGAAAGAAATTTTACTTAGGGTAAAATTGGTCTTACATGGTGTACTTGGGTCCATCTAATGATAATAGGTTAGATGACCAAAAAATGGTGTAACAGATTGCCCCCCAGCGTGCGAGTGTCAGGAGAAAATTGTATGACCGAAGTACATTGTAAGAACTCAATCACCAGACAACAAAAGGGAAGTCGGAGAGAGAAATGCAAGGTAGATAGTGTGCTAAAGAACTAGACCCTGAGGAGACGAGACTCGCAGGTGCAACAAGTCTCTTTTTATGAGAGGGTACCTGTGCTGAAGGCGGCGGGGGAGGCATACCTATGCCCGCCGAGACAAAGTACAAAAGAATAGTGTGTCCAGTAAACAAGGGACCAAACCATAAAGTACAACTGGCATAATCATGAGCCAGATAAAAATACAATGAGGAATCCCACATACATGCTGTGCCTGGGATAACAGCCAGGACTTGTACAATAATATCTGAGTACATGAGATATAAATACAACCCAAATGCCCCCTGTAAATGGGGAAGGGCTCACAAAATCTGACTGATACATGCAAGTCGAAGAGGCGCTGCAAGTGGCTACGGCCAACATCATCAAATATCTGGAGCTGCATCGAAGGCTGCAAGGAAGAGGTCATCTGGGCATGTGGGGGGCTACCTGCAGGGCCACCCCCTCATGAGGGTTGAGACATCTCACACACACCCGGGGAATCATCAAGAGCTGCTGCTGGATCACTGGATCATCAAGTATACGGATCTTGAGCATGCTGAAAGGAGCTGGAGAAACAATCAAGTCAAAGGGAAAGGAGATAGCCCTTTGCCTGATCCGAGGCACCGAACAAGAGTGGAAGCTGGAACCAAGGTACACCGCCCTCTAGACCTAGCTTCTGGAATGAATAAGCTGATGTCGACAGAAGAAGGTCCGCCATAGGTGAGGTAATCAGAGACCCTCAACTAAGGCACGAGAGAAAAGAGTAAAGCGACGGACAGACTGACACTAATGATGATAGTGAAGTGGGAAGGACTGAGTAGCTAATGGAAGACTTCCCTTGTTAGAGCATAAAGGGAATGAATGACATGGCAGCGATTGACACAATATCGTAAGGGATAGGGGACAGTGGGACTGAAGGTCATAATATGCAACACAAGAGAGAGACCAAGCGATGAATGATGGAGGGCGATAGTGGGGTACAAAGGGACTCGGGATAGACTCCATGAATGCGATGATGACTCAACTTGGATGCTCTAAACAAGGGCGACTCTATGGTGCTGCCACACAGTAAAAGGCCCAATGGGGGACAATAAAAACATGAGTACAAGGTGGGGACTCATGACGAAAATCGTTACGAACATGGACAAGTAAGGAGGCAAGATGGTGCCTCAAGTACAAGTGTTGTAAGTGAGGAAATTCGATTTTAAGGAGATGTGAAGTGACCCTTCTTGGACAAGATGTGTCCTGGTGAAGTATCAGATCATAAAAAAATAACAGATACCCATTTGAGGGCTCGGTGAGAGCTTTCCAACGGTGCAGACGGTTCGTCAAACGGGGCTACGGTGTGGTCGCAGCAGTCGAAAGAAGAAACAGGGGTTCTCTTTTAATAAGGCAGTTTTCCCTCCAAAATCACTCATTTGCTATTGCTGCTGTGGTGAATGTAGAGAGGAGAGAAGGCCCTAAATATTGCAGTGAACGTAGCGTACAAACCGACCGTTGGAATCGCGATCCGTCAGTGGCAGGTAAGAGGCCTAACCTTTCTCTTGCATTTTGATGGATTAAATTTTCAGTTTAGGGCCCAGAATCCCAGAAGCAGCCCCTCCTTTATCTCTACGGCCGGGTCGCACTTTTTGGGTCAAAAAGTGCGACCTGGGAAGCAGGTTTCAGGAAAAAAAGTGAGACCTATCCCAGAAATGGGCAGAAAACTGCGACCTGGGAGATAAGGAGGTTTTGGTGCTGTTTTATGGCTGGGATTTGGGTTTTGATGTTTGGTTATGGTTTTCCCAATCTGTAAGCTGACAAAAATGTTGTGTTTGTGCAGGTATGGCAGATTTATGGGTAAACTGGAGAGAGAGGGACCTGGGGACACTACGGGCAGAGATCCAGGCGGATCAGGGTGTCCGTCGTATATTGGCCAGGTTTGGGGTTCTCAAGTTTTTGGAGAACCCTTTGATGAGAGCAGGGGAACCATTATTGGCCTGGATTATCAGTTATTGGGATCCCGATTAGGAGATATTTGTAGTGCAAGGGAACAGGATCGAACTGACGGTCCAGGACGTGTATTTCCTGACTGGTCTCTCGCCACTGGGGATGGTGTGGAACACACAGCCAGTATTTCCGCGGGGGTGGCATATCATGGAGTTTGTGGAGCGTCATTTTCGACCGGGTCTCCAAGTCAAGGGGACTCGAATACCGATCGGGGATCTAGAGAGGCTAGAAACTCGTGTAGTGGCTGCAGTTGTGCTGCGTATCCTGGGCAACTAGGCGCTCCATCACATCACTGGGGGGCAGATGATGATAGTGGAGAGTGTGCTGGGTGGGACCTACTATGGGTGGGCCCAAATGATGTTGGTGTTGCTAAAGCGACAGTTGTCGCTATGCAGGCGGCAGGTGAACCATGATTGCTCATATGGGACTTTATTGTGTGCCTTCTTCTTTGAGAAGATCCCGACCTTGAGGCCTCGTGTACAGCTTCCAGATGGGGGCCCGAGAGAGCCCAGGATGTGCCGTTGGGGACGGCTACTGTGCAGAGGAGGAGGAGGGGCGGTCGGGCGAGTGTTTCGACCTGAGTTTTTTGCCCATTGGGATCAGATGCCATTGTACATAGATGACTATCCCTATAGTGGGATGAGCTACTGTGGAGACCCGGACCTGCCACTTCTGCTTGGTCGAGTCTGGGGGCCCGATGGTAAGTGACAGATTGCTATTCTTGTGTGGGCATGTTAAATTTTTTTGAATAGTAGTTTAGGGTACTGATTCATGTACTTTTGGTATGCAGATATAGCACCGGTAAAACCGGCCGGATATATGGGACGACCGGCAGCAGCTAGAGCGGCAGGTCCGAGTGGGTCGAGAGTAGCGCAAAATGAGGATGCAGCCGCCCTTCTGGAGGACATCCGCCGTAGATGCGAAAGGTGACTGACCGGAGTATCAGAGCGTGGGTGGCAGGACTTAGACGACCAGTACATAGAAACATGTATTGGTCTACCCTCGGAATGGCGAGGGGTCATGCGGCGTCGGAATGGCGAGGGGTCATGCGGCGCATGGCGATGGCTGGTTAGGGGATTCGTGATCTACAGGCTGCAGGGGCAGAGCCATTGGCTCAGGATCCGCCAGATAGTGATTAGGTGTGGGGCATGTGGTGCCCCCTTGTGTGTATGTAGGGGCAAGTGGTGCCCCCGGTTTTGAGTTTTGTGTAACATGCTATGGGCATGTCATATGTATTAGAGTAGATGGACTCTAAACACATGTTTTTTGCGACACATATTATGGATATGCATCGTTTTTAATGATTATGAATGTTATTGTCTTGTATGAAATGCGTGTGATAAATGCCAATCTAGAACATGGTTTGCAATACTATCTACATAGTGATTCTGGTCTCGAGTTACATGGTTGAAAGTTATGGTTTCAAATGTACGTATCAAGAGTTTCACTCGTAAATAGCGTCTAAACAGCACAGGGTTATGCACACGATAAACACCATTTAGTTGCATTACAAGAAGTAGGGAATCCAAACGAACGTGCAGATGGAGGATGCGATGAAAGAGGGCATCGGCTAAGAGACCACGCACTGCATCATATTCGGCATGATTGTTGGTGGCAGAACCAATGCAGACCCCGTTAGAGAGAACAAGGGCATGCAAGGGGGTGAAGATGGCCCAACCTGCCGAGGCTAGATTCCGGGAGTAACGACTTGCACCATCGGCGTAACCGATAAAGGGTGTGGATGGGGGGTCCTGCGGAATGGTGTTACAAGACAACAAATGAGGGGAGGAGAGGCAATGATGGCAGCGTGAGTGCACAGAAGACATCGGGCGGCAACTGCGGGAGGGAGTGCAAGGAGCAGGATGACTGTGACTCATATACAAACTGGAGGGTGGTATATGAGGGCTATCGGAAGGATGGAGAGGACTCGGGCTGCGGAGGTCAACAGAGACACGGGTGGAGTGATCTCGTGTATGGGTAGGGAAGGGATGGGCAGGTGACACAACAGGGGAGGATGCCGGAGGGCTAGGCTCCAAGTGTCGCGCAGAGGAGGATAAGTAAAGAATGGTTACAGTAGACTCCGTCATCTAAACATCAGGGGGGGGAATGTCGATGGGAGCGGGGGGATCCTCAGGCTGACCTGAAGCATATTGCGCTAGGATGGGAGAGGCAGATTGATTTTGTTCAACCTCATACTCTCGGATCACCTCTAAAGAGGCGCGGTAATGTGTCAGGTGAGGAAAATGGTGGGAGTAATGGCCATGAACGCCGCACAAAGCACAGGGTTTGTTGGTGCGGAGAGTCTTGGGGTTCTTGGTTACGGACGAAGAAGGAATGGAGGCTTCAGGGACTGTAGACTCGGGGAACACGACTTTAACCATGGGCTGAATACGGGGTAACTTAGGACAAGCATGGGTGGCATGACCGGTGACATCACATAAGGCACAAGGCTTCGCGGGCGGAGGAGGAGCCGGGTCAGTCGTGGTGGTCTTGTCTTTAGGTGCCCCCTTGTGGGCTTTGCCTTTCTTCCCGGGAGCCGTCACGACAGGAGAAGGGTCCTGCGGAGGTGCTGAGGGCACAGTGGCAACTGAGGAAGCGAGGGGGACCGGTTGAACCGGTGTCAAAGCCATGTACGGTTTGGGGTGACCAGGAGGGGTGGCGGCTGGGGGATCAAGGTACCAGACCGGTATGCCCAAGGTCAAGTTAGGGAGAGAGAGGGTGGCCATGACGGGGACAGAATATACTCCGGGAGGGGGAGCTAGGAAAGGGATCTGCCCAGTAGGGAAATTACTAGGAGGGACGGCTTCGAGATGGTTGAAGCCGGGAGGAACCGATCCGGGAGGATAAAGAGGTTCCGGGATACCAGCTGTAGGGGGAGGGCCAGGAGGAGGAGGTCCGGCTGGCTGAGATGAATGGCTAGGAGCGGGTTACGGAGGGCGAGGGGGAGGTTGCTGACTAGCCGAGGCAGGCCGCTTACGGGCAGCCTGAGACGATTGCATCATGCAAACATTCGATGAGCTGGGATCAGTGATGGGAGGAGGAGGAAGGTTAGGGAAAGTTCCAAGCAGGGAGGAATCTTTGTAAACGCCGGGGCAGACACTGGTCAAGGAATCGACGGTTTGCTTGTTGGTTACAGAAGAGATGGTCATCTTAGGTGAGGTCTGAGATTTTGGCTCATGATATGTCAACTGGTCAATGGTGACTATCTTTCCATTATGGGGGAAAGACATCTTGCGGAAAACCGCGGATGGGACAGTAGACATAGCACAGGTGTAGCTTCGCCCAAATAGAATGTTGTAGTCTAGCGGGGCGTCGATGACTTCGACATCAACGCAAATAGTCTTACTGGCGAGGGTGATAGGACAATTACGGAATAGGCCAATGGGCTGGGAGGCATGGCCGTCCCACGCTCGAAGGGTGATCGTGGAAGGGGCCATCTCAGGAGATCCGAGTTGCTTCCAAACCAAAGCGGACATCACACAGGTGGATGCCCCCTCATCAATTATACACCGGGAAACATTGGCATTCCGGATTTTGACTGGGATTTGGAAGGCGACGGAAGGAGGGAGAGGAGGATGGTCCGATTGAGTGGCGTCGAAAACAATCATTTGGTCATCAACAGGATCTATAGCGCCCACGGCAGATAGTAGAGCCTTCTTTTGGGAAGGGCACGACTGGAGGAGTTCCAGTGTGGAAATGGCAGCAGGGGATTGCACCAAGTCATCTACTATATTATATGAATGAGCAGCTCGACCGGAAGCAGCGTTTCGACGTAGTGGTCCCTTAGGAATCTTGGTATGAACCTCAACTTTGGGTTGAGGGATATGTAAGGGGCCACTGGATGTCGAAAGAGGCTCTATAGAACCTGAAGAAGGAGGCTCAGGGACAGACGGAGCAGGAGGCTTGGGGTACTGGCGAGACCGAGTTTGAAGGTGAAGGTCGACGGTCGGGGAAGGATCGGAGTGCATGATAAGGATACAGTGATAGGAGGAACCGAGGGAGAGAAGAGGAAAGGGGAGTGGCGACACAGCTGTCGGCGGTTGGGTAGCCACGAATCCTTAACGAGAAGGATCGATGCTCTGTTGGCTGAGTGAGTAGCCACATAGGAGGAGCATGAGGGAGGCGTGTTGTCCGCGCAATGTGCAGAGACTCCCACATCTGCCCTTTTTGGTCTGAGGTGAAGGGGAAAAATACGTGGGTGTAATGACCATAAACACGCAACACGAACAAGGGCTTGTTGTTTGTGCGAAGCGCTTTGTCAGCAAGTTTGAATGCTCTTTTATTCTTGGTTCTGGTTGGCAGTGTTAGGGTCAACACCAGGATTGGGTCCATGGGTACCAGGGGCAGATTGGTTTGGGTTGCCTCTCCGCCTTCTTTGAGAAGAAGGGGGATTAGTCGCGCCCTGTTGTGCAAATACTTGCCCTGGAGGGGGTTGTAAGTGCTGTTGCGAGTTTGGAGGAGGCAAGGGAGATGGAAGTGCATATGCTGGAGGAGCTGGCGCACCAGGCTGCGGATAAAGGTAATGGTTAGGTTGGGAAACATTGAGGTAAGAAGGAGGTTGGGCAAAAGGAGGAGGCATGTTGTATCCTGGATACATGCTACCGGGAGGGGGAAGAGTGCTAGAGGTGCTGGCCCCTCCCTGAGGGAGACCATAGCCCATAGGAGGTTGAGCGTACGGATGGGACAGGGCTCCAACGATGCGTCGGCGGAATGAGATGCCCCCGGGGCATTAGCGCCACCGGGCCTGGGGAGGTCAGGAAGAACGGTATAAACATAACCAGATTGAGCGTAGATCAGGTCATATTTCAAGGCTATTTGGAGGGCGGCTTCTTCGGTTTGAGGAAAGTGAGAGGCGACATCTTTGCCGATGGGAGCTGGAAGGGTGCGAAGGAACTAGTCCATATAAACCCGATCTTCGAAGGGAGGGGCTCGACATAAGCTCCGTCTTCTTCGCCATTCCTGAACATGGGCAGAAAGGCGTGTTGAAGAGGATTGCTTGAAGGAAGTCAAGAGCTCCGTGCCGGTATCGTATCGGAGAGGGAGCTGGAAGTACGACAAAAAGGCTTGGGCAAGAGTCTCAAAGGTGGTATGGGTAGAGGTGGCTTGTTCGACATACCATTTAGAAGCTTCGCCGGTAAGCGTGCGTTGGAACAAACGAAGACGGATGGAGTCATTGGTAATGGAATTGGAGGAACACCACATGTGGAAAGATCGGACATGATTGGTTAGATCTTCTCCATTAAGGCCCTCAAACTTAGGGATGTCGGAGGGGAGCTTGGTTGGCATAGCAGGCCAATTAGCATTGTGGTGAATGGGGTCATTGATCAACTGATGGAAATCGGGGAGGCTGAGGCCTGCAATGTACGACAGCACAGGGGTGGCCGGGGTAGTTCCTGTGGTGGTTCTGCTAGTAGTAGGGGCGGCATTAGGGCCGGGAGAACCGCTAGCGTTAGGTCCTGGACCAGACATAGTGAAGGTGAGAGGGGGAGAACCGGGAGGAGAAGGAGGACCCGATGAATCAGGAGAGGAGTCGGAGTGCGGACTCGAAGGTGGACTGGCTCGACGACGGCGGGGCGGAGCAGGTCGATCGACCAGAAACTGAGGATGAAGGCCAAGAAGTCTCCGGGAAAGGCGCCTTGGGGGCGCAATGATGACAGGAAGAAGGAAACCGACAAGGGCAGAAAGGGACAGAATCAAGCAATGTCAAGGGCAGATAAGGTGCAGTGACAATTGATTTTAGAGTCTTTGCCAGGCGGTGTTAACCAGGCGCTTCTTCACTTAGGGTCAGTGTGTGGTGTGCGTTAATTTTAATTTTTAAACCCTTTTCGTTTTGAGAGCAAGAAAAAGTGTGCTGCGTAACTGAAAAGAAATCTGCAGAGAACAATATAGATTGCTGAAATAACAAAACATTTAACAGCTAACCATGCATCAATCGAACCCAAGAAGGCGGGTCTCTCAAAACTACTCTAAAAGAGGGAAAAAATCTATTCAAAACACACATAAAAAGAGGCCAATAGATCTAGGGTCAAAAGGGACAGGGATCTAGAGGATAAAGCTGCTGAAAAGAGGTGCAGATCACAGCCAATAGACAGAGGCAAGGTGGCTGGAAAAAGGAAGGAAATCAGCAAAAAAGTGGAGGGGGCAAGGAGGAGGCCCTAAAAGTAGATCCAAACAAATCTTCAGGAGGTGATTTGAGAGGTAGAAGAGCTGATTACAATGGATCTGAAAGGGAGGTAACAGATCTGGAAAAAAGGAGGCTGAAGCTCTGAAAAACAGACGGTTGAAACAGCTAAAACTCTTCCACAAAAAGTGGAGGGTACTAAAGCCCTAGGGGGCTAGGTTCCCACTTAGATGAGTAAAAATAGATCAGAACTTGGTCAAAGCAGGCTGAGACAGAGGCTGGAAGACCCTGACAGAAGCTGCAGCAAAACCCAGAAAAATTGCAGAAAAATCACTGAAAAATTGGCAGGTCACAGGTTCTGACCTGATTTCAGTGCAGGTCACAGGAAACAGGCTGAAAAGTGCGACCTGGAGGTCCAGGTCGCAGGTTTAGGGCCAAAAAGTGCGACCCCCCATTCCGGTTGTCTTGGCGGCAGATTTTCAGAAAAGTTGTCGTCTCAGTTGCGGCTGGTGTCGCTTACCTACGCAATAGGGCCAGAAACACACGGAAGTTAAAAATTTTGATGTTTTAGGGTTTTATGTGAGAAAAACAATATGAAAATAGGAGAAATAAACAGCTGAAGAGAAACCCTAGGTTCTGAAGTAGTTGGATATGCAGGAATAGGAAAAACGACAGCGGTCGTAATTTAAAACCCATGGAGTCGTCATTTGTTAGTATGAATCCTTTGTCGAAGTGTACGAAAAAGGACCACTTTAGCTACGCATAACTAATAGCCCTAACAACAAAAGTGGCTGCCAATATCTTCAGATATGCGGTTAGTTGAACAAGAAAAGCGCTGCAAAAAACCAGATCTATACATGGAAAGACATTAAGCAGTAAAAACAAGGGTTTGCTCCATATACCAATAGACAAGACAAGAACAATTTTTGAAATAATTTTTGTATTAATCGAGCACCTAGGAGGAAAACAAGAAGGTATATCCAATTCTCCTCGGTGGGATGGGTTCTTGGAAGTCCTCAGCACTTCAGATCTAAAATCTCTCTCTCTTGTTGGTGTAGAAAACCCACACAAAGAATGGAACTCAAAGGGAGCTCACACAGCAAATGGAAGAAAATGGTGACCAAGTGTATAGATCCAGAGTGATCTAATAGGCAACAAAAGGTGAAGAATGGTAGGAAAAAACCCTCCTATTTATAACAAAATATTGGGTCATTCTAGATCTTGGTGCATGGGTTAACTAGATCTAGATCCACTTTTTATGGAATATTTTATTATATTTGTTGGAGGAAAAGGTATTTGACTTGGGTCAAATCCCTTAATTTGTCAAAAATAAATAAATAAATGATTTATTTATCTTTTTAAGGAAGCGGTTAGAAGATAATCAAATAAATAATGATTTATTGAATTATTTAAGGAAGTGGTTGAAAGATAATTAAATAAATAATGATTTATTTAATTATTTGTGGGTGATTTGGTCATATTTAACAAGGAATATTATCTAAATAAAGTTTAAATAATTATTCCTAGAAAATAATAAGATAAATAAAGGTTTATCTAATTAATTTCTTTGATTTTGGGTTAAACATGACTGGGAATAATAATTAAATTATGGTTTAATTAATTATTCCATGAGGAAAATCAAACAAATATAGGTTTGTTTAATATTTCCTTTTGGGTTTCCTATTTTAACATAGTGAAAGCAATTTTACTTAGGGTAAAATTGGTCTTACATGGTGTACTTGGGTCCATCTAATGATAACAGGTTAGATGACCAAAAAATGGTGTAACACTTTCTGTATGTAAATAGTTCTCAGAGGTTGTTGAAGCTCTGTTTGTAATCAAAGAAGTTAGGATGAGAAGAGAAGTTGTTGCTGTACTGAAACATTGGACTTGAAGTATGTAACTGGATTGACATAAATATACAAGCCGATTCATGGGATCTTGGTCTATACCATTGGTGATGTACCCTTCTTAGTACTTGTTTTCTCTCTTATGTTTTTCATAAAATTGTCCATTTTTCTCTGATAAAGAACAACAAATATAGAGCTAGGATTTACTCTTGGAAGTACCCTACTCTCACTGATAAGCTTTATCTTTATGTTTTCCTCCAGTTGTGTATTTAAGAATGATTTAGTATAGTATAAACCAGTTAAGGAATGTTGGTGAGCCCATGTCTTACCGTCTAAAACTCTAAAAATTGTTCTTGAATGATATTTTCATTACATGCTAAGTAGAGTTAAACTAGGAAAGTCTATGGTTTGCATTGTCTTCTAGTTCTTTCTCCAAAGGTTGTTTGAAAGTTTCCCTTAAGATTATGCTGAAAGCAAGATAGGTTCAAAGTCCTTACTTGATCTTAAGCTACACTTTGTTTTCTTATCTTTTTTCATCCTTTCTGAAAGTAGTCAAGGGGATTACTAGATTGTTTGTTTAATAAGTTGGCTTTAATACAAGTTTGTCCAAATAAGTCTATGGTTAGCCTTGTCCTTTGGTTTACTTCAAAACAGTTACTTAAAGGCTTTTTCTTGTTTAGCAAAGTTTATTTATTCTTGATTGATTTGTTAGCTTTACTTTGTTCTCAACACTTTAATGTTCCATCCCATCATTTAATCTAAAGAGATCCTTTGTTATAGATGACTTTCCCCATGGACCACTCTTGAAAACTATTGTGCAATTAAAACCTTTTGTGACTCCATAGCCCAATGGATTAAGTGTTGTTTCATACCTATCGTATCAGCAGAACCTTGTTTTGATTATTCACATCTTCACCCCTCTGAAACTCTTTCATTTTTAGGACTTTCCACTCAATTAAAACATCATACCCAACCAAACAAACAAAAACTCTGTTCATCATAACTAGCCTAAAATCACACTAAAAGCCTTAAAGATCACATCTTTGAACTCATACATAGAGAGATTCCTCTCTAAATCTAGGATGGCTAGATCCTCAGATTCCAAAGCGGTTTTGATGTAGGCTCCATAGCGTTTGTACTTTCCAATCTTGCAAACCACAGAGACCCCAATAGAAGAGATGACAAAGCTTTTTATGATGATACAAGATGACGAATGGAAGGAACTAGGATCATGTCATAAGTGTAATGCAATGTGCGAGAGGTAAGGAGTTTCACCTAATGTTTTAGAATTTTTCAAAACATTTTTCCATGCGCCCGTAAGGGGATTTCCAAACCTAAGAGAAACCGTTCTTTTTCCTTTCAACCAACAGTACCCACTAGGAAATAAATGGAGCATTATTTTCAATATGAAAAATATGAAGAAAAATAATTAGTCGCCTTGAGATCCTATAGATTATAGGATACTAACACCCACCATAATTTTAATATTTTTAGAACCAGGGGTTTGGTCAACCTCACTAGAACTATGTTCACTTTCACTTAGAATCAATTCTTCATAGGAACATTTGGCTTCCACAACCCACAACATCCTCTTAGACTCATAGGCTTTCCATTTTCTCTTAGGGGATGATAAATTTTTTTGACCAAACCCTCCCCAGAAAATAAAATCATCTCACATTTTTCCCTCTTTTCTCAACTCAACTTCCTCTAATATTTTAAGCAGCATGTGATGAAACATGCTTGTTTCCACATGTTCTGAGAGAGGCTAGAAAATTTCAGAAATTTTGTATAAACTCCTTAAAAAATAAATTGGAAGATTCATTTTTCCCTTCTCTTTAAAATATAGCAAGAACCTCAAATGATACCTAAATTTTACAACATACCTTCCCTCACATGTAATTTATTTATGTAGAAAGTACAATTCCTCATGCCACTCTTCTTTCACCCATGCATGGGGAATCCCCTTGTTCCGATTTGGATTTTGTTGTTCAAGTATGAAGAATTGGTTGCAATAAAAATCCTTCAAGGTGTTATTAAACCAACATTACCCCATCCGCAGAAGGTATGCATAATGTGAAATTGAATCTTCCAAAAAAAATCATTTCCAACTGGTTAAAATGAACCATAGTTCCATTGAAATTCTCTGTGAAAGCCTTGGTAACTTTAAAATTATGACCTTGGAATTTTTCACAAAATGAAACCAACCTCCCTCGAAACATTTACATCCCTAAAAATACTAAATCAATAATTCCACACAACTCAGCTTGAAATAAGGCACAGAAAGTTTTGACATCCTTCCTACAATGTTGGGAGAGTGATGAAATCCCAATTTTCCTATCTTAGTGTGAAGCTAGTGAGAATGGTGGTGAATTATTGGAAAAAATAGTATGATTTCTATTATGTTGAGTTATGATAAAGTTTACACAAATAAAACCAATTTAAAATCATATTATTGCATGGTAATATTGCGTGTGTAATGATGATTGGATAAGGTAATGGAAAAGGGGGTATGAAAAATACAAGTATGATGATTAGCATAATGATCACACTTTCAAAAACCAATCACATATTAAAGCATAAAATGACTTACCATTATTACCCTAGAAGTCACACTTACCAAAATGGTTGTGCCTATATTAACGTGAAATACTAATCGTTACCATGAGTTGAAAGATTATGTCCACTTACCATTATGTGCTCAACAGTTATCAAAATGGAAAGCTACTTCTAGTCCCATGTTTTCATATGGTTACTAGAAGATGAAATCTATCACAAAAGGCCTGTAACATTGTAAGCATTTTTCTTCTAGAAGAAAAATTCAACAAATGGTTTCTGGGTGTGTTTCTTAGGTTGTGTTGGTTCTCCATTCTAGTTCCTCATTTGGGTGTTGCTTACATTTCATGCACAATTTTTATCCATGAAAATACCTCTGCATTAGCTCAGAGGAGATTATTATGATTTTGGTTGAAATACACCACTTTACACACCTTTTTTCTGGCCTATTTAATACTAGGGAAAATTATAAGGATGGAAATTTATCTTAAAGTTTAGAAACCTTGATGAATCTTACTAGTACCCAATATGCAAACTATAAAATATTTGGAGATATATTTATAAAAGTATTGAAATTTCTATTGATTTTATATATAGTCTCTATAAAATTTAAGCGATTTTTATGGTAAAATAATTTTATAGTACAAAATTTAGGCGAATAATTTTTAGAAAAAATGGAAATTGGAGAATATTGTTTTTGGAAAAAGCATGGAAAATTAGCCTACTTGCAAATATCCCTAAAATTTTCCAAGCTTGAGAATATAACACATTTTATGTACAACAAGGAAAACATTATCCAGTATAGAACCCATTCTCTCTTTCTTTAACTTATATTACCAAATTCAAATTTAGTCACAAGGAAAAAAAGTTATATTTAAATCAGTTTGACCATCTTGTTCACTTAAGGAAACTTGTATGGTCGAATGTGATCTCTTTATCGTCATATACAAATTTTTCCTAAACAAACAAAACATACAAAAGTGAGAAAGAGCCATAAAGCACAAGGAATATTTTTCCTAAGTATTAAAGCATCTAAAAAGAAGATAAAATAATTTTACATAGGGAAACATCATCCACCCAGAATATTTTTTCCAATTTGAAGTAAATAGGAATTTTGAAATCTTCATAGCCTCCATTTGCCTATATATTGGAGGCTTTCCCATTGAGAAAGGGATAAGAATTCATGTATTGTTATGTTGTTGAGATCTAACCTGAGAGAGCAAGTTTTTGGAGCTACGTGCTAGAGGAGGTGTTGTTCCAACTACATATATTGGTTGTAATATCCTTCCTATTTGATTAATAAGGATATATTGATTGTTATTTCTTCCTAATTGTTGTTCATTGTTCATTTCTTATGCTTAACGGATGGTGATTCAAAATTATAGCTTGAATTGATAGTTTACTTAGTAATTCATTTTATCCATTAATTATAGTTTTAATTAACAGGATTATTATGCTATGATGGTTTGCTTTGTTCTTATTTTCGTGCAGGGTCAACCTTTGGAGCTATCTAGGAGCGTTTCCTAGCTACATTAACCAGCATAACGAACCTGCATGTGAGGAATCACAATATTATCTTCCACTTCTCTTTTTAATCTCTTTCTTGCTTCTTGCATTTTTGAAAGTTTGAGCCTTATAACGAACTTTCCCTTACCCTATTTTCCCTAGGTTTATGAGAGAACCTGATAGAGTTTTGAGTTTGTATAACCCAACAAAAATACTTATAGTAAAATTGGTGACTCCACTAGGGATCTTCCCAATCTTTTTTCCTTTCCTAAATTCCCTCTCTTTTCTCTTTCCTTTACTTGAATTCCTATTCATTGTTTTCATGCTTAATAGGCTAACTAATCTGAGCCATCTTCACTAACCCAAAACCTCATTTTCTAAGTGAAACTTGCATAACGCTTCCTACACTAGACACTAGAGTGTTATAACTCAGGTTATCCCTTATAGATATTCATTACCCCTTCCTATAATGCACCATGTTGGCTTTCTAACCCGCATTACTGCTTAACACATTTGATTTATCACTTTTCTTATGATTTCCACTTCCCGTGTTTTTCTTGTTTGAGTCTCGAGGTATCTGCTATCTTTGACTATGATTACTATTGCTGCATTCATGTTTTATTTTGAAATTTATTTTATCTTGCACCTATTTGCATCCTAAAAGATTTATTTTTTCATTATCTACATAATTTGCTTGATGTTTAGTTCATTAGTGTGCATAAAATTGGAGTATCAATGTTTTCATTTCTTAGGTGTATTAGAACTTACATTTTGTTTTTTATTGGGGGAAATGATGTATGTTACTATATCCTTGTAGCATTAATCTTCCTCAAAAGAAAAACTAAGAGCATGATCTGATGGTTTGAGTCGAGTCTCATAAAATTTCATTCATCAACACCCTTCTGAAGCCATTAATAAAGTACCTTTAAAAGAAATCTCGTAATAAAATTGATCAATAAATATTTCTCTCAGGAATACACACATTATCTTAGGTTAGGGTCTTGGTTTAAGCTATGAATTCAACTCCCCAAGGATGTAAAACTAAACTAGTGTGATTAAAGAGAGAAAATCTTGCTGCACTCAGATCATCCATGTCCGCTTCTGTAACAAGGGAGTTAAGCATGGGACAACATCGAAGTTTGAGAGAAGGTAGCTTACCTTTGACTACATTTTTGTTGGTATTTTGTGTACTTGGGATACTTTCAAGAACTACAGAGCTAAGTCAAGGGCTAAGGTTTTGAAAATTCCTTTAAATGCAGCGATTGGAAATAATTCTTCTAACTGAAAAATTGATTATGCAATTTATTTTGTTTATGGAAAAATATTGAATTATTAACATTGAAATTTTTTCACCAAATAGAATACTGTGGAAGAAAAAATAGCAACTTATAAATTCTAGCACACACACATAAAATTGACACAATTATTTTTGGACAAATGTTCTTGGAAAACACAATGTGGGAAAACCGGTGCAACAATTGGGGGTTTTTATTATTATGCAACAATGAATTTTGAGTACAATACATTTGGATGCTCAAATGGCTATCCAATCTGAGAGAAATACTGGCAAAATAATCTGATAGAATTTACTCTCGCCTCCAATAAATCTCAGCTCAAACTAACAACTAAAAAGAAATTTGTCCAATACTTCTATGTACGCCCTACATCATCTCTATGAAACCTGCCACATGATCAACCTGAAACTAATTTTAATCAAGTCGTACTACTTGTTGCTAACTGGGAAAGTATCCCTCCTACCTCTTGGAAAATCCTCTCAGCCTCTAGAACCTAAAACAACCTCCTCTACAGCAAAATCAAGCTACTCATTGAAGCAACTGTGTGGGCCCTGCGCTGCTTCCAGGATAAATAAGTCGGTCTCGTCTCTTGCCTCTACGAAACTAGAAAATATTCCTATGAATGATTTTTTTTTTCTCCTCTCTCTATATATTTCATATTTCTGGATTAAAATATGTTGTTGGCTAGCTCTAACTACCGAATGAACTCACATTGTTGGCTCTCACCCATTGTGATGTGTGTCAGTGTGTTTCTAAATATACACATCGACCTCTTCTTATAATTTGCAGTTGGGAATCCAACGACCAAGATTAAAACTTAATCTATTGTTGAGATCATCTCCAAGTCAATCCAAGTGTGTTTCTAAATAATTATCACCTTTCTCAATTAATTAATATTAATTAATCGATTTCTCTAAGTTTTTAATTATCAATCAATTAATTTAATTAAGCCATATCTAGGTAGAATTTCGAAAAACTATTTCTGGGTTTTGGAAAACTCATGTGTTTTAGCCTCTCCAAAATGTCTTTAGACTAGAAAACCATATTATTCTATAGAAAATAACACTCCATATTAGCAAGGAAGATGTTCTCTCTAGTGCTACACAACTTATACAACGCCCTATCTCTGCATCATCCTTCCATACATGTTGTTGATGTCTGACCACTATATTTGCGTGCCACTCTTCACCAATCACTAAGCTAACTTTGATTCACTTGCCAGTGAATGTAGATAAACCAGGCTACATCTATGCTGTTTCTGACACTACATTGTACATCCTGTACTACTACCAACTTTGTATTTGCACTGCAACCCAACTAATGGTCCCTCTCAACTATTGTTACTGCTACTACAAATACTACAATTGAAAAGAATCCAAAATATTGAATCAACTATGTCTATGTGATGCAATTGTCGCTTGTGTCTCTGAATTCTACTAGCCTCTACATTATTCACCAAGAAATCTGCGCTAGTGTTGATTCTAACACTTAGCTTCCTGCTCTTATATCAACACTGCCCTATGCTTGCTAGCATCTGACTTCCACTAGTCTACATTGTCACTCAGGAACTGACTTCCTAAACTTATATTGATCCTCTTGGTACTAAATACTATGGGCCCCTATAGAAAGCGTAATGATCCATGAGGAGCCACCATATGATTCTCTCTTCAATGGACCATACCCAAATTTCTACACAACTCTGGGTCTAAAATTCCATATCATCCCACCTCTCTCTTGGAGGTATAGTTGTCTATATGGAGAAATATTGCTCCAAATTGGAGGAAACATTGTCTATATATGTGGATGCTAATGCCTGATACTACTTCTCCTTCTTGTTGAGAAAAATACTGAGAGGGGGGGGGGGGGGGTGAATCAATATTTAGTGCAGACAATATAACTTTTTCTTTTTCCTTTCTAAAAACCCATACGCTACTTTCCTGAAGCCAACTCGTGTATATATGCAGATATCCTTTACAGAACTCGTGTATATCCAGTGATCTAATTATGCATTAATTCTTGACTTAAATCATTGAATTATTCAATCATCAGATGTTTAGAAAACAGTAAAAAGGTGCAGAAAGAACAGAATAATCATCACACATAAGCAACACACATGAACACCAGGATTTTAGGTGGAAACCCAATTCGGGAGAAAACCACCGTTGTCGTCATCTTAGTCTTCAATCTTTATTATTAAGAAAACTTCTTACAACCATATACTGGTGTAGACTCATACTAGTACGCAGGCACCCACCTGCAGAAAGCTACAACCTTCTATCGTTTACCAGCCTCTCCTGGAAGGGAGCAAAAACCCCTTGCTCTCGTTTACCAGCCTCTCCTGGAAGGGAGCTACGACCCCCTGCTCTCGTTTACCAGCCTCTCCTGGAAGGGAGCTACGACCCCCTGACTGAAGGCTTCGACCCTCAGCACCACTGCAGACCACGTTTCATCAATTTTCAAATTGGATCAAAACAACTTCAACACAACCCGTCACTTATCAAAAATCATACTTCGCCCATTGCTTCAAACAGAACCGTGAGACCACTGTAACCAGAATATCAGAGATAACCCAGACTTCAGAATAGATATGCAGAAACACATTTAACCTTGAGCAACCATTAGTTCAGTTACCATACGCGCTTTTATTTAATCAGACCCACGTATACACGTGCTTTCAATGAGGCGAACCCACGTATACATCTGTGCACCTTTTAGAAAAACCCTAACTTCTCATACGCGCTTTTCTTTAATAGGATCTACGTATACACACACTTTTAATGAAACGAACCTGCGTATAGATTTATAAAAGATGAGCTATGCAGTAACAGACCAGATCTATGAACTTAACCAGATTTCTTCAATTTCTTCAATAGATTTGCGCCAGGTCTTCATTACTTCTTTTCAGATCATCCTAGAGATTCATCATTTCCAGATCTAGAGGATTTGAACCTTCATCACATTCATAGGTGCATCATAGATTCAGATCTATCGATTAAGAACAGAGTTCAACCATACAGATAAAATTCAGAGTGAAGTATTCATTAAAGCCCAGACACTTGCACACCCTTGCACAATGATTTTCTTCTCCTTATATAGGCTTACCCTTTATCAATACCATGAGTCAAAACCACATCACTTTCGATGGTATTCCTAGATGGGATCAAATAGACAATCCAACGCTCAATACAATGGGTCAATACCATGGTAAAGTCCCCTAGTTTTACAAATTTAGAGCGCAATTGGGCATACGCGACTTGGAACGATCTTTTCGGCATGCATACGCAACTTCCCCTAAACAAACCCACGTATGCTTTGTGACACACCTTGTTCAACAATATTCTGGCCCTTTCTTTCTCTGGTACTTCTGAGCTACTTGAAGAACATCAGATTTACATCATTAATAAACTCAGCAAGCATCAAGAACAACTTCATTAAGTAGGTTGCCATCATCTTCGTCAAGTAGGTTGCCATCAAGGACAACACTCTGCATCATATTTCCAACAATCTCCCCCTTTGGAATTTATGGCAACCACGATGGTGTTTGATCACTACAACAGATAGATACATTAAGCATAATTATATTCTTCCCCTATTCAAACACCATGTCACTCTCCCCCTTTGACATCAAGGGCAAAGGGCGGAGCAAAACCAACACAAGGGTTTTCTCCTCATGTAGATAGAAGAGTGCTGTAGAACTGATGTACACTGAAGTTACCATGCTCCCCCTGAGTTCATGCTGAATGTTCAAACATATTTTTCAATTAAGTACATGACTCTATGACCTTCCTATCATCAAGGACTCATACTTACATCAAAGATCCAACCAAGTGGATTTACATATGCGACTCAAATACCCAACCAACTGGGTTTACACATTTTGACTCAACTACCCAACCAAGTGGGTTTACAAATTTGAACAAGTCCTTACATGACTGAATATTACAATTTTACATCATGGGTCTCAACATGACCTTTTCAACCAATTACAAATATGAAATTTTGTAACAAATACCAAAAAGACCTCAAGGAAGAGATCATACTTCAGAATCATCATAGTGCCAAAAAATACCAGCAGGGCTAATGCTCCCCCTGAAACTGTGCATCCAAGCATCCTTTCCATAAGACCAGGGCTCCTCCTTAGCTTGTGCAACCTGAACACTTTCAAGTCATCAAGGCATCTTCACCCAATAACAGAGAATGAAACATAAATATAAGAACTGGAACACCACCAGAGACACCAAACAACATCAGAGATACCAAACAACACCACAGCTTGTGCTGAAGAATTCTGCCCTAGAAAAATTGTCAGCAACCACCCATACGCGATTTTCTGTGTATGAACTTGCGTATATACGCGACTGTGTTCCAGGAAATCCATGTATCCAATTTAATCTTCTGAATTTAAGTAAATCTAATCTTTTGAGATGCAGAGACCACTCCCAACTTCTATCTGAGATTTTCAAATGCTTCCCTGGGCAGAGGTTCGGTAAAAATATCAGCAACTTGTTCTTTGGAGGGAACATACTCCAACTTCACCTTTTGTTCAAGCACTTGTTCACGTAAGAAGTGATACTTGACGGGAATGTGTTTGGTCTTCGAATGCATAACAGGATTTTTTGAGATATTGATGGCACTTGTATTATCACACATAATGGAAATAGGAGGTGTACATTAAATTTGAAAATCTTGTAAGGTTTGCATCATCCAAAGGAATTGAGTGCAACAAGACGCGGCGACCACATATTCTGCTTCTGTTGTAGATAAGGCAATAGAATTTTGCTTCTTGCTGAACCAAGATACCAACTTGGGCACCATATAAAATGCACCACCACTAGTGCTTTTCCGATCATCAACATTTCCAGCCCAATCTGCATCAGTGTACGCATGAAGAGTGAGATCAGCATTTTTTGGATACCATAATCCAAAGTCTTGAGTTCCTTGTAGATATTTGAATATTCTTTTGACAGCCTGAAGGTGAGACTCTTTTGGATTAGCTTGGAATCGTCCAACAATCCCAAGTGCATGCATAATGTCCGGTCTAGTCCCAGTGAGATAAAGTAGACTTCCTATCATTGAGCTGTATTCTGGTTGATTTACCGTGGGAGAATCATCATGAGAACTGAGATTGCATCCGGTTATCATTGGTGTACTTACAGGTTTGCATTCTTCCATGCCATACTTCTTCAGAATTTGCTTAAGATATTTTGCTTGTGATAGGAATATACCATCTGCAGTTTGATGCACTTGCAAACCAAGAAAGAATGTTAGTTCCCCAAGTAAAGACATTTCAAATTCTTGCTGCATGACAGAAGCAAATTTCTGACTCATAGATTCTTCATTACTTCCAAAAATGATATCATCAACATATACAACCACAATCAATAGTTTATCATTTTCAATTTTTTTGTATAAGTTGCTATCAGCAGACCCCTTTGAAAATCCTTGTTGATGAAGATATTTGTCAAGACGATAATACCATGCCCTTGGAGCTTGTTTGAGACCATATAGAGCCTTTTTAAGTCTACAAACAAGATTTTCATCATTTCCCAAGATGAATCCTTCTGGTTGTTCTATATAAACTTCTTCTTCTAGATCACCATTGAGGAAAGCAGATTTGACATCCATTTGATAAACTTTGATTTGTTGAAAACTTGAAAAAAGCAAGAAACATTCTTATGGCTTCAAGTCTAGCTACAGGAGCAAAAGTTTCTTCAAAGTCTATACCTTCTTGTTGAGTATACCCTTTGCAAACCAGTCTAGCTTTGTTTCTTACAACATCCCCATTTTCATTTAACTTGTTCTTGAAAATCCATTTAGTTCCAATGACATTTTTATCATGTGGTCTTGGTACCAATTCCCAAGTGTCATTCTTTTCAATTTGATCAAGCTCTTCATCCATGGCTTTCTTCCAACATTCATCTTTGCTAGCTTGATTGACATTGTGTGGTTAAATTGTGGATAGAAGTGCCAGATGACTAGAAGATCCCACCAGAGTTCTCCTTGTTCGTACACCCGATTCCTTGTCTCCCAAAATTTGAGATTCGGGATGATTCTTTTGAACATATCTGGATGGAGCTTTTTCAGATAGATCATTTTCAGGTTCTTCATTGGATCCACTGTCTATATCATTTCTATTTGATGTAGAAGGAAATAAGTCACCATCATCTTCTTTTGTTGTTTGTTTTTCTTCTTTAGGAGCTGCAGGAGACTCATCAATAACAACATCAATGCATTCAACAATCTTTCGAAGCCTTTTATTGTAACATTTGTATGCTTTGCTTGTAGATGAGTAACCAAGAAATATCCCTTCATCTGATCTAGGTTCAAACTTGCCAAGCTTTTCATCATTATTTTTGATAAAGCATTTACTTCCAAAAACTCTAAAATGCTTCACAGAGGGAGAATTACCATACTAGAGTTCATATGGAGTTTTGTCACTATTTACCCGAACATGTGCCTTGTTAAGAATATTTGCTGCTGTGTGAGCTGCTTCTCCCCAAAAAATATCAGGTGTTCCGGAATCATCAAGCATAGCTCTAGCCATTTGTTGAATTGTTCTATTCATTCTTTCTGCTACGCCATTTTTTTGTGGAGTGCCTGCTACAGAAAACTGTCTTTTTATGCCATGTTGTTCACAAAATTCAAAGAATTCATTTGATGTATATTCTCCTCCTCGATCAAATCTAAGACACTTGATTTTTAGATCTAATTCATTTTCTACCAAAGCTTTGAAGATTTGAAATTTTTCAAATGCTTCATCTTTTTGTTTAATCAACCTGATCCAACACATTCTAGAGTAATCATCGATAAATAAGATATAGTATTCTTCCCCACGTGGTGACTTTTTTCTCATAGGTCCACATATGTCAGTATGAATGATTTCAAGAGGCTTACTTGATGATCCTTCTTTGGCATTAAATTGTACTCTGGTTTGCTTACCGAATTGGCAAGATTTGCATATGATACTCTCTGGTAGAGTAATATTGGGAAGACCACGAACAGCTTGAAGTCTGCTTGCTTTGTTGATTTGAGAGAATCTTAGATGCCCCAGCCTTCTATGCCATAGCCAATTTTCTGAAGATTTTCTCAAGTAACATTGATCTTTGCAGTTCTTCAATACATACAGGTTGCTTGGAGTTCTTTTTCCTTTTATAATTGTTTTACCTGTATCAAGATCACGTACCACACATTCTTTTGAACTAAAGACAACTTCAGTTCCTTGATCACACATTTGACTTACACTTAACAGGTTACGTCTTAATCCATCCACATACATGACATTATTAGCTTTCACCTTTTCTTTTAGAAAAATAGACCCTTTTCCCTTAATGATAGCAGGTGTATCATTTCCAAATGTAACATTCTTTTCCTTTTCTAGAGCATTATATGCAAGAAGTTTGTTTTTTTCACCTGTCATATGTTTTGAGCATCCGCTATCAATATACCATTGATTTTCTTCACCTTCTGCAAATAAAGCTATGCCACAATTTTCAACCTGTATTTCCTTCTTTTTCCACACTTTGGAGCTTGAAGGGACATGTTCTTTTGGCTAGACTTTGCTCCTGCATTCAGATTCTTCATGGCCAAATTTATTGCAATAAGCACATTCAACTTCATTTTGAAGAGGAGAAAAGTTGTTATAGGTATTCTTCTTTGGTTCAATATCCATCCTTTTCTTTCTTGCTTCTCTTGTCATGATGGTTTTATAAGCAGCACATTGAACAAATTTATGACCAAAATTGTGACATGAGAAACATTGTCCATTGAAGTAGAAATTTCTCCGATCATGAAATCTTCTATTTGAATTTACCTGTTGGTTGGAGCTTCTTTGAAAGTTATTCCTGTTAGTGCTCCTTCAATTGAGATGATCCTGCTTTACTTGTAAAGATTCCTTACTCCCTTGTTGAATGGCAGAATATTGTAAACCAGTTGTGGCTGCCTTTAGATAGTTCGGTGCTGAAGCCTGAGAGGATTCTCCAATATATCCAAGACCTGTTTTTATAAGAGGAGAATGTTGTACCTTGATAATCTCATCTAAGGTTTCAGATCCTTTAGCAAATCTAAGATTTAGAGTCTTTACTTTCTCCAATTCCTTTCTTAGACTTACCACTTCACATTCTACTTTCTCCCTGTGTTTCTTTTCTTCTTCAATCTGATTTTTCAGCGTCTCTATGATTATTTTACTTTCTTCTAAGCATATTTTGAGTTGATTGTTTTCATCAAGAAAATAATTGTCCTCTAGAGCATCCAAAAAAGTATCCTTTTCTTCTTTAGATTCCTCTTCAAATGCCATGAGAAGTCTAAAATCTTGTTCACATTCTTCCTCACTATCAGATAACCCATCACTGTCTTCATGAGTATAGTAACTTTTCTTAGTGCTAGATCGGTTCTTATTCCTTCTTGCTACTTCCTTCCCTTTCGCAGGTGTTTCTTTACGAGGACACTTAGCAGCATAATGACCAACTCTTCCACACTCAAAACATTTGAAGGGAAGCTTACCTCTGAACCGTCCTATGCCTAGTTGGAGTTTCTTTACAAAATTTGCCTCATCTTCTTCTGAGATATATCCTGAACCTTCTGCTTCTTGTACTTCTTCCCTTTTTGTAGAAGCTTTGAAGACTGCCTCTTTGACTTCAAATGGTCCTCCTCTTCTCATTTCATATGCAGTTAGTATGCCATGAAGTTGCACCATAGTAAGATTTTGAATATCTTGTTTCTCTTCAAGAGCAGAAACTTTTGACTCAAACTTTGTCGTTAGCGACCTTAAAATTTTCTCAACCAAAGTAGATTCAGTTATTGTTTCTCCCATATTTCTCATACGATTTACAACATCATCAACACGTAAAAAGAAACTGGCAATATTCTCATCATTATGCATTCTTAAATTTTCATATTCGATTCTGAGAGTTTGAAGTTTTTCACTTTTTACCTTTGCATCACCTTCATAACTTAGAATGATTTTGTCCCATATTTCCTTTTCTATATTCAGCTGCATGACTTTGACAAATTCTGATTTAGTTAGACTTCCTGTTATAGCATTTACCACTTTTTCATTTGATTCATAATTCTTCCTTTCAGTTGGATCTGTTGGTGTAGCAGCTGGATATTGATATCCTTGTTCAACAATGGCCCATACATCTGCTCCCATAGACTAAAGATAGGATCTCATCCTTATTTTCCGGAAGATTAAATTACTTCCATTGAAGAGCGGAGGCTTGATAGATGTTGTTCCCTCTTGATTGCTCATCTTGCTTGATCTTCCTTCTGGCGGCTAAGCTTTTTCAGAAGGACCTACTCCGATACCAATTGTTGGGAAAAATACTGAGAGGGGGGGGGGGGGGAGGGGGTGAATCAGTATTTAGTGTAGACAATATAAATTTTTCTTTTTCCTTTCTAAAAACCCATACGCTACTTTCCTGAAGCCAACTCGCGTATATACGCGGATATCCTTTACAGAACTCGCGTATATCCAGTGTTCTAATTATGCATTAATTCTTGACTTAAATCATTGAATTATTCAATCATCAGATGTTTAGAAAACAGTAAATAGGTGCAGAAAGAACAGAATAATCATCACACATAAGCAACACACATGAACACCAAGATTTTAGGTGGAAACCCAATTCGGGAGAAAACCACCGCTACCGTCGTCTCAGTCTTCAATCTTTATTATTAAGAAAACTTCTTACAACCATGTACTAGTGCAGACTCATACCAGTACACAGGCACCCACCTGCAGAAAGCTACAACCTTCTCTCGTTTAGCAGCCTCTCCTGGAAGGGAGCAACAACCCCCTGCTCTCGTTTACCAGCCTCTCCTGGAAGGGAGCTACGACCCCCTGCTCTCATTTACCAGCCTCTCCTGGAAGGGAGCTACGACCCCCTGACTGAAGGCTTCGACCCTTAGCACCACTGCAGACCACGTTTCATCAATTTTCAAACTGGATCAAAACAGCTTCAACACAACCTGTCACTTATCAACAATCATACTTCGCCCATTGCTTCAAACAGAACCGTGAGACCACTGTAACCAGAATATCAGAGATAACCCAGACTTCAGAATAGATATGCAGAAACACATTCAACCTTGAGCAACCATTAGTTCAGTTAACATACGCTCTTTTATTTAATCAGACCCATGTATACACGCACTTTCAATGAGGCGAACCCGCGTATACATCTGTGCACCTTTTAGAAAAACCCTAACTTCTCATACGCGCTTTTCTTTAATAGGATCCGCGTATACACGCACTTTTAATGAAACGAACCTGCATATAGATTTATAAAAGATGAGCTATGCAGTAACAGACTAGATCTATGAACTTACCCAGATTTGTTCAATTTCTTCAATATATTTGCACCAGGTCTTCATTACTTCTTTTCAGATCATCCTAGAGATTCATCATTTCCAGATCTAGAGGATTTAAACCTTCATCACATTCATAGGTGCATCATAGATTCAGATCTATCGATGAAGAACAGAGTTCAACCATACAAATAAACTTCAGAGTGAAGTATTCATTAAAGCCCAGACACTTGCACACCCTTGCACAATGATTTTCTTCTCCTTATATAGGCTTAACCTTTATCAATACCATGAGTCAAAACCACATCACTTCCGATGGTATTCCTAGACGGGATAAAATAGACAATCCATCGCTCAATATAACGGGTCAATACCATGGTAAAGTCCCCTGGTTTTACAAATTTAGAGCGAAATTGGGCATACGTGACTTGGAACGATCTTTTCGGCGTGCATATGTGACTTCCCCTAAACAAACCCACGTATGCTTTGTGACACACCTTGTTCAACAATATTCTGGCCCTTTCTTTCTCTGGTACTTTTGATCTACTTGAAGAACATCAGAGTTACATCATTAATAAACTCAACAAGCATCAAGAACAACTTCATTAAGTAGGTTGCCATCATCTTCGTCAAGTAGGTTGCCATCAAGGACAACACTCTGCATCATATTGCCAACACTTCTTGTACTTCTTCCTTTGAGGACACTGGGTACTATAATGTCCAAACTCATCACACTTGAAGCATTTTATATTAGATAGATCCTTTTTCTTTTTCTTTTCTCCTTGCGAGCCTTGAAACGGAATGGGACCTTCTTCCGCCTTTGATGCAAGGGCCACATTATCTTCCTCCTTCACAACTTTTTTATCCATTATAGCTAATACTACTAATGGGGATATTTACTGGAGGTCAACTCATCTCCTCCTATGAGAGATCAATCCACATGTGGTCTCACCCAGACAACCTATCTCATCCTAGAATGACTTGGATGAAATTATCCCAATCCTTGGTGACACTATTGAGTTCTAACCTCACCATATTTATAGGTGGAGGAATATCTCCTATAGTTGCAAACTCATCCCTCATATCCTGAAGTCTAGTGACAAATGGATCAATTCCTTCACCGTTATTCATCTTGGCATTCCTCAAATTTTCATTCAATAACATCTTCCAGTTATCGAAAGGATTCTGATACAAACCTTAGAGAGAATCCTACATCACTTTATGTTTTTTTCATATATATGTGAGACTATATGGTCCTCGACTCCATCCAGGATCATCTACTTCAAACCAAATATCCCTTGAATTATTTAAGCTGATATGAATTGGTAGGCTCTTCCATGATGCTATATGCATGGGTTTTCAGGCCATGCTCAACTAACAGGAAGGCCATCCTATCCTTCTAGATGATATAGTTGGAATCTCCCTCCAAATTGTCTCGATATCTAAGTCCAATTGTGGCCATCTCTGAAAAATTGCGACCTGTAATGGAAATGTCCCTCTTTCTCTTGCTCGGCTGGTAGCTCTTCTATTCACACTCCCTTTTGGAGTGAGAAAACCTTCTTGCTTGCTAATTCCTATTCAAACTATAAAATATTGGATTTCTGAACTAGAAACCCTCTAAGAGAAATATCCCTCTATATGTGCACTTTTTCTTCCGACCAACATTGATTCTACTTTAGAAAATTGTTGCAAAACCATTTTGCACCCAAACAATAACTTTTTTATGCAAAAATACTAAGCTACTCACCTTTTTCCTGCTGGAATAACTTATGCGTACAAATAAAAATTTCCTACCTCCTACAACTAGAAGATTGAATCCTATCCAGCAATTCACACTACCTGGTTAGGGACTACACAACCCCTAAAAATTTCGGCCTGCTACTCCCTCTGAACATCGAAATTTTCTCTCTTCTTCCTCTGAGCCTCATTTATGTCAAATATTCTTTGACACCATGTGAAAATTACTTGAAACACAACAACTAGAAATAATTATTCTAACTGAAAAAATTAATTATGTAGTTGATTTTGTTTATGAAAAAATATCAAATTATTCACATTACAATTTTTTCCCCAAATAAAGTACTGTGGAAGCAAAAATAGGAACTGAGAAATGCTAACACACACATAAAATTGAAACACTTATTTTTGCACAAATCTACCCAAAAAAATCCAATCTGGGAAAACCAGTGTAGTAGTTGAGGGTTTTTATTATTATGCAATATTTAATTCTGTGTACAATAAATTTGGATTCCCAATTGGATATCCAATCTAAGAGAAATAATGGAAAAATAACCTAAGAGAATTTACCCTCATCCCCAAGAAATCCTGAATCAAAATGGCAACTGGAAAGCAACTCGTCCAATCCCTCTATGCATGCCTTGTTTCACATCTACGTAGCCTACCATATGCTTAGCTCATAACTGATGATAATCAAGTCATCCTTCCTACTGCTGACTAGGAAAATTCCTTCCTTCCTCTTGGAAAATCCTCTCAACCTCTAAAAACTAAAATGACCTCCTATCTAGAAAAATCAAATTTCTCATTGAAGCAACTATGCAGGCCCTGTACTACTTCCAAGAGAAATAACTCAACCTCCTCTCTTGCCTCTTCAGAATTGGAAAATATTCCTCCAAATCACTATCTCTACCCCTCTCTAGCTCTAAATCCTCTCTCTAGCTCAAACTATACTACTGGCTAGCTCGAACTTCCCAGGGAACTCACACTGCTCGCTCTCAATCATTGTGATGTGTGTCTATGCGGTTCTCCATCTACCCATCAAACTCTTCTTATAATCTCTATTTGGGACTCCAACAACCAAGATTAAAACTTAGTCAATGGATGAGATCATATCCAAGTTGATCCATGTGAGTTTCTAGAGAGTTATCACCTTTCTAAATTGATTACTATTAATTAATCGATTTCCCTAATTTAGACTTAGGAATTTTTTAATTAGCAATCAATTAATTTAATTGAGCCATCTCTAGGTGGAATTTCCAAAAACGATTTCTTGGTTTTTGAGAAATCATGCATTTTAGACTCTTCACAAAGTCTCAAGACTAGAACACTATCTAATGCTACAAAAAATAATACATGTATCTTGTCCACACAACATATTGTCTACAACTATGTACCCCCTAATGGTTTTTGTGATTTAAGGTGAACTTTGTGGTCAGATTTATAGGGATTTACATAAGGTGAATGGGGTGGGATGCCTTGGTACCTAGACAGATGAACCTACTCCATATTTGGATATTTGGGAGGGTACTCATCTTTATAAGAGTACTTGGGCCCTTCTTACTAAGGTTTGGGTGAAGCTTAAGAGTAAGTTTGATCAAATTTCTTATTGTCCTTTGATACTAGGTTCCATCTCCAACTACTTGTGACTATCAGAAAAATTTTGATTTCCTGTAGATATCTTAGAGTTGTTTCTTTCTAGGTGTGTGTTGTTTTGTTACAGAGAATATATATAATGCATCACTTATTTTTGTTTGTGTAAAATATATGTTATTCACCGTGACTGTAACTAGACCTTGTCATCACTATTGAAATTTGTGAGGCCTTACTCCAGTTTTTATGAAGGAATATTTTAGTGAAACGGATTTCCCCACTACTTAGGGGAGTTAGTCACTAGTTTCAAACCCTAAATCACACCAATACTGAAAAAAATTCTATTCTTCTTGAGGAACCTTCTACTAAAGTATAATACCTCATAATCCTCCACTTACAGATCCTCTTGGGCCTATCTTGATTCAGAAGAACCCTTACCTACAGTGTCTTCGTTAGCTTCTTCTTTGAAAATCCCAATGATTGCTCGTGGGTCATGGTCTTCTATGGACACATTTTCTCCACCGCAATTTGACCCACCTGTATCAGGTTCCACACATGTCATGGGTTATCCTACTGTACAACCTATGGTTCATATAGGAACCTCAACTACACCCATTTTGGGTGGTGCTCAACATTTTTTTCCCTCCACTGTCCTTACTCCTTTCATGTCATATCCTGGTGTTCCTAGTCTAGCGACCTTAACAACTTGCTTGGTTGGAATCCTTTACTTGGTTCAACTTCCCCACTAGTATAGGGTGGGGGAAATTTTTTTGGTCCTTATCCACCAACCAGGGGAATTCCTACACCCATGCAATTTGTGGTATGATAGGGTCCATATTTTATTAATTATTTTTATGTCGGTGGTTATCCCAAGGGTTGTGGTACCATACCTAGCCTGTCTTATGTGGCCTGTGGTGTTACATTCCCTAGACCCACTACATATCCTTGGGGCCTCACATCTAAAACATCCATACCTATTGGGGGAAACCTCTATCCTAGGGGAAACTAGTTTTCTAATAGCCTTCCTTAAGCTAGGGGCATGCCTTATGGCCTGCCATTTTATATGACCCCACTGCCACCTCAAGGAAATTATTATCCTTCTCAACCCATCTACCCTACTAGAAACCAATTGATGTGTGGACCTCCTAGTCCTTCTAGTCATCCTAGTCTTCCATGGTTAGATTTTACGACACCTACTCCCTTGCCATTTTTGGCTACTCTTGACATCTCAGAACTGCAAAATTTGACTAATGATCCCAACAACTACAAATTCCTTAGGCCTTTGACCCTACACAAAATTCCTACGGACATTCCTAAACTCGAGGGAAATCAGGGAGACGACCCAACTACACATGTCACAACATACCACCTTTGGTGTGTTTCCAATTCTATGGTTGATGACAACATCTAGGTCAAAATATTCCCATGCACCTTAATTAGCAACACTACTTAGTGGTATATTTAATTACCAAACACCTCTATTAATAAATTTAATATCATAACCATGGAATTATTGAAGCACTTCCAGCTACCAATACATTACAAAATCTAAATGGAATTCTTGACAACCCTACACCAGAACACTACCACCCACATCTACGATCACATCCATGAATGGAGACGTAAGCAAAGGTTATTAAAGGCCCCCATTCTGGATCACTTATTATTTGATTGGTTATGAAAGTACCTTATACCTCCCATTGCAAAGGATCTTTCCATGTCTAGAGCTATTATATAAGACCAGGTCATATTCCATGCCCAACATATAGACCTTATCTATTCACAATATGACACACTTTATGACCTTATCCCTAATGATCCTTAGACTTAAAACACTCCAGTTGCACAAAAACCTAGTCATTATGCCGACGGTCTCGTATGTGTTACCGCTAGGACCATTGTCAACCAGTTGAGTGGGTAAAATACCTAGTTTACCATTAATGCTACCCCCACCTCAACTACTTCTGATCACACTACTCTTCCTCCATCTAGTGAGATTAAATCTATGTAGACTACACAAAAATCTAGTGAAAATAAAAAGAAGAACCAAAACTATACCTATGCCTCTAAGGAGGGGAAATTTGTGCAAAACACTCAAGCACAAGAACCTGCTACTACTAAATTTTTCAAAGGAAAAGAAAAATGATTTCCTAGAAACGTTTTCTCTTATGATCATTTAACCTACAAATTTCCTCGTTTACAAGAGTGAACTGGTGTCCTTGCACAAAAGCATTATAGGACCCTTGCTGCCCTTAAAAACTCTTTCCATGCCTAGCAGCAACAACAACAACACCTTGTTGCGAACTCACCCCCACCCCTCCAAGGGGACAATGGTGGTTCTCATATCCCTTATTTTCAATGAGGATCGTTAGCTGTATATGTTTTTAAGGTCATTGATTTACAAACTCAAGCCAAGGATTATCGAAATCCTGTCCCAAAAACTTTGGATACCCTGTTATCTTCTAATCCACCTCCGCCTAAGGATTTTCAATCGATATGCCCATTGTTGACCCCATGAATCATCCCCCCAAAGGGATACTTCATCGTAATACACAAAATATGTCTGTTAGTGCTACCCAAAACTAGAATATTGTAGAATATCTCACATAGGAATCTTGTGCCATGTCCTCCATTAAAGCATTACAAATTTGTGCCATAGAATGAAAATTTATTCTTACAACTATAGGCATAGTTAAACCTCAAGATTCCAACCTATTTTTCTTTGACATGGATAGAATTACACCACGCCTCTCCCATCAACTTGCATTCCAAGTGTAGGTGCATGCAAAAGGTAAAGTTCTCCACCACACCGTCATTGATGAAGGTGCATCTATTTATGTGATTGCTACTTCATGTTGGCTCGCTCTAGGTTCATCGACTCTCACTCCACCATAAAAATCTATTAAAGCTTTTTATGGCCATAATTTCATCCCTAAGGGGCATCTTGCTTCTTTTCCCATCACTCTTGGAGGGAAAATGGATGTATTTGATATTGAAGTTATTGATCGCTCGCTCAATTACAACCTCCTTTTGGGGCATAGTTGGATCTATGCCATTGAAGCCATTGTCTCATTGGTCTTCTAGATTATTTGTTTTTACTTGCAAAAGAAAAACTGTGACAGTGGAGCAACTATATTTCCATGCCTCGAATTTTAGACTGCTGACTTCTAGCAATATTCCTTTAGTGGGTTGTACTCTTGAAAATTTCATTGGTATTGGTATTGGTCTTTTGAAAGACTCCTCTCTTCTAGGGTTTTTCCATCTACCACCACCTAAGGTTCCTATAGATATTTCTATGGTCTTTTTTATACTCATTTGATATATGGATCCATCGACCATCTCGACCCATTCTAATTTTGATTCTTCTGGAGATCAAATGCTACTATCACTGACAAAACTAGCTAGTCAAGCTATTCAGTCTACATATGAGTATCCTCTTTCACTGGTTAGGGCCCATGATCTTATGAACTATCCAATTGAAACTCCCTCTAATTCTCTTCTCAAAATTATCCTCCCTTTTGAAGATGTTATTAAGGAGATCAAGTATCTAGCTAAGCGAACTTGGGATTAGTTCCAACCGCGTGTCTCTGTTTCTTTTCCATCTGCACTGAACATGAATCCTCTGAAAACCTTGTCCCTTTATCAATTTGAGCTTGTTCCTTCCTCTTTGAAAACTATTAAAAATTTATGCTTGGAAGGAAACTTAAGCAATCTCTTGGGTGCATGAACCTTTCCACCCATATGCATTAGTCCTTACAATGTCACTTGGATCCTTTCTAAAGGACCCTATGAACTTATGAAATATGATGGGGACCCACTCAAAACGTTACTACACCTAGCACCTCACTAGCATGTGATTTGTAACTTTATGTACAAATTTTTTCTTCTTTTGGTGTGAAACTTTCCCTTTTTATTTTTTTGCTTTCAAATTTTTAGTACATCAAAAATCCCAAAACTCGATGTTTGGTTGGTTTCATCTGACCAAAAAGAAACATAATTTTCAAAAGTAAAAAAATATCACAGGAGAATTATTTTTATGGTATTTTTTGTTAATTTTTCATATTGTTCTATGTTGTTTCAATTACTTCAACCGAATTCAATTCTTCATTAATCAATCTTTCCAGTCATAAGTAGTAACTGAATATATAACAATTGTTATCACCAAAATTTGGTCATCTAAGCATTTACAATTAGATGGATCGAAGTACACCATGTAAGACCAATTTTACCATAGTAAAATTGTTTTCACTATAAAAAATAATTTACTAAACCATATTTTATTAAGTTATTTCCGGTTTAAACAAGAAACCCCATGAGGAATAATTAAATAAATCATTATTTATTTGATTTTCCTCTAGGAATAATTAATTAAACCACTATTTAAATAATATTCCTCGCCATATTTAACCCAATTATGAGAAATAATTAGATAAATAATTATTTTTCTTATTTTTCTCTAGGAATAATTAATTAAGTCACTATTTAGTTGTTATTCCTTGTTAAATTTGACTAAATCATATAGGAATAAGTAAACATATCGTTATTTTTTTATAATTATTTAACCACATTATTGAAATGATAAATAAATAATTTATTTGTTTATTGTTTCTAAAAAATGTATTTAACCAATTTAAATACCTTTTCCCTCCAACAAAATATAATAAACTATTCCAAGCAATTAGATCTAGATCTTGGTTAATAATATTTTATTATTCTCTGTTATCGAGGATGACTCAATATTTTGTTATAAGTAGGAGGGTTTTCCTTTCATTCTTCACTTTGATCACTTTCATTGTCACGCTTTGGTCATTCTAATTGCTGTGACTATTTTATTTTGCTTCTTGAGCTCCCATAGAGTTCAACAAATTCCAGATTTTTTGCACCATTTAGAGAGAGAGACTTCTGGAACTAAAGTGTCAAGGACAACCAAGAAGCCATCCCATTGAGGGGGACTAGTAACTTGTATTAGTTCCCTTTACTAGATGTTATAATATATTCAAAATTATTTAAATTTTGTCTTGTCTATTGGATGCATGGAGAAATTCTTATTTCTTTTTACTATTTAACTACTTTTACTACATAGATCTAGATTTTTGCAACATTTGTTCTAAATATCTATTCTAGATCTAAAGAAGTTAAGAAACCATTTATGTTGTTAGGGTTTTTTTTCATACATAGCTAAAGTGAGCTCTTTTCGTACACTTTGCGTTAATAATCTACACTAACAAATGACAACTCCACTGTTGTAACTCAGATTCGTGCGTGACCAATAGCTTTAGTAACAAGGGTTCTTCTTTAGCTGTTTTCTGTCTTTTGATGTTGTTTTTCTAACTCTTATGCCCTAAATCAGTCAAAATTATAACTTCTAGTTGTTTTAGGGTGTATTTCAGAGGTAACAAGTATCAGCCGCACCAGAGACAAAAAAAATTCCGCAACCTACCGCATGAAGATTTAGGAACTGGAACTCACACTCTTGAGCCAAAAAATGTGATTTCTCATAGAACTCGCACCTATCTGCCTAGAAACTGCGATTTACAAAACCCAAAGGTCAGTATCTACGAGTCAAATTTTTTTTTAAAGTTTTTTCTATGTTTGCCAGGGTTTATCGAGAGCACTGTTTTGGGTTGTCTGACCTATCAGCTCGTATTAGGCTTGGATATGCTCATTTTGTCTCCTTGAAGTAGAACCAAGCCCCCTAGGGTTTCGATAGACTTCCACTTTTCTAGGAGGAGTTAAGTCGAGTAGGTAATATGAAATTTGGAGTTCTTTCAACCATTTTTTCGGGGTCTGATCTATCTTTAATTTAGGTCCTTTTTGATAGGTTATTATTCCATCCCAAACCTCGTCTTGAGTTTTTTTTGGTATTTCTCTTATGGAACCCTTGATTCCCCTAGGGTTTTAACCTCTCTCCTTCCATTTTGTAGTAGTTTTCCCCTCTTGCTATTTTCTGCGTCATTTCCAACAGACCTAAGTCATTAGATCCCTATCCCTTAGAACTTATATATTTTGGTTGTATTGTGTGTTTTGAGTCAATTTCAGACACCTTTTAGAATAGTTGTTTGGGAAGCCTTATTTTGGGTTGAATTTATGCATGTTTAGCTATTTATTTTACTGTCATTTTAGTATATTTAAAGTAATTCAACATTTTTTCTTTTTATTTATACAATTGTCTGGGCTTAGTTAAAATTAACACATGCCTTTCACACACTCACAACTAAAGCAAAGAGCACTTGGTTTACATCGCCAAGCCAAGACATAAACGTCGTAATTAATTAATCTGATTCATGGAGCCTTTGTTTATCACTCTTCAACCTTTTTGTGTCATTTGTGACTTGTCATCATTGTGCCCCCAAGGCATTTATCATGGAGACTACAAGGCATTCACCCTCAGTTTCCATTAGGAAGACTTACTCCACCACGTAGGGTCTGAGTTAGTCCTCTGCAGAGTCCCCATACTGACTCTGATTCTGGTTCATCGGGTCCTTCCTTTGATTTCGAATCTAGTTCCCCTCACCCTCATACCTTCACCATGTTAGGCATTAATGCAGGTGAAAGTCCTCAAGCTGGTTTTGTACCCAAACCTAATGCTAGAGTTGCTACTAGTGGAAATTCTACTAGAACCATTCCGGCTACTCCTTTTCTAACTTTCATGACAGGTTTAAGCCTTCCCGATTTTAGCTAGTTGATTAATGACCCTATACTCCATGATGTAGGTTGGTAAGATATGCCAACTAAGCTTCCTTCCGAAATTCCTAAGTTTGAAGGAAACACTGGATAAGACCCTACCAATCATGTTTGCTCCTTTCATATGTGGTGTTCGTCCCATTCCATTATCGATGACTCCATTCACCTTTGGTTGTTCCAACGTACACTCACTGGAGAAGCTATGAAGTGGTATGTTGACCAAAGTTCTGTGTCTCATTCCACTTTTGTGACTCTTGTTGGGTGTGGAGCCTGATTATCTTGTTTACTTTGTATCACAGCATTGGATCCCTGTACCTTAAAAGGGGCGGCAACGCCGCTCGTAATTAATCGCTGTTATGGGGGGTCCAGGGTGGGCGGCAGTGCTTTTCAGAGCCCCCCCTTGGCGGGGGTTTTCGAGGGCAGCGCCCTGGAAGCTAAAAACATATGTAAAATTGCCTTGTAAAAGTATAGTAATTTCTAGTCAATTTGGGCCGTTCATTAGGCAAATGATCTGACGGTAGAAGTTATGTTTAGTTTATGGTTTTTTTCCCTAGAAGGCAACCTCTCGCTTTTATGAGGGTATTGTATTGCGGCTGTGTATTGGTATGTGTATTCTCGGAGCGAGAAAAAAAGAGGGAGATTGTGAGAAAGAACAGAGGATATTACAGCTGATTTGCTATAGGTTTTGTCTTTTCATTTTCCTGGATAATAGAAAGGAAGGACTGGCTGTTCGGGGTGGACGTAGCCCAAACTGGGTGAACCACGTATATCTCTGTCTCTCTGGTTTTATGTGTTTTTTGTGTGCTTTTATTTTCTGCATATTTTATGTGTTGCATTTCTCCATAATATATAATTTTCTAACAACTGGTATCAGAGCCGAAGGTATATTTGGCTGATAAACTCGCAGGAAAGAAGGGTTCCTGGTTTGAGTGGGAACAATGGCGGACGATGGTAAGTTTAGGGTCGAGAAATTTAACAGCCAAAACTTTCTGCTATGGAAGATGCAGATGGAAGATTATCTGTATCAGAAAGATCTGTACCTACCATTGAGCGGAAAAACAAAGAAGCCGGTGGCCATGACAGACGCGGAATGGAACATTCTCGATAGAAAGGCACTCAAAACAGTACGGTTGTGTCTTGCGGCATCTGTCGCCTTCAATATTTTGAAGGAAACAACAACAGAGGGTTTGATGCAGATGTTGGCAAAACTATATGAAAAACCCTCGGCCTCAAACAAGGTATTTCTTATGAAACGATTATTTAATATGAAGATGTTGGAAGGTGGATCTGTTGCAGACCATTTAAATGAATTTAATATAGTTACCAGTCAGTTAAGTTCTGTAGGGGTAAACTTTGATGATGAAGTTAGAGCTCTGTTATTCTTGTGCTCATTGCTAGAGAGTTGGAATGGCTTAGTAATGGCCATTAGTAACTCTGTCTCTGGATCTAGTACTTTAAAGTTTGATGATGTTGTTGGTGCTATCCTTAGTGAGGAAATGTGATGGAAAAGCTTCGGTGAGGCATCGGGTAATGCTTTGAGTGCAGAGTCTAGGGGAAGAAGAATGGAAAGAGGAAAGAGCTTGGGATATAGCAGTAAATCAAGGAAAGGCAGATCCAATTCCAGATCGGGGATAGTGTGCTGGAATTGCGGAAAGAAAGGACACCTAAAGAAAGACTGTAGATCTCGGAAGGGAAAAGAAGGAGACACACAGCAAGAAAACAATCATGAAGTAAATGTGACAGGTGATGTGTTACAAGATGCTTTGATTCTTTCTTTCGAAAATGTTACTGATTCTTGGGTTGTAGATTCAAGGGCTTCATTCCATGCCACACCTGATAAGAAATATTTTCATGACTATGTTCAAGGAGATTTTGGACAAGTTCGTTTGGGTGATGATAAACCCCGTAAAATTGTTGGAATGGGTAAAGTTCTTGTAAAACAACAGAATGGAAACCAATGGCTACTAAAGGAGGTAAGGCATGTTCCAGATCTGAAGAAAAATCTGATTTCAACAGGGCAGTTAGGCACTGAAGGTTGTGTGACAACTTTCACAGATAAAACTTGGAAGGTCACCAAAGGAGCGCTGGTAATAGCAAAAGGTGAAAAGGTTGGTACATTGTATTTATGCAATGGTATTTCTAACTCTGTTAATGCTTTAACTTCCAAAGGAGCAGATGCAGCATTATGGCATCATAGGCTTAGACACATGAGTGAGAAGGGAATGAAGATTCTTCACTCAAGAAATTTGTTGCAAGGTGTTGTGGATCATCTGCATATCCTTTTCTATTTTTATTTTGAAAATAAAAAAATTAACAAAAAAAAATATGAAATTTAGAAAAAGTATATGCTATGGTATAATGTTTTTATACTGTAGCATAAAAAATAAGCATTTCTAAAAGTTTGTTGCGAATTAAGTTTATTATTCAACTTTATTTGGATGTATATTATAGTTTGATGTTTAAGCATCGAGCAAGTCTCCGAGTGGAAGTAGCAAAGTGTTGAAGATTGTAACCGGATGATCAAATTCAGAGGCGCAAAGAGCTCGTGCATTATTGAATCAAGTGCCCCCGCAGTTGACTTGTTTGACCGCGGGATAAAAAATGATCAACGGTGTCGATTCATTGAGGGGGGGACTAGCCGAAGTTTGTCGCCGTACTCCAGGAGCCTCCACGATGACGTCATGAGGCGAGGTGGAAGACAGCTGTAATCCTTGTCAATGACTTTTTACACGTCATTTCAGGCATTTAATACAGGTTTTCACGGTTGTTAAATGGTTCTTTATCCCGCTTTCAAATTATTTTCAATCATTTTCCCCTTTGAGCCATGTCACCGCCACCTTTCCATTTTCCACTACCCTACGGATTGCTTCTGTTGTCTGTTCAGCCATGGCCAAACGATTTTCACTATCTGGTTTGACTAGCCACATTTCCCTCATGGACAGTGAGAAAGACATCCAAGATACTGTGTCTTCAATAAACCATTCCCTCTTTTATCATCAAGTGACCCTAAATGTCGAGAATTCCCCAGTTTTTTCTGCCATGAAGAAATCTGGTGTCCTGTCTGCATGTATCCCAAAAGCTCATTTCTTTCCCGAATTTATCTGTTGGCTGGTTTCTTCAATGTATCCTGGTAAGTGCTTTATAATGAATTCACAGGGGGAGAATGTTCTATAAGTGTCGACACAGTTAATTCGCCAAGCATTTTTCTTTCTCGAAAACGAGTCACCGCTGCAATTCTCAGAAGACTCATTGGCACATTATTTTGAAAACCTTTTAGGAGAAGAATTTAATCAGTGTATGTTTAATTTGAGATCAAATTCAAAAGAATTTCAACTAGAAGGTGAAGAATTCAATTTTGAGATTTTTGATGCTGAGAATAAACCAGTTCTGAGTTGTATTGCATAAATTTTGGGCAAAGATAATGACCTTACAGTTGATAAATCAGTATTAGGAATGTACGCAATGATGATGAAACCAGGGATAGTTCTGGATATTCCATCTTTCTGGTAGGAGATTTTCAACTCTCAGTTGATGACCTCTTCTCTCACAGGTTCTTTTAAATTCACCTCATTGATTGTTTATTTATTCTTATATCAAAATGTTGAGGAATTTATGCATTTGGGGTTAAATATAGTGGATGTCAACAAACAGAAGCAGTCAATTATATTTTGGACTGACATAATTAGAATAGAGGGAAATGAGGCAGGGTTGTTTGAGTTTGCCAGTCAGTATATGTCAATTTCTTATAGAGTATTGAATGGGGTTTCTCCCCCTTGTTTTCTACCAAAAGCCAGGGAGTTTTTACAGTTGGGACCTAGTTGCAGGTTTGGGGATTGGTTTGTGTTTGAGGAATATTCTGAGATAATATTGTATGGAACTAATATTGGGCCTTACAGGCTCCCAAATTTTGTGCCTATGAGGCTTTTTTCCCTTGAATTTATCAGACAGAGTCTCAATGTAGATCAGGTGCATTTTGTTCCCATGAAGAAAGGTCTAATGTATAAGTTGCCCATGAGTGTGGGACCCTTTGTGGTAAATATGAGACAAGCATTTAGTGAAGTATCTAAGTTGTTGGAAGAGACACATCTGTTACTGGGTGAAAAATGGTCATATGATCCTCATGGAATGATTTCCCAAAGGAGAGTTGAAAATGGATATTCTGCTTTTACTCACGAAAGTAGACCTGAGCAGGAAAAGCTGGCAAAACTAGGAGAAGTAAATTCATCAAAAACAAGCATTCATACACCTATTATAACTGAAAGGATAAATAAAAGAAGTAAGGATTTTGCTGTTGAGTTAGATGATGAAGATCCAAGAGAGGAGAAGAGAACTAAGTTGGCTGAAGATTATTCTTCAAATTCACCAGGTTTTACCTTCCATATAAATGAAGAGAAAAATTCTCCCTCTTCTCCTGGAGGTCATGAGCTTTACCAAGAAAAGGTGCCCTCATTCAAACAAGTGTTTACACAGATTGAAGAGAAGAATAAAAGAATAAAAGCTAATTTGGAGGCTCAGGCAGAGCATCACATAGCTACTAATCAGACTAGGTTGCTAACTGTGATGGATCTTGAGAAGGATCAGTTCAAAATGGCTTTAGCACATCCAACAGGGATGTCCCTTGGATATTCAAGCAGTTTTAATGTTGTAAATATAACTATGGATGTTAAGAAGATCCCACTATTGGATAAGATGAATCTACATATGCAGGCTGGAAAATTAATTGTCAATGATCTAACTAAAACCAATGCCATGGCTGTTAAAGCTGAAAATATGCTAGAAAAAGTTATCAAGCAGTTCAAGTTGGAGAAGGCCAATTCAAGGGCCTTATCAGTTCAAAATGAGGAGTTGAAAAAGATTATCATAAAGGTTGGTGTAGATCCTAGTGACAAAGTTGCAGTACAGAAGCTCATGAAGAATGCTGAAATAGAGATATCCACCCTGAGGAAAAAGCTGAAGTTACCTGTTGCAGAGCATTCAATGGCTACAAAAGTGGCAGAGGTGGAGAAAGAGAAAGAGGAACTCCGTCAGCAATTGTTGTGCAAAGATGAAGAACTGTCTAAAATAAAGCAGACTGCCATCTCTTTACAAAATCACGTTGAAAATCATACTTGTACCTTTGCTTTTCCTGCAGGTGATACAGATCCCCAAGCACAGATTTCTCAACTCGACATAGAAATGAATATGGTAGAAAGAGATCGCAAGAAAGCTCAATCAGAATTAGAAATGGCCACAAAGATCATACGGTCCCTAGAAAATGAAGCTTATCAGAATAAACAGAATTTACAAAAGGCTGAAGCTGAGATTAAAGATCTCAAAGAGAAGTTAAAAGGAAATATCTCACTTATAAAGGCTAAAGATATCATTTGGGGTGAAATTATCTCAAAAATGAAGTCTAATTGGAATTTCTTAAATATTGTTGCAAAGGAGAAAAGCCTTATCTCATAACATGAGGAGGAGATGCTATCTGATAAGAAAACAACAATTAAGAGAGCCAATTGGGCTAGGAAATTCATAAACTTTATCAATTCCAAGTCAGATGAGGAATTATAAGAAATTGGAATACAAGATAGATATTTTTATGCTGTGGAGGTTAATAAGATGATAATTAGGAATGATCTTCGGAAAGTTGCAGAAAAGAGGCTACTGGGAATCAAAGAGACAGTGAAGAATTTTGATATATCATTTGATAAATTGACAAGAATAGGTTTACCTTCATGTTGGACAGAGAAAGGAAATATTATGTCATGGAATTTTTATGAAGATTCATTAATATTGGCAAAAATCAAGGTGGATAACAGGCATGAAAAGACGCAGATTTTAAAAGGAGAAACAGTGTTTAACTTCTTGCAGAGGCATTTCAATTTGCTATGGATGGTGAAGACTCTCTTCACAGAAATACCTACACACAGTCAGATTGTTGCATTCAGGTTGGAATATCATAGTTTCAAGAATTCCTCAACAACCCAAAGCGAGCTATGGAAAAAGTGCAAAACATTCTCAATGGACTCAGCAAAAGGAATCCCAACATCTCAACCAAAAGTAGCCGTTGACTCAGCAACCGCATCAGAAGCGACTATTCTTATAGATTAGGAGTTTTCAAATTCACGTTATGTTATTTTCTCAAAATCATGTAAATTGTAATAGGACCTTTTTGAGGCATGTACCTCCGTAACTGCAAGTAGTTAAAGCAGTTAGAATTAGTTTCATCGCTGGAAACTATTTTGTTATTTTGTATTTAAAGAAGATTCCAAGAACGGAAAAGGTTCCGATTTTTTGAACCTTGAAGCCAAATTTTTGTACTGAAGAATGGCAAATCAATGAAAGAAGTATGCAAGTTTCTATCATTCTGTTTATGCTAAAAAGTTATCCAGTTTACACTATTTTTTCATATCTGTGAATAAAATAGCGTAATTTGAGCAGCGGGTCTCTTTATACATGTGTATTTATGTGTTAAACAAACCATAATGTGCGCTCCTCTATTTTAACTTTATCTTTACTTAATTCTTCAAGGTTTTTAAATGATAGATTCTGTTTTAAACATCATATCAGATTGAAATCCTCTTCTCTTTTTCTTTCGTTCATTCATTGCAGCATAAGTGGAATATAGCATTGCAGAACATGCATGGATTTAATATTTAAGGGTTATATAATCAATGTTTAAGGGTTTATAAGACAGAGACAGAAATATATTCATTTGTGACATAAATCAGATAATGTCTTAAGCACATATTCTTTAACACAGCTAAGGAATTGTCTCTTAAGGTACAACACCAGGTTTGAAGAATGTTGATTTGGATTTCTGTGAGAATTGCATTTATGGAAAACAAAAGACAGTCAAATTTCTCAGAGTTGGGAAAGAAAAGAAGAGTGAAAAATTAGAGCTTGTGCATACAGATGTATGGGGACCTGCTCAGGTATCATCTCTTGGTGGCTCTCATTATTATGTTACTTTTATTGATGATGCAACTAGAAAAACATGGATTTATTGTATTCAGAATAAATCTTATGTATTTGATACTTTCAAGAAATGGAAAGCTTTGGTTGAGATTGAGACAGGAAAGAAGTTGAAGTGTCTCAGATCAGACAATGGAGGTGAATATTGCAGTAAGGAGTTTGATAGGTACTGTTCAGAGCATGGAATTCATAGAGAGAAGATAGTTCCAAGAACACCACAAGAAAATGGTGTGTCAGAAAGGATGAACAGAACAATCATGGAGCGTGCAAGGTGCATGAGATTGCATGCGGGATTGCCTTTACAATTTTGGGAAGATGCTGTAGATACTGCTGTTTATCTAATAAATAGAGGGCCTTCAAGTTCCTTAAATGGTGGTATTCCAGAGGAAGCATGGACAGGTAAAAAGGTAAACTACTCCTTTTTAAAGCCTTTTGGTTGTGAGGCCTTTGTCTATATTAATAAAGAAAATAGAACAAAACTTGAGGAAAAATCAAAGAAATGTACCTTTATTGGATATGGTGCTAATGATTTTGGTTATCACTTATATGATTATGAAAATCACAAAATCATTAGGAGCAGAGATGTAATATTCAATGAAAAGGTCTTGTATAAGAATCAACTGCAGGAAAGGAAACAGGAAAAAGAAAGCAAGGAATACACGGTTCTTGATGAGATAACTGAAAAAGTAAAGGTGCCTGAAAATAATAATAATCAACAACCACAGCAACAGCAACCACCACAACAGCAACAGGCACCTCAAACACCTAAAAGTGGTGTTAGAAGATCTACCAAGATAAGTAGACCCCCTAAACGATATTCTCCTTCATTATATTATTTATTGTTGACTGATTCTGGTGAACCTGAATGTTATGAAGAAGAAATGCAGGTTGAAAGCAGGAAGAAGTGGGAGCTAGCCATGGAAGAAGAGATGGACTCCTTAATGCATAACCAGACTTGGGACTTAGTCAGGTTGCCTACAGGTAAAACTGCATTGTAGAATAAATGGGTTTATAGGCTGAAGGAAGAAGATGGAGGAAAACAAAGGTACAAAGCTAGACTTGTGGTGAAGGGGTTTACACAGAAGAAAGGTATTGATTTTGATGAAATATTTTCTCCTGTTGTTAAGATGAATTCAATCAGAACTATCTTAAGTCTTCTAGCAGCGTAAGATTTACATCTTGAACAGTTAGATGTAAAGACATCATTTCTCCATGGAGATTTGGAGGAAGAGATATACATGCAGCAACCAGAAGTATATGAGGTAAAAGGGAAAGAAAAATTGGTGTGCAGGTTAAAGAAGAGCTTGTATGGCTTAAAACAGGCTCCAAGGCAATGGTATCTAAAATTTGACAAGTTTATGTCTGAACAAGGTTATACTAGATGTCACTCTGATCATTGTGTTTATCTAAAAAGGCAAATTGATGGCAGCTATATTATATTGTTATTATATGTAGATGACATGCTTGTTGCAGGATCTAACATGTAGGAAATAAATGTGCTCAAAAGAAAATTGGCAAATTCATTTGCAATGAAGGATTTGGGAGCTGCAAAACAAATCCTTGGTATGAGGATAACTAGAGACAGGAAAAATCGCAAATTAACACTATCTCAGAATGAGTACATAGAAAATGTGTTGAAAAGATTTAATATGCAGAATGCAAAACCAGTTAGTACACCTTTTTCTAGCCATTTCAAACTTAGTAAGGAGATGTGCCCCAAGACCCACGAAGAAATGGAATATATGTCTAAAGTTCCATATGCATCCGCAGTTGGAAGCTTAATGTATGCAATGGTCTGCACAAGGCCTGATATTGCACATGCAGTGGGAGTTGTAAGCAGGTACATGAATAATCCAGGAAAAGAAAATTGGATGGCAGTAAAATGGATTCTCAGATATTTGAGAGGTACCACAAATCAAGCATTATGCTTTGGTGGTTCAAACATTGCTCTACAGGGATATGTTGATGCAGATATGGTAGGTGACAGAGATAACAGGAGGAGCACTACAGAATATGTATTTACTGTAGGTGGAACAACTGTCAGTTGGGTTTCAAAAATCCAAAGTGTTGTTGCACTTTCAACAACAGAAGCCGAGTATGTTGCTGCTACAGAGGCTAGTAAAGAAATGATTTGGTTACAAAGGTTTATGGAAGAATTGGGTAAGAAGCATTATATGGGCACACTATACAGTGATAGCCAAAGTGCTATTCATCTTGCAAAGAACTCATCATTTCATTCCAGGACTAAACACATACATCTCAAGTACCATTTCATACGGTCAGTATTGGAAGATGGAGAGTTGAAGCTAGAAAAGATACACACTAGCCAGAATCCTGCAGATATGCTAACAAAAGTTGTAACCAGGGAGAAACTGAGAATGTGCTCAATTTCAATTGGTCTTCAAGGATGACGATGAAGATGAGGAACAACCAGGTCCAAAGAGGAGTCATTTTCCAGCAAATGAAGCAGTGGTGGAGTTGCTACAATCAGTCTCCAAGTGGGAGATTGTTGGGTGTGGAGCCTGATTATCTTGTTTACTTTGTATCACAGCATTGGACCCCTGTACCTTAAAAGGGGCAGCAACACCACCCGTAATTAATTGCTGCCATGGGGGGTCCAGGGGGGGCGGCAACGCTTTTCGGAGCCCTCCCCTGGCGGGGGTTTTCGGGGGCAGCGCCCCCGAAGCTAAAAACATATGTAAAATTGCCTTATAAAAGTATAGTAATTTCTAGTCAATCTGGGCCATTAATTAGGCAAATGATTTGATGGTAGAAGTTATGTTTAGTTTAGGGTTTTTTTACCTAGAAGGAAACCTCTCGCTTTTATGAGGGTATTGTATTGCGGCTGTGTATTGTTATGTGTATTCTCGGAGCGAGAAATAGAGAGGGAGACTGTGAGAAAGAACAGAGGATATTACAGCTAATCTGCTGTAGGTTTTGTCTTTTCATTTTGCTGGATAATAGAAAGGAAGGACTGGCTGTTCGGGGTGGACGTAGCCCAAACTGGGTGAACCAAGTATATCTGTGTCTCTCTAGTTTTATGTGTTTTTTGTGTGCTTTTATTTTCCGCATATTTTATGTGTTTCATTGCTCCATAATATATAATTTTCTAACAACTCTTGCTAAATCATTTCTGTCTTACTTTTAGTTACCCCTTCACTATGATCCCAATACCGAGTTTTTGATCGCATTTTGTCAAAATTATACCACTCGCCTTTCTGACCATGTCCAAGAATAGTGTAGAAGGAGGACCTTGTGTCGAGGTCCTACATTCGATGACCATGTCTATATGGATTGATTTCTTAGAATTATTTTTCCTTATATGGTAAATATGTCGCGTCTCATTTTCCTCAGACATAGGAAGAAGCTCTTGAAGTTGTGTTAAAATATGACTTGATCTATGCCTAGTCTAGTTATTTTTATAACGTTTTACCGAATCTTCCTAGACCTGGTGGTGCCGACGATAACGATAGATATCTTTCAATTTCACACACTCATCCTTCCATGGGTAATGGTTATCCCAGGGGGGGACCAACTCCTCTAGCACCTATCCCCCACCCAACAACATGTATCCCGGTTAAAGCACACCTTATGCATTTCCCCACCCACATCAACAGATTCCAGGGAAAACTATTTCTCAACCTGTTTACCCAAATGTTTCCCAACCTCCTTTCTATCATTATGGATAGCTTGACGCTACAACACCTTTGGAATCAATGCCCCATCCTCTTGTGCCTTCTCAACCTCTGCCATAGCAGCCACTGCCTCCTCAAGGTCATGTGTATGTGTAGGAGAGCACAACTAATACTCCTAATTCGAAGAAAAATAATAAGGGGAAAGGAAACCAAAATGAACCAGTGCAGGGTAACCAAGGGCACCAAGGTAATCAACTGAACACACCCCAAGGGAACCAACCTAACACCGCAAACCAGAAATAGTTCAATTAGCCCAATTAGAACAAGCCTCTTCATATGAACAAGCCTTATTAATGTTGTGGTGTCCATGGAAATTATACTCATGATTTTCCCCTTTTACCCCAGATGCACCAGTTGTGGGAAGCACAAGTAGCATAGAGAGGATAACAAGCCACCTCTTTGATTCCTCCAAAGACTGTGCCAACTCAACTGACTGTGTTCACTAATGCTTTCCATTAGCAAGAATATGTTGCTTCCAAACCCCCTCAAGGTCAGGATGCTCCTCAACCTCTACAGTTTGGTACCCCTAATTACTAGATTCTCATGATGAATTTTGAAGAGGTCAATACTTTTGATGTCAACCTTCAGACCCTGTCGTGCCAATATGACGAGAAATCTGCTAGGTCTGCAACCGAGTCCCAAAAAAAAGTTCCCATAGAGTCTATTTTGACACCAAATGTTCCCTTACAGATCCCCCCTCCTAAGGTAGAGGCCACTCACAATATCCCTCAAAGGCCATTACACCAAATTGTTGCTTCTGCAAAAGTCGCCCAGACCTACAACATAGTATATGACTTGGTGCTATCACTTGCAGCCATGTCAACACTAGAAGTCCTCCAGTCATGCCAATATCAACAAAAAACTATACTCACTACTTTAGGTGTTGTGGATCCTTTAGATGATCATTATATTTTCTTTGATGTTAAAAAATCTGAACATCCCCCTTTCCCTTCATCCATGGCCTTCCAAATACTAGCCATGATCTGTAATGCTCATGTTCAGAGATGTATCATTGGTGAGGGTGAATCCACCTATGTGATGTACAGATATGTTTGGAATAAGCCTGGATCACTTGACTTATCCCCATCTTCCATCACTTTGTGTGCGTGGGATGGTCACCCTTCTCATCCCCTTGGCATGTTTCACAATTGTACAATCACACTTGTGGGAACACTGTTTGTATTGACATAGAAGTCATTGATGCCCATTTGATTACAATATACTCTTGGGTCATAGCTATACCTATGTGATGTTTGTTGTCACATCTACATTTCACCGTAAGATGTGCTTTCACCATAATGGGAATATTTTCACTATCAATCAATTGACATATTACGAACCGAAGTCTTAGACCTCCACTGAGCCCATCATATCTTCGGTGGCTAATAACCAATCAGTCACACCTCTCACCAGTGTTTCACCAAGAGTCTATGAAGATTCCACCTGACTTGGTTAATTCTTTGGTCCCCCCCATCTTATCACTCAGCCCAACTCATCAATTGTTTGCATGTTGCAAGCATCTCGGGCTAGCCAAAAGTGGCCATGTTTGACTAGCCAGCAACCAACAACTTCACAACCTACTATTTTTCAGTGGACACAACCTTCAAGACCTTCTCCTTTTGCTGGTATCTCTCCCAACATTTTTCAACTAGGAATGATTCCTCCAAGCCTTAACCATTTGGGTGCCATTCTGCTAAGCCATTACCCTTCCCGGTAGATACCATTTTTAGCTCCCCCCTTTGGAGTCTTTTCGATGCCTGTTATGCCTATGTTGAGTCTTCCCAATTTGACCCTAGGGATCCCAGTCTAGTACAGTGATCCCCCAAAAAACACTCCACCTAGTCAACTCATGCCTTATACCACTTTGACCCCGGTCACCATAACCCCTACCTTTGCTTCAGAGCCACAACCACCTCAAAAATAACCCACTCCTATTGTGAAAGCATCTGGTGAGGGGCCAAAGACAAAAAGAAGGAACCTAAGGACAAGGCCCCCTAAATAGCTTCTACTCCTCCTAAGCCTCGAAATTTGTCACCTCCGTGTGCATTGTGTGATGTTGGGAATGCCCGCCATAACTGTCCTGAGTTTTTTCGTCTCAAACCTGTGGTCAACGAAACGTTTCCTGAATATGGCATCCCGAAGGTCCATGTTACCTTACTTAATTCAGGTAAGAAACTAAAATTTTTACGCAATAACCACCCTTGTGATTTGTGTGATATTTATGGCCACTATTCTCATCATTATCCCCATCTTGACGACTTTCATGATACCCTTGAAGAAATTCGTGTAATAGAGGCTGCTCGTAGTGGATCATCTACTCCTTTAGTTGTGAGTTCTGCTCCAGCAGAACGAGAGGACATTTCTACACCCATTGTGGTACCTCCCCATGATGTCAAGATGATAGACTCTTCGGTCGCTATTCTCTATCTGTCATCATCCATGAGATCCATGGTGGAAGAGCCCTTTGGGGCCTCCATTTCTATTTCAGTTGAACCTCCCTCATCAAACAACTTGGTATCAACATCAATAGATGCTTCATCTACTAGCTCTTCATCTACCCTCCGTAGCAATGCATATGTGAACCATATTTCTCATGATCATGCACAAGGTAGCTTCACCGAATCATGTGGTATCCCTTCCTCCAGTCCTCCCATCTTCCATTCATATGAAGATGTTATGGAAGGTATGACCACCCCTTATTTTCCTTGGGATGATATGTACCATCGTGCATATTTTCTTCCACAGCAGACCCATAACCAACATGTTGCGGATTCCAAAGAATTCATCCATAGTGAGGTCTATTTGTTCAATAACCCCTACTTTGGACCCATGCATTCGAACCACATACACCTTGTGGCCATTACATTGACACCCAATGTTTGGATAAGGGGGCACTTGTATTTGATATTCCACGAGAAGCAATTCTCCACAACCCTCCTAGTGCATCTGGTAGTGTCAAACCTAGTACCATTATTCTTCCCTATTTAGAAGAACCTATAGAGTATCACATCACTTCAAATCACTCTAGGGATGATCCACTTAATCATTCCTTCATCTTACATCAACAAACTAGTCCCTTAGACATTGTTGTTGACCAACATCTATCTTTTCTAGGTGAGCACCAGTTTATTATATCAAAAGCCACTCTTTGGGATAGTGACACCATGTATGTGAACCCATAAATTTAGTCCATTTTATTGATATATGCAGTGCCAAATGATATTTTTAATCCACCATTTCCTTTCTCTAACTATATCTATCCATTCTTCCCACAGAAGATAACCATAACATAATCAAAGGGAGAATGACATCATCAAAATGTGTTTAGAGTCCACTATACTAAATAAATTTGGCATGTACATAGCATGCTTTGGGTCACCTTTGCACCTACATAATATCACCATCCTCTTGAGGATTTAGTGCCTATGAGACTGAATTCTTGAATCCATTATTTCAGCACTTGGAACACCATGATGCTCCACAAACTCCTCTAGTTAGGGGCATCATTCCCACCTCTGCATACTAGATCCGTCCCCTCCATCACATAGGTTAGGGGGAAGTATCACATGCTCGGGGGAATGATTTCCCCTTGCCACCTTATCACTTGATTTTCATAAGTCTCAGCCTAGACCCCACCGATCTAGGTATGGTCAATTATCCTCCCATTCCTTGGATATTTTTTCCTACTAGCCTCTCCGACGAGCCATATATTATATATGCTTGATACCATACCTTAAAATATTCTACTCTATGTGGTACCATACTTACCACTTTGTCTTGATGTTTGAATTGGTGGGTGGGGATAATTCTAGACCATCTCTAGTAGTTCATTCCTGTATTCTTTTCTTACCTTGATTCCTCGCCACGAACCATTCTTCCAAGAAGCATTAAGGCCATCCTTAGACAAGTAAGGCTGCCTTCATGAAAGTCACAAATCCTAATTCCAATGGTTAGTTTTTCCACTACGATCACCACAAGATTTAGGGCCTTCTCCTCCTCTCCAAATTCACCACAGCTCACTTAGAAAACGAATTAAATTGGAGGGAAATAACCCTATTAAAGGAAAACCCCTAAATGTTCCTTCGCCAATTGCGACCAAACCGTAGATCAGTTTGATGAACCGTCAACACCATTAGAAAGCTCTCATTGAGAAATATAATGGGTCTTCTTTTTTTTTTTGGTAATTTGACACTTCACCAAGAAGCCATTTTTCCAAGAGGGGTCACCTTTCTGCCTCTTAAAATCTAATTTCTTCACATGCATTGTTGGTACTTGGGGCACCACTTTTCCTTCATACTTGTCAACGCATGTCGATTTTCATCATGAGTAACCATATTTTTCTCATGTTTTTATTCTCCCCACTGGGCCAATTTAGTGTGGCAGCATCATCAAGTCACCCTTTCTCAGAGCATCCGAGTTGAGTCATCATCGCATTCATGGAGTCTATCCCGAGTCCCTTTCCCTCTTGTTATAGTATTCCATCGATTTTTTCCATGTATATCTCTCATGTCACCCATTTTTTCCTCCAGTCGTAATGTCCCCCATCCCCTCTAGAGTTGAGTCAGTCGCTGCTAGGTCATTCATGCTTTTTATGCTCTAAAAAGGGAGGTATTCCATTCACTACTCGATATCCACTATACCATAATCATCCTTGGTGTCAGTCCATTAGTCACTTTACTATGATACCTCATGCCTTAGTTGAGGATTCATCATTTCCTCACATATGGCAGACCTCCTTTTGTTGACATTAGCACATTCATTCCAGAAGACAGGTCTAGAGGGTGGTGTACCTTGGTTCCATCTTCCATTCTTTTTTGGTGACTTGGATCAAGAAAAGGGAACCATCATTTTCTTTTGACTTGGTTGTTTCTCATTCTCTCTACCTCAACTTATTATCACATGATTGAGATTCATATACTTTATGGTTCAATGATCCAACAGATTGTACCAATGATTCCCGGGTGTGTGTGAGATGCTTCAGACCTCATGAGGGGGTGGCCCTTCAAGTAGCCCCCCACATTCCAGGATGACCTCGGATTATGCTACAACCTCAAATATGGCTCTGTAGATTTGATGGGTTTGGTTTCAGCTTCTTGCAGCACCCATAGAATGCATGTATAATTCATATGATCCATTCATATTTTCAGAGCCCTTTCCTGTTTAGTAGGGATTATTTGGTTGTTATGATATCTCATGTACTCATATATTATTGTATTCAGTCCTGGCTAATGTTTTCCCAGGCTTAGTATGTATGTGGGATCCATTATATTCTTTTCTGACCCATTTTATGCAAGCATGTCATGTACCATTTATCATGTACATTATTTCTCAGTTTCATTTTGTTGGGCACACTATTATTCTTTATGGTTTGTCATTTCAGCAGGCATAGGTATGCATCTCCCGCCCCATTGAGAACAGGTAACACAAAATTAAAGGAGACTTATATCGTTTGTAGGTTTCGCCCCTCAGTCTTTGTCCTCTCTTGCTTCACTCCGTCTATGTATCTCTCTCTCTCTGAATCCCGTTTGGTGTCTAGTGATTGTGTTCTTACAACGAACTTCAATCATATGATTAGCTTCTATGCTCACGCATTGGAGGGAAATATATTACCACCAAAATTTGGTCATCTAACAATTTATAATTAGATGGATCGAGGTACACCACGTAAGACAAATTTTAGCATAGTAATATTTCTTTGACTATAAGAAATATTTTAATAACCCATATTTTATTAAGTTATTTCTGGTTTAAACAAGAAACCCCATGAGGAATAATTAAATAAATCTTTATTTATTTGATTTTCCTCTAGGAATAATTAATTAAACCATTTTTTCAATAATATTCCTAGCCATATATAACCCAATTATGAGAAATAATTAGATAGATCATTATTTTTCTTATTTTTTTTCTAGGAATAAATAATTAAATAATTATTTAATTATTATTCCTTATTAAAATTGACTAAATCATCTAGGAATAAGTAAACAAATCATTAATTTTTTATTATTCTTTAACCACATTCTTGAAATGATAAATAAATCATTTATTTGCTTATTATTTCTAAATAAAGGTATTTAACCAATTTAAATACATTTTCCCTCCAACAAAATATAATAACATATTCCAAGCGGTTAGATATAGATCTTGGTTAATAATATTTTATTATTCGCCATTATCGAAGATAACCCAATATTTTTTTATAAATAGGAAGGTTTTCCATTCATTCTTCACTTTTATCACTTTCATTGTCGCACTTTGATAATCTCATTGCTGCTACTATTTTCTTTTGCTTCTTGAGCTCCCATACAGTTCAACACATTGTGAGATTTTTGCACCATTCAGAGAGAGAAACTTTTGGAACTAATGTGTTGAGGACAACCAAGAACCCATCCCTTTGAGGAGGACTGGTAACTTGTATTAGTTCCCTTTACCAGGTGTTATAATAAATTCAAAATTATTTAAATCTTGTCTTGTCCGTTGGATGCATGGATCAATTTTTATTTCTTTTTACTATTTAACTACTTTTACTACATAAATATGGGTTTTTGTGGCATTTTTTCTAACTATCAATTGCAGATATAAAGAAATTAAGAAACCATTTATATTTTTAGGGTTGTTTTCCACACACAACTAAAGTGATCTCTTTTCATGCACTTGCATTAAGAATTTATGCTAATAACAATATATGCAATGAAAAAGGAGACAAAAACATAACCACAAGAGACAACAAATTGGTGGAAGACCAGGAAAAATCTCCACAAGGGGGAAAACCCTTTAAAATCTTATTCTTATTAGATTGTCATAAAAAATTTCAACAGAGAGTACAATGATCCTAATACATAATATTTCAACAGACATACCAAATAAAAATCAAAAAATTATTTTCAGAAACACTGTACAATAAAGAGAAATATTCCAGTCATCAGAAAATTGTAGTCAAATGCAGTCAACTATCAAACCATAGCTCAGAACCCTAGTCACACTCATCAAGAAATTCTGCATGCAACTGTAACTTCCTTGTCGCTCCCTGAAGAACTAAAAGTGTGGGACTAAGGAAGAATAAACCCAAACTTGTCTCAGTCCCAAGTCTCTCCCTTCAGGTGCATGTGCGAGTGAATTTACCTCCTAGTTGCTCTCTAAGGAACTACAAGTGAGTGACTGGGGATGAAACCTTTGAGATATACGTCAAAACTCTAGTAACTCCCTTTAGGTTTTCCTACGAGCGAATATGATGCCCTAGTCGCTCCCTTTGCTACTCTATGCCTATGACTATGGTAAGGTCTGCCCAGATCTTGTCTCAGACACCAGTCGCACCCTTAAGGAAAACGTTCGAGCTATTGTGCCATCCCAGCCAGACTCTTAAACAAAACGAGTGAGTGAATGCGGTCAAATTTTTCCAGATCTATGTGTGCGAATGGAAAATATAAACCATAAACATGTGTGAGAATCAAACAAGAAACTTTATAACTTGTGCGAACTTCTTTCGGTGAACCTGTGCTAGCCAAATAAACAAACAAGTAGAGAAGAAAGATGCGTAATCATGATGTTCAAATAAGATTGAGGTCTCTTCTATTGATATGCTTCCACGAGGGTCCATATGATGGTGAGGTCGACCTGTCCAATTGTACATGTGTATAGAGCTTAACTAATCTAATATACATGAGTGGGTTCATAAATTCAAAAACCAGCTTCTCCTTGTCCAAAGGAGGTGATATTTAGGTCAATTTGTGTCCTCTTGAAAAGAGGAATTAAATGAAATCATCATCATTGTAATATGAGCTGTCCAACGTGAAATTTGACCCTAGTTGCATAAAATAATGTTTTTCTCTCTCGTTAATCTGAAAAACCTTGAGTTTTCTTCTTTTGGTTCATTAAAATTCCACGAAGAAGAACAAGTCTTCTTTTTAGGGACTTTTTCTCGCTTCTGAAACTGAAAAAACCTCGAGTTACCTTCGTTTGGATCATAAAACTCATATGAACAATATTTGAGTGATTCATTTTCTATATTTTTCTTACTCTCTAGACACTATGAGTTTTCTTCATTTGACTAGTTTCAAACTTTATGAAGAATATCAAGTTTACTTATTTCCAATCATACTCATAACAAAATTAGGAAAACATATATTCGACATAGGTTTATCACTTTATCCAAACTAAATGGTCTAACTATAGAAAATGAACTATCCCAATTATATTATTAACCCTTTGTTGCATCTGATCATTAACCATGACAAAGGTACCCCTTTGGAGTGTTCGTTAAGCTCATTTCAGACTCTATGAACATGAATCGAGTTTACCCTTTTTGGAATTGCTAAACCTAAGCATGATGGGAAAAACTTGGAAGAAAGAAAAATCATTGCTATATATATAAGTCCAAAGTTTTATGACAACAGTCTACTATCCATCCCTTAAACATGGCACTCTTCCAACATATTCACCTTTTGTCAACTTCTCTTTGAGCCCTACCATATTATAAGTTTTACCTTGACACCCTGATTTACCTGCATCCCTATATCCTAACTCTCTATGGTGTTCTTGAGTCTAAGATTCCTAGTCTCTTTGGTGTCAAGGCTTCTATTGTTCAAGGGATTTTCTACTATTTGTTGAACTTATTAACCACTATATCATGTCTCCATTTGACCTTAGTTGATTTACCTTGTTGTTCCAAATCACTTAAAAATAAATCACTTTTTTACCATTTCATGTCAATCGATCTGGGACTCCTTATTTCCCACCTTTGACAAATCCCTTCCTATCGGCTTCAAAAAAATATCTAGGAAGCATATTCAAAAACCTCATAATACCCTAGATGTTGCAATCCTCAGTGGTAGGTTTCCATGTGTTTGATAGGGTTTTTTCATTATTGGCTCCCAATTGAACGATTCTACGAGTATTCAACATCAAATCATTTATTCACACTTGCTATATTGTGCTAAGAATATTGAATAACATCATCCTTATCAGTGGCCTCCCTTGAGTCTGCTAATAGTTTTCATCATTGATTGATAATAAAACAAATTCTCACATTTCGAACTTTACCTCACTTATTCACATCTGGAGAATTATGATATTTTAATATGGTGACGAAGACCTTGGAAAGAGACTTACATAACTCAACCTTAATTCCTCCCCCAAGTGTTGTATTTTTTTTGTCGAGATAGTTTATCTCAGTCTCACTACACTACAACAAAGTTCCACATTGTACTTACTAGTGGACATGATCTCTCATATTCTACATGGATCCACAGTGTATTGTTGGAGCTACTGAGCATGGGAATGTGCAAATCAGGACATGATTTATATATGACATATATTTGATGTGGTTTTCATGCCTCCTTCCATTATAACACTCTGATTACTCTCTCTCCTAGGTTGTTTTATAAAGTAGTTGAGCCATCACCTTCTTCTTTGAACTCAAACTTTAGGGGGAATATTTTATACATGAAAATACCTCCTCATAAGATCATAGGATAATACTATGCTTTCTATTGAAATACACCCCTTTACACCCAATTTTATTTCCTATTTAACATTATAATGTATGTTTGTATCGTGAGGACAAAATTATCCTAGTCTATAACACTTTGTCTATAATGTTCCCAAATTGGGACAGTTAACATGGCATGCGTAAAAAATGCATTTTTCAGGAATGGCTGCTACAGGATTTGAAACCTGGACCTAGATCCCTTAGAAAAATGTGTCTAAGTGTTGAATCCAAGAGGAGGCTCCAAAGAAATCCTTTTAGAGTGGTTAAACAGATCTCCCACTACTAGATGTCCTCTAGAAGTGCCCGATAAGGGACTGCAACAAATGTATGAACATGCAGTAGATCATCGGTGTTATTTTATGAGCTGTGAGACAAGAAGATGTAGATAGAAAATAAATAATGTTATATCAGAAAAGAGAGTAAAAGTTCTTGAGGAAACATGCACTCAAGAAAGGCAATGCAAGCCTCAACAAGACATGTACATGAAAGTAGAATAACACTATTATTTCTACATAAACCCAAGCTAAGAGGACACAGTTTATAGAAGGTAATTCTCCATATTACATGAAAAATAAAAGATATGATAAGATATGGTTCAAATAAAATAGGGGAGCAAAGCTCTAACCCTTAGAATCAATAATACATCAATCCTTCAAGGGATTGGCTGAAATACACAATGGAAAAAAAATGCCGAAGTTGTTGGGTAGCAGCTGCAACTCAAACCTGGAACTAAATAGAGAAGGCTGAAGATGATAAAAAATTTGAAGTATATCTCCTCCAATGGATATCCAAAGTAGAAGGCTGATCCTTATACTTGATATCTCACCCTCCAATCAGCAATACAAAACCCCACAGCAAGTGCACCATGAGAATAACGCAGTTACTCAAGAAAATTTCATTGTAGGGGAAAGAGAATGAGTTGGACCAGTGCCAAGATCTACAATAAGCTCCAATTTCTTCCAATCTAATCCTCCAAAGTAAAGAAAGACTCTCCCTTTGAAAAACAAGAGATGGAAGAGGTGTTGTGTAGTCTCCACTGCAACAGCCTGCAACACAAAATTATGTTGCTGCAGCAATAATGCTGTCTTGGAGGAGTATGCTTTGGCCTTGAGCCAAGGAGTATTGGGAATGATTAAAAAACATTCAAGAGGCCTCTCAAGAAGGTGGAGGATTCATAAACAGGAATTCCTCAGCAATTCTTGCTAAACAGACAAGAATGCACAATTGTCTGAATAGACAATGAGATCAATAATCCATAGCATGAGAAACAATGGCTGCCTTGCCCTCCTTTTAAACACATGAGAGCTCCCTCTCCATGGGTCCCATTCTATTAGGGTTTCCTCCTTCAAGGAATATTCCCTCCTCTATCTCTGCGCTGTCCCATAGATGCTCTCCACCTCGTACCTCTGCGCTGTTTGACTTGGTCAAACTTAACCAAGCCTCTTTGCAAAATGTCCCCTTTCGCACATGAGGGTGTGAAATCAAGTTCCAAGGCTGATCCCATTTCATAATAGAGGGATTTTATCCATTTTTTTATTATTAATCGGCCTTCTCACCCAATTCTTCACCTCCTAAATGAAAATAGCAAAAGTTAATGTTCCAATTTATTGCTGAAAAAATTTGGAACATTACAGGCCTCCCCTCCCAAATGTTGCTTGTCGTCAAGCAAATGCAAGGATAGAACTAGAGAGTCCCCAATCAAGGCATGGAGTTAGAAATGTGATGAGGAACATATCCCCCATGTGGATCCTCCATCCCCAAGCAATCATCCAAACAAAATGAGTCACCTCCCAACAGGAAACTCCTGAAAATCTCCTTCCACCTCAAGCTGCGGAAATGAAGGTGGGCTAAAAATATGAACATGGAAAGCATCATAACTACCCCAAGCTTTACCTCTATCCACTTATTATAAATGTAGAGTATGTGTTGATCTTGGGCTGCAAAAGTATTTCCCTCAAATGGAAAAGTGAGGAACAATCCTCCAAAGAGTTCTCCTCCAACATTGAAGAACAATCTTGCCGAAAATAATCCATCCATGATGAATAGGACATGGTCATCATAGAGTATCCCAAGGAGAATTTTGCTGCAAGTTTTACATGATAGTGCATGATACAAACAATATCTCCATAGAACACATTGGAGTTTCATCCACTGCAACTTCAGAAAATTATATGGCAAGCAATGTACAAGATCCATCACAACTACTAATGGATAGTGAATGGTTGGATGTAACAAAAATACATGATCAAGCTCTTGCCCATGGATGTAAAATGGATGAATATAAATCTCATGGCCCACCTCAAAAGGAAACAAACATGTGGTTGTGGTGGCCATATCTCTTCCCATGCTCCCATTAGAACATGTAGTGCAAAAAATGTGGGAATTCTCCCCACTCAAGGACACATCCAACTCATGTGTCTTTCTCATAATCATGCTTCTCATACAAATATTATCCATATCAGAAAATGAAGTCATGATCAGCAAAAAAATGAAGGGAATACTAATGGCTTCATGTGGTGCATGAGGATACCAACAGTCTCCTAGATGTGTACAACGCAGTTTTACAAGCTACTGCTTGAGAAAAGTATAGGGAAAAATGTTTCTTTTTACATGGTCAATCATGCATGTCTTCATATGGTGAATGTTTGGGTGCAAAAACTGAACATACATGTGATAATAAAAAAATTTCCTGAGGCCACATAAAAGATGGTTGTCTCCATCATATAGATTGGCCCAACAATGATCATGAAGCAATGTGACAAGCTTGCCCCTTGTGAAGCAATGCATTGTCTAGTAAGGGTAAGAGTATGCAAATTAATGAATGTATAAAAAAACTCCTTACCATATGAAAGAATTAAGATGGTACATTGATCCATGAGTGAGTCCTCCATAGTGTTTTGGCATGCTATGTAGAGGAATGTACCATGTGCTGCAAAAAGATCCTCTTCCTCATGCTTGGAAACCAAAGTCAAGAATAATATGTCATTGTGATAGATGCCTCTATCCACTACTCTATCATCATCACCTCCTCCTTTTTTACCAAATGCATCCAATGTGAAGTGATCCTGGGGACACTTCATCCAGAAATCTTTGCTCCCAAGTGACATCGATGTGAGCTAATGCAAGTAAGCTCCTATCAATACAATGCTCTGTTCTTTGACATGCTCCTTGTCAAAGACTCCTCTAATAATGATGCAACAAATATGGAATACTCCCCAATATAGAAGTGCTTCCAAATCATCAAAGACCAAGGAGATAATGCCATCTCCTCCTTTTGCAACATTATGCCAAGTTTGAGAGAAAACCTGCTCTTGCTCTCCCAAGAACAAGCAAAACAACAAAATAATTTGTTGCCTCCCCATACTTCCATCATACAACTCATGTGATGGAGACACAATAAATTATATGGGTATCATATCAACACCATGCATCCATACTCTATGCTTCCTAATGATGCAAGTATCCTGCCACCTTTTCTCCTTCCTCCTAATCTTAGAAAGAGTGTTTTCTAAGTGATGGCCAAACTCTTTCAAGAGTAACCAGCGCAGCCAAGCCTCCTGATGCTTGGTGTCATAGATCTGTAAGTAGCTTCCTAGATCCTTGCTCATTAACCACATCCACTCAATCAATTTTCGATGCTTTCTATTTCTCTTCATCTTGGTACTCCTCCCATGAGGGCTACCATTCTCCCAAACAAAATCTCTATCTTTGCACTTCATGGGATCTTGAAATGCAATCTTCTCAAGGATAAATGAGACACTATAAGGACCCAAATAGGTGGTAGGAAAAAACCCTCCATCATGATGTGCATGGCTCAAAGAATTTCCAACACAAGCATGAGAGATGTTATTCATCCGAATATGTCCTCCATCTTCTATCTGCTCTTGTGAGAAAGGAAGGAAATAATTGCACTCCATGGTGTATTGAAGTGCACCTCTAATGAGATCTCTTCTTGATACCTCCCTCTCAACAATAGCCTTCCAAAAGCAATGAGGTTTTGGATCTGGTGAAAGTAGAAGTTCCTCTTTGAGCTGAGAGGATCTCATTGAGAAAGTGTCATCTTGAAAGGAGAAAGGGTTTCTCACTCCAAGATGTCTACTATCTTCCTTCAAGTATTCAAACCCCAACCTCAAGTGTGATGTACTATCCAACAATGGCTCATGAAAATGATGGTTTGATTCCTCCTTGAATGTTTCCATGTTGCACAACGCAGTGCAACCAAGCTTCTCTATAGTAGCAATTGGATTTGACCCTTGGTCATGTAAAAGTAAATCTCCAAAATTATCAAAAGAATTTTCTGCAACAATAGAATGAGGAAATATTTTCATACCTTGATGATATTTTGGAACTTCTTGTAGGGCTGAAAGAATGCCTTCCTCCAAAGAGTTGGCTGCCCCAACTATTGATGCATGTGGCTGCTCCTCCATGGGTGTGATAGCGTTAGGACAAAGCTCCTCAAGTGGTGTGAGCTTTCTGTGCTTTGTGCTTTCTCCATCAAAGGTTTGGAACAACCTTTGAGTGAACTATGCAAAATTCTTCACCCTTGCATGGCTCAAGTGGCTGCACCACCAAACATAGGCTTCACCCTCTAAGTGTAGCGATGATATTTCAATAGCTTCTTTCCCTGCTACAAGATGTAGTAGGAAAAATTCCTTCAACTTTCTCACCCAATTTCTTGTTGTAGATAACCCATCAAAGGTAGACAACATAAATCTATTGCCTCTGATTTCTCTTCTGGTGCAGCGTCTCTTCTCTTCCTCCAACTCGACGAAATGAGGAAAATATAGAGTCTCCTTGAAGGCTCTAGGTTGAGATCTATACTCAACAAGGAAATCACTTAGAACTTGATAATCCAAGTGTCCTCCATGCTTGTCTTCTTCTTGATGAGAATAGGAAGTGCATGGTCCTTCCTCTTCTTCTTATTCAATCTTATTGACCTCCTTGGAGAGGTTCTCTCTAGATCTGAACACTGATAAGAGAAATCTCATCTTCTTTAACATTCTGATCTTCTTGGGCTTATACTAACAGGCTGAGCCAAGAAAGTTGCTCTGATACCACTGTAATGTTCCCAAATTGGGACAGCTAGCATGGCATGCCTAAAAAACGCATTTTTCAGGAATGGCTGCAACAGGATTTGAAACCCAGACTTGAATCCCTTAGAAAAATGTGTTTAAGTGATGAATCCAAGAGGAGGCTCCAAATAAATCCTTCTAGAGTGGTTAAACAACTCTCCCACTACTAGATGTCCTCTAAAAGTGCCCGATGAGGGACTGCAAAAAATGTATGAACATGCAATAGATCAACGGCGTTATTTTATGAGATGCGAGACAAGAAGATGTAGATAGCCAATAAGTAATGTTATAGCAGCAAAGATAGTACAATTTCTTGAGGAAACATCCACTCAGGAAAGGAAATGCAAGCCTCAACAAGACATGTACATGAAAGTAGAAGAACACTGCTATTTCTGCATAAACCCAGGCTAAGAGGACACAATTTATAGAAGGTACTGCTCCATATTACATGATAACTGAAAGATATGATAATATATGGTTCAAATACAATAGGGGAGCAAAGATCTAACCCTTAGAAGCAATAATACATCAATCCTCCAAGGGATTGGCTGAAATACACAAAATGGAAAAAAATGTCGGAGTTGCTGGGTAGCAGCTGCAACTAAAATCTGGAACTAAAAAGAGAAGGCTGAAGATGATAAGCAATCTGAATTATACCTCCTGAAATGGATCTCCAAAGTGGAAGGATGATCCTTATACTTGAGATCTCACCCTCCAATCAGCAATACAAAACCCCACAACAAGTGCACCATGAGAATAATGCAGTTACTGAAGAAAACTGCGCTGTAGGGGCAAGGGAATGAGTTGGACCAATGCCAAGATCTAAAATAAGCTCCAATGTCTTCCAATATGATCCTCCAAAGGAAATAAAGACTCTCCCTCTGAAAAACAAGAGATGGAAGAGGTGTTTTGTAGTATCCACTGCAACACCCTGCAACACAGAATTATGTTGTTGCAACAATAACACTGTCCTAGAGGAGGATGCTTTGGCCTTGAGCCAAGGAGTGTGGAGAATGAATAAAAAAAATTCAAGAGGCCTCTCAAGAAGGTGGAGGATTCCTAAACAGGAATTACCCGACAATTCTTGCTAAACAACCAAGAATGCACAATTGTCTGAATAGACAATGAGATCAATAATCCATAGCATGAGAAACAATGGCTGCCTTGCCCTCCTTTTAAACACATAAGAGCTCCATCTCCATGGGTCCCATTCTATTAGGGTTTCCTCCTTCAAGGAATATTCCCTCCTCTATCTCTATGCTGTCCCATAGATGCTGTCCACCTCATACCTCTGCATTGTTGGACTTGGTCAAACATAACCAAGCCGCTTTGCAAAATGTCCCCTTTCACACATGAGGGTGTGAAATCTAGTTCCAAGGCTGATCCCCTTTCATACTAGAGGGATTTTATCCATGTTTTTATTATTAATGGGCATTCTCACCCAATTATTCACCTCCTAAGTGAAAATAGCAAAATTTAATGTTCCAATTTATCATGGGAAAAGTTTGGAACATTACAGTCCTCCCCTCCCAAATGTTGCTTGTCGTCAAGTAACTGCAAGGATAGAACTTGAGAGTTTCCACTCAAGGCATGGAGTTAGAAATTTGATGAGGAACATCTCCCCCATGTGGATCCTCCATCCCCAAGCAATCATCCAAACAAAACGAGTCACCTCGCAACATGGCAACTCCTAAAAATCTCCTTCCACCTCAAGCTGCGGAAATGAAGGTGGGCTAAAAATATGAACATGGAAAGCATCATAGCCTACCCCAAGATTTACTTCTATCCACTTATGATAAGTGTAGAGTATGTGCTGATCATGGGCTGCAAAATTATTGCCCTCAAATGGAAAAGTGAGGAACAATCCTCCAAAGAGTTCTCCTCCAACATTGAAGAACAAGCTTGCCCAAAATAATCCATCCATGATGAATAGGACATGGTCATCATAGAGTATCCAAAGGAGAAGTTTGATTCATGTTTTACATTATAGTGCATGATACAAACAATATCTCCATAGGAAACAACGCAGTTTCATCCACTACAACTTCATAAAATTATATGGCAAGTAATGTACAAGATCCATCGCATCTACTAATGGATAGTGAATGGCTAGATGTAACAACAATACATGATCAAGCTCTTGCCCATGGCTGTAAAATGGATGAATATCAATCTCATGGCCCACCTCAAAACGAAACAAACATGTGGCTATGGTGGCCATATCTCTTCCCATGCTCCCATTAGAACATGTAGTGCAGAAAATGTGGGAATTCTCCCCACTCAAGGAAACATCCAACTCATGTGTCTTTCTCATAATCATGCTTCTCATACAAATCTGATCCATATCAGAAAATGAAGCCATGATCAGCAAAAAAATTAAGGGAATATTGATGGCTTCATGTGGTGCCTAAGGATACCAACAGTGTCCTAGATGTGTATAGTGCAGTTTTACAAGCTGTTGCTTGAGAAAAGTACAAGGAAAAATGTTTCTTTTTACATGGTAAATCATGCATGTCTTCATATGGTGAATGTTTGGGTGCAAAAACTGAACATACATGTGACAATAAAACATTTTCCCGAGGCCACATAAAATATGGTTACCTCCATCATATGGATTGGCCCAACAATGATCATGGAGCAATGACAAGCTTTCCCCCTTGTGAAGCAATGCACTGTATAGTAAGGGTAAGTGTATGCAAATCAATGAATGTATAAAAAAAATCCTTACCATATGCTAGATGTAATATGTTACATGGATCCATGAGTGAGTCCTCCATAGTGTTTTGGCATGCTATGTAGAGGAATGTACCATGTGCTGCAAAAAGATCCTCTTCCTCATGCTTGGAAACCCAAGTCAAGAAGAATATGTCATAGTGATAGATGCCTCTATCCACTACTCTATCAACATCACATCTTCCTTGTTTACCAAGTGCATCCAATGTGAAGTGATCCTGGGGACACTCCATCCATAAATCTCTGCTCCCAAGTGACAGCACAGTGAGCTCATGCAAATAAGCTCCTGTTAATACAATGCTCTGTTCTTTGACATGCTCCTTGTCAAAGACTCCTCTAATAATGCTGCAACAAATATGGAATACTCCCCAAGATAGAAGTGCCTCCAAATCATAAAATACCAAGGAGATAATTCCATCTCCTCCTTCTGCAACATTATGCCAAGTTTGAGAGCAAACCTGCTCTTGCTCTCCCGAGAACAAGAAAAGAAACAAAATAATTTGATGCCTCCCCATACTTCCATCATACAACTCATGTGATGGAGACACAATAAATGATATGGGTATCATATCAACACCATGCATCCATACTCTATGCTGCCCAATGATCCAAGTATCCTGCCACCTTTTCTCCTTCCTCCTACTCTTAGGAAGAGTGTTTGCCAAGTGATGGCCAAACTCTTTCAAGAGTAACCAACGTAGCCAATCCACTTGCTGCCTGGTGTCATAGATCTGAAAGTAGCCTCCCAGCTTCTTGCTCATCAACCACATCCACTCAATCACTTGTGGATTTTATCCTTCTCTTCATCTCGATACTCCTCCCATGAGGACTACCATTCTCCCAAACCAAATCTTTTTCTTTGCACTTGATGGGATCTTGAAATGAAATCTTCTCAAGGATCAATAAGACCCTATAAGGACCCAATTAGGTGGTAGGAAAAAACCCCCCATCATGATGTGTATGGCTCAAGGAATTTCCAACACAAGCATGAGAGATTTTATCCATCTGAAGATGTCCTCCATCTTCTATATGCTCCTGTGAGAAAGGAAGGAAATCATTGCACTCCATGGTGTATTGAAGTGCACCTCTAATGAGATCTCTCCTTGAGACCTCCCTCTCAACAATATCCTTCCAAAACCAATGAGGTTTTGGATCTAGTGAAAGTAGAAGTTCCTCTTTGAGCTAAGAGGAGCTCATTGAGAAAGTGTCATCTTGAAAGGAGAAAGGGTTTCTCACTCCAAGATGTCTACTATCTTCCTTCAAGTCTTCAAACCCCAACCTCAAGTGTGATGTACTATCCAACAATGGCTCATGAGAATGATGGTTTGATTCCTCCTTGAATGTTTCCATGTTGCACAACGCAGTGCAACCAAGCTTCTCTATAGTAGCAATGGAATTTGACCCTTGGTCATGTAAAAGTAAATCTCCACAATTATCAAAAGAATTTGTTGCAACAATAGAATGTGGAAATATTTTCATACCTTGATGATATTTTAGAACTTCTTGTAGGGCTACAAGAGTCCCTTCCTCCAAAGTGTTGGCTACCCCAACTATTGATGCATGTGGCTGCTCCTCCATGGGTGTGACATCATTAGGACAAAGCTCCTCAAGTGGTGTGAGCTTTCCCGCCTTTGTGCTTTCTCCATCAAAGGTTTGGATCAACCTTTGAGTGAACTCTGCAAAAGTCTTCACCCTTGCATGGCTCAAGTGGCTGCACCACCAAACATAGGCTTCACCCTCTAATTGTAGTGCTAGGATTTCAACAGCTTCTTTCCCTGCTACAGGATGTAGTAGGAAAAATTCCTTCAACTTTCTCACCCAAGTTCTTGCTATAGATAACCCATCAAAGGTAGACAGCATAAATCTATTGCCTCTGATTTCTCTTCTGCTGCAACGTCTCTTCTCTTCCTTCAACTAGATGAAATGAGGAAAATATAGAGTCTCCTTGAAGGCTCTAGGTTGAGATGTGTACTCAACAAGGTAATCACTTAGAATTTGATAATCCAAGTGTCCTCCATGCTTATCTTCTTCTTAATGAGAATAGGAAGTGCATCGTTCTTCCTCTTCTTCTTCTTCAATATTCTTGACCTCCTTGGAGAGGTTCTCTTTGGATCTGAACATTGATGAGAGAAATCTCATCTACTTTAACATTCTGATCTTCTTGGGCTTAGACTCACAGACTAAGCCAAGAAAGTTTCTCTGATACCATTGTAATGTTCCCAATTGGGAAAACTAGCATGGCATGCCTGAAAACACATTTTTCATGAATGGCTGTTATAGTATTTGAAATCCAGACCTAAATCCCTTAGAAAAATGTGTCTAAGTGTTGAATCCAAGAGGAGGCTCCAAATAAATCCTTCTAGAGTGGTTAAACAGATCTCCCACTACTAGATGCCCTCTAAAAGTGCCCGATGAGGGACTGCAACAAATGTATGAACATGCAATAGATCAAAAAAGTTATTTTATGAGTTATGAGACAAGAAGATGTAGATAGCCAATAAATAATGTTATGGCAACAAATAGAGTACAAGTTCTTGAGGAAACATCCACTCAAGAAAGGCAATGCAAGCCTCAACAAGACATGTACATGAAAGTAGAAGAACACTGCTATTTTTGCATAAACCCAGGCTAAGAGGACACAGTTTATAGAAGGTACTGCTCTATATTACATGATAAATGAAAGATATGATAAAATATGGTTCAAATAAAATAGGGGAGAAAATCTCTAACCCTTAGAAGCAATAATACATCAATTCTCCAAGGGATTGGTTGAAATACACAAAATGGCAAAAAAATGCCAGAGTTGATGGGTAGCAGCTGTAACTCAAATCTGGAACTAAATAGAGAAGGCTAAAGATGATAAGAAATCTAAAGTATACCTCCTCCAATGGATCTCCAAAGTGGAAGGCTGATCCTTATACTTGAGATCTCACCCTCCAATCAACAATACAAAACCCCATAGCAAGTGCACCATGAGAATAATGCAGTTACTAAAGCAAACTGTGCTATAGAGGCAAGGGAATGAGTTGGCCCAAGGCCAAGATCTGCAATAAGCTCCATTTTCTTCCAATATGATCCTTCAAAGGAAATAAAGACTCTCCCTCTGAAAAACAAGAGATGGAAGAGGTGGTGTGTAGTCTCCATTGCAACAACCTGCAACACAAAATTATGATGTTGCAGCAATAATGTTGTCCTGGAGGAGTATGCTTTGGCCTTGAGCCAAGGAGTATTGATAATGAAGAAAAAACCTTCAAGAGGCCTCTCAAGAAGGTGGAGGATTCATAAACAGGAATTCCCTAACAATTCTTGCTAAACAGCCAAGAATGCACAATTGTCTGAATAGACAATGAGATCAATAATCCATAGCATGAGAAAAAATGGTTGCCTTGCCCTCCTTTTAAACACATGAGAGCTCCCTCTCCATGGTTCCCATTCTATTAGGGTTTCCTCCTTCAAGGAATATTCCCTCCTCTATCTCTGTGTTGTCCCATATATGCTCTCCACCTCATACCTCTGCGTTGTTTGACTTGGTCAAACTTAACCAAGCCTCTTTGCAAAATGTCCCCTTTCACACATGAGGGTGTGAAATCTAGTTCCAAGTTTGATCTCCTTTCATACTAGAGGGATTTTATCCATGTTTTTATTATGAATGGGCCTTCTCACCCAATTATTAACCTCTTAAGTGAAAATAGCAAAAGTTAATGTTCCAATTTATTGCGGAAAATTTTTGGAACATTACATTATCCCTTCATATAACTTGTGTTACCAAATTTTCATTTAGTTACAATGAAAAAATAGTAGGTTAACTAACGTTTACACCATTTTTCACTTACGGAAACTCATATGGTGGAATGTGATCTCTTTATCCTCACCTACAACTTTGTTCTAAACAAACAAAGCATAAAAAAACGAGAAAGATCCATAAAACATGAGGAAGTTTTTTCCTAAGCATTAAATTATCCGAATGGAAAGTGGCATCCACCCATGGTATTCATTCACCCATGGTATTGTAAGTGAGATCAACCCATGGTATTTACCCACCCATGGAATTTACCTATGGTATTGTAAAAAAAAAGGCTATAAGTAAAAAGTCGCATTTTGTAAAAGGACAGATTGTCCACCACAATGTAGCTTCTACAATTATTCTATATTTTAATAAAAAAACTATTTTTGGTTTTCTTTATTATTTGTTCTCTACTTTTTTTCTCGAATTCTTATTTTACAGTTCTTGCCAGATCCATTTCAATTTTTTAGATCTTGGGGGCCTCCCCCCAAGATCCAGATCATTGGTATCAGATTTAGATTATGAATCCATGGGAATAAGGGTTTGAAGCATATTTCAGTTTCAACTTTTTGCATCCATATTGATCAAACTCCATGAAATTTTCATGACCTCCACAAAGCACTTTCTTGGACAAAGAAGGAAGAAAATTTTTTTTTTTTTCATTTTTTTGCAGGAACTTTTTGTGCAACGAATTTGTAGAGTAGATCTAAAAATACTGGTGTAAAAGTTTTAGAAAAAAAATAGCAGATCTAGATTCCTTGCAAATAAAATTAACCAATTTCAAAAAACAAAATTTTTTGAATCAGAGTCCGGATGTGGGAGATATCGCTGATTCAAAATCAACAATGTTGCAAAAAATTTTCTGATGACAATTCGTAGATGACAACTCTCTTGTTATTTTTTGTATTTTTTAGTGCGGTTATAGATCTAATATCCCCTTGAAAAATCACCCAATTTCAAAAAAAAATTGGTCAAATCAGAATCCGGACAATAGTGTTATCATTAATTTAAAATCAACTATTTTTTTTCTAGAAATTTTGTGACGGTGTGACAATTCCAGTGCGAATTTGAGAGTCTATAGTCTCCAGATGGTGATTTCAAACAAATGGGAAGATGCAGAATGTAAAATATGTTTCCAAAATAAGGTTATAATAAATATTATGAGTTATATTGACAGATTTATTCCCATTTTAAATATGGAGAAAATCTCGAAGTGGGTTCCCTTTGGAGACGTGTCCTCCCACCCCCCTTTAGTAGGAACCTGTTTCACATTTATCATTTTCAGCATAGAAACATTCAGCTTGGGTTATTTGGAGATGTTCCCTCTCACCCCAGGCTATGTAGGCACCTGATACTTCATCAACAATCAAAATTACAGTTATGGGTCAACCACACAAAATCCTTCTCATCGAAGTCAATTTTCTAAGCCGCACACTATTAGTATTGCATTTGGTCACACACATTACAAGGTATCTCTATCCTCAGATCTTCATTTGCCATGGTACTCGGTCATCCACAAACCCAAACTTCATCGAAGTCCATTTTCTAGGCCACACACTATTATCATCACAGTTGGTCATTAGCATTACATGGTATCTCTATCATCAAATCATCATTTTTCATGGTTATGGGTCATCCACAAACCCAAACTTCATTGAAGTCCATTTGCTAGGCTGCACACTGTCAATATCATAGTTTATTAAAATAATTTCAAGGTATATTTATCCTTGGATCTTCGTTCATCACAGTTATGGGTTAACCACACAAAACCCTTCTCTTAAGTGGCTCTTCATATTCAACAAAGACTTCTCAGGAGGGAACTTCACGCAATGGGGAACATTTCTTCTTAAGGAGGGAGGAATGATCCAAATGAAAAATGGCATCCACGCGTGGTATCCATCCACCCATGTTATCCATCAACCCATGGAATTTACCCATGGTATTGTAAATGGCATCGACCCATGGTATTGATCCACCCATGGTATTTATCGACCCATGGAATTTACCCATGGTATTGTAAGTGGCATCCACCCATGGTATTCATTCACCCATGGTATTTACCCATGGTATTGTAAGTGAGATCCACCCATGGTATTTACCCACCCATTGAATTTACCTATTGTATTTTCATAGAAAAAAGGCTATAAGTAACAAGTCACATTTTTTAAAAGGACATATTGTCCACCACAATGTAGCTTCTACATTTATTCTCTGTTTTAATATAAAAAAAATTATGTGGTTTTATTTACTATGTGTTCTCTCCTTTTTTTTCTCACATTCTTATTTTGTATATATTGCGATATTAATTTCAATTTTTATATCTTGGGGGCCTCCCTCCAAGATCTAGATCATTAAAGCATCAAAAAAGAGGATAAAAGAATTTTTACATGAGGAAACATCATCCACCCAAAATGTTTTGCCTAAATTGAACTAAGGAGGAATTTCAAATATTCCTATCCTCCACTTTCCTAAATATTGGAGGCTTGGCCATTGAGAAAGGGATAAAAAATGCACTATTATGCCTTCAAGATATTTATTTTGAGAGAGAGAGAGGTTGAAGAGATAAGAGTTGAATGAGATTATGTTGCAACCATCTATGGTTGTAATATTTCCTCACTCAATATATAGTTTTTTTGTTTTTTTTTGTACATATCATTGTCTCAAGATTTTCTTCTTATGCTTATGTTGCAATAGTTTGGATTATGATAATTTGTAATATTCCTTTTTCAAGATTTTTCATAAATCATACATGAAAAACGCATTTCCCGCAACATATGCAATAAAATAGTGAAATCATCACTTTTATCCCATAAATACATCCATATAGCATATAAATACAAGAGGATATCAGAAATAAATGAAACTAGGTGGGTTAAACAGATCTCCCACACTAGAGTAGCTAAAAATGACTAAAAAACTGCAAACTGCATTTTACCGGAGTTGCTGCATCAAGGGACTGCGCAGTCGAAAGAGGGTTTTAACATAAAAATATGGGAGAACAATATATATACTCATTTATTAATTAATAATTCTGAAGTACAGAGATCTAGTCTCCTCATACAAAATACAAGAGAACCCAGCAAGGGTTTCTTGTCAAAAACTCTGCATAAATATGTGATATTCAGAAAATTACTAAATAATCACTGAAACACTGAAGCATAAGAGCATAGAAGGCTGGAAAAATGTCTTATATGAATCATAACACTCAAGGGATTCCTCCCATGAAACGATGAACCTCTCAATCACAAGGAAACACTACAACGGAGCCACCAAACCATGCAATGAACACTGCCTCCAAAATAATGCACTCCCTAGAAAAAACAGCGCTGGGAGGATATGAGAAATGTGTGGTATGATACCACTGATATGAAATCTGATCTGGAGCTCTCCAAAAATATCTCTCAAGTGAATGAAACCTTCCTCCAATGAGAAACTAGCTCAGAAGTTGGGATTCCAATCCCTTCCACTGCTGCACCCAACAACACTGCACAATCTCTGGAAAAGCTATGACGATGTAGCTGGCTGAAGCTTGGCTTGAAAACCTAATGTGGAAGATGAATACAAACTCTCCCATTTATCTACTCAAAGGAAATAGGTGGGATTCCCACCCGGGAACACCCAGTGCTAAACAACACTATAGCTTGCTAAGCAGCAAGGAGCAACAATTCTTGGTAGCCAAGAATGATAATAATCTACAACATAATGAAAAATGCCTCCATTTTCTTCCTTATATCTTAATTTATTTGTATTTCCCTTGTCCCCACTCACTTAGGTTACTTCTAACCCAAGTTACATTTCCCTCCAAAATTTCGTTATCCAACCTAGGATTCCTCCTCCACCTAAACTACGTTGTTGACTTAGTCAAAGTAGCTTCAATTTAACCTTGCTCACACATGGAGGTATTTTATTTGGCTTGAAAGAGTGTCCCATTTCATAATTGGAGTATTTTATTCCTTCTTAGGAGAATTATGGGCTTTTCTACCCATTTATTTACCGACTATAGCTGCTGCTAACTCTAATGTTCCATTTAGCTTGGAAGCTAAAATTTTGGAACATTACAGTCCTCCCCTCCAAAATATTTTCTTGTCCTCAAGAAAATGCATAAGGAGAGAAAAATATATCTCCTCTTCCTCATGTGGCCTCCATCGATAGCCTCCATCACTGCATCAAGAGAATCTGCAAATAAACTGTCATCTAATGCTTCCTCCCAAATGTGCAAAACCAAAATGTCTGCATCAATCAGAGGTGGAAAGTGTGAATGGAAACATGATATATGCCTCATGGCCTCCACAAAGTAGGAGTGATTATCATCATGGTCAATGAATGCCTCCCTCATCCATGCAATCATCCAAATGAAGTGAGTCACCCTCCAACATGGTAACTCATGAAAAGTCTCTTCCACCTTGTGCTCCTGAAATGAAGGTGGGCTGAATAAGTGAACATGATAGGAAAGAGGGCCTATCCCACACTGTCCTCCTCTCCACTCATGATAAGTGTAGAGGGAATGCTGATCTTGGGCTGAGACATGATTTCCCTCCAATGGCAAGAAGACGATTGAGCCTCCAAAGACCCTTCCTCCAAAATCATGAGTCATGCCAACCTAAACCATTCCATCCAAGATGAATGGCACATTTTCACCACATGGCATCCAAATCAGAAAATGGCTGAAGGTTATGTGCAATTTTGGATGATAGATATGGTCTCTCTGGTGGATACAACGCAGTTCTCCCAACTACTACTCGAGAATGTCATATGGCAAGTGTTCCTGCAACAAGTTACAAGCTAGATATGTATGTTCTCCCAACATGTGGAAGTAAGCATAATTGTATATCAGTTGTACATATACAAAATAACAATACACCTGCCCAATTTCATGTATAGATGGGTTACTCTCATCATAAACATTGGCCCTAAAGTGACCATGAAACCCAAAAGTACTCTTTCTCTTTTGGGGAGCAATGCACTGTGCAAACATGGTGAGAAAGTACAGATACTCAATAGAGTAATAAACAAGTACAGAAATGCATTCTCTACCATACATAGTGAGTGGGATGAAAGTGAGATCCTCCAATAAGTCCTCCCATGAGAATATACTCATAAAAATCTGCAAGAAGAAGGGATACCTCCTCCCTTTGGAATATCTCATCCATAAGAACATGCTCCTATGTGACATTGTTGTAGGCCTTTGTAATAAGGCTCCATGACTTCTCCCTTTTCATTCCACATGCCAAATCCATCCACCATCATGCTGCTATGTGAGAAGATCTCCTTCCAACATGGAAGTCTCTCATGATCCTTCAATGCTAAAGGGTAGCCTCCTTGCACCATGAATGTGCCTTTCTTCTCTTCAGAAATATCATGAAAATTATGGGAACAATTTTTCCCATACTCTCCCAAGTGCAACCATAGCAACAAAAATTTTTGTTGCTGCCTCATATCTCCCTCATACAATCTTGCTCTGAACAAAAACACATCAGCAATACATGGAAACATGATATAATAAAAACAAGTTTCCAAATGACAACCGGGGAGTGAATCTTGGTCCCTCTCATGGAAACAGCGTAGTGCACCCTTGGCCTGCATCAAAATAAGAATCAAAAAGTGCTTTTCCAGCCACTTGTTTGCTGCCACAGTCATCTCATGAGATGAAAACATGAAGTCACAATATGGTGTCATTGGTGCACACCAAGAGACATATGGCTTCCCCCACAGCTCATCAAAAGGATACCCAAGATCAATGCTACAAGTAGCTGCAATTACATTATCATACAATATGCAAGAAGAGATGATTCTCCTTGTTACATCATGCTGCTAAAATAATGAAAAGAAGTACAAAACAAAACATGAAATGATACCTCCTCCATCATGTACTTGAGGTCTTGAGCTGAAATGGCTCAACTGGAAATTCTCCCTCACTCTCAATGAGTAGGAAGGTGGCTGTGACATCCTCTCTATCACCATCTGGGCTATGCATCTCTCCATATGCTGATATATGTCATGCTGGATACCCTCCCAAGTGAACTCCTCCATCAACTGGAAATATGCATCAAAGTGCATAGAAGAGAAGTCCTCATGTGCTGCATGTAGCAGCTTCTCCTTGAGACTAGAAGATCTAGTCAAGAAGATCCCACCATAGGAATAGATGACCACATCATCCACCATGTATCTATCATCTCCATCCGGGTCATCAAGAATCATGCATGTACCACGATCCTTGGAGTACTCTACAAAAAGCCGAGACCTCCAATAAGGATCAATCCTTCTTAGTGACAGCGCTGGTGATCTGGCATGTGAAGCTCCACTCATGCTATTGCCTAATACTTTGACATCCCCCATGCCAAATTTCTCCTCAAAACTCTTCACCTCTCCAAAATACAAGAGTGGTGAACCCAAAGACAAGACATCTCTCATCAACTAAAGATCAGGTGGCCTCCCCGCTGGAATGCCTCCATATAGTGAGACATCAATGTCAAGAGTATACTGCTCAGATGGTTGGGCAACCTTGCCCTTGCTTTCACAACACAATACAGTCTGCCTCTTTCTTGCACTGGCTCTCTGAAATAGAGAAGGGTGTGTGCCTCTCATCAAATGATGTTGCTCTTCCTCCCTTCCTTCTCCTTCCAGCTGCAATGCTGCACAATCATGCTGCTCATTGATTGTGCTTGGACCTCCATGTATGAGATCCTGGGGAACTTCTTGCAAAGGCACAAGAATCCCTCCTATTGGAGCATGTGCTCCTCCTTCCTCTGCATGAGGCACTGGATGTGCTCTAGATGTGACAACGCTGTTTCCCTCTTCTTCATCAATGTGCGTGGGCAACATCTCAACCAATGGATCCCTTTATGAAAAAGTGATCCCCATGCCCTCTTGTTCAAGAATATGAACTGGAAGTGTTGCTTCCGACAATGTGTAATGCAAGACATCAGCTCCTCCCATGGTTTCCTGAAATGGAGTTTTCCCCATCACATGCAAGGGTTTTGTTTTCTCAAGTTTTCCTTGCTCACGTGTCTTAGGAATTTTTTCACCAAACCTCTCCATCAATGTTCTTATGAATCTTGCAAAAGAGAAAGTATTGACATTCTTTAAGGAATAAGATTCAAAAATCCACCATGCATGAGCCTTACCTCTGAAATTCAGCGCTGCAACTCTAATAGTTTCATCTTCAGAAATATGGTGTAGCTGCAAATAGGAGTTTAGCTCCTTCGCCCAAGCTCCAACTAAACATGTAGGTGATCCGGAAAAAAATCTTGGAAATTAGTATGATCTCTAAACCTCTCAGTTTGAGATTCATACTCTCGCAACAAATCACTAAGAGTCATTCTCTTAGGCATTCTTCCTCCTCCCATCCATCTCAGGATAGCTCTGGGCATTTGACTGCGCTGTGCATCATGGAGTGCAGCTACATGCTCACACTCACCATGTGAAAATCTAGATTCAGCTCTAGAATCAATCTCTTTTAGAGATCCCATCTCCAATCTCAACTTTTTCAGCTCTCCTTGAAAGCTCTTCATAGATTTTGGAAGAAGCTTTGTGAGCTTGTCTTCCTTTCTTTCTGCACATACTGAAGCTTTATAGCTTCTTTCCATCCCTCCTTCTTCTTATAGCACTAGAAATTTCCCCTTTTTAGGAATATCAAAATTCTATTCCAGAGATTGAATGTAGGGGCATTTACTGGATATGTCACCTTTGAACAAAGGATGAGATCCAGAGGCTACCTGGAAATCTATAGACTCTATATATAGAGTTTTAAATCTTCCCCCTCCATGGATTCAACACTTTGTCTTGAAGCCACAGGCTGAGCCAAATATCATGCTCCGATACCACTGTAATATTCCTTTTTCAGGATTGTTCATAAATCATACATGAAAAATGCATTTCCAGCAGCATATGAAATAAAAGAGTGAAATAATCACTTTTATCCCATAAAAACATCCATATAGCATCTAAATACAAGAGGAGATTAGAAATAAATGAAACTAGGTGGGTTAAATAGATCTCCCACACTAGAGTAGCTAAAAATGACTAAAAACCCCAAACTGCATTTTACCGGAGTTGCTGCATCAAGGGACTTCGAAGTCTAAAGAGGGTTTTAACATAAAAATATGGGAGAACAATATATCTACTCATTTATTAATGAATAATTCTGAAGTACAGAGATCTAGTCTCCTCATACAAAATACAAGAGAACCCGGCAAGGGTTTCTTGTCAAATACTCTGCATAAATATGTGATCTTCAGAAAATTACTGAATAATCACTGAAACACTAAATAATAAGAGAATATAAGGCTGGAAATATTTCTGATCTTAAGTATAACCCTCAAGGGCCTCCTCCCATGAAAGGATGAACCTCTCAATCACAAGGAAACACTACAACGGAGCCACTAAACCATGAAATGAACACTGCATCCAAAATAACGCACTCCCTAGCAGAAACATTGCTGGGAGGATATGAGAAATATGTGGTCTGATACCACTAATATGAAATCTGCTCTAGAGCTCTCCAAAAATATCTCTCAAGTGAAGGAAACCTTCCTCCAATGAGAAACTAGCTCAGAAGCCGAGATTCCAATCCCTTCAACTGCTGCACCCAGCAACACTGCACAATCTCTGGAAAAGCTATGCTGATGTAGATGGCTGAAGCTTGGCCTAAAAACCTGATGTGGAAGATGAATACAAACTCTCCCAATGAGCTACTCAAAATAAAGAGGTGGGATTCCCGCCCGGGAACACCTAGTGTTAAACAACACTACAGTTTGCTAAGCAGCAAGCAGCAACAATTCTTGGCAGCCAAGAATGATAATAATCCACAACATAATGAATAATGCTTCCATCCTCTTCCTTATATCATATGTTATTTTTCTTTCCCTTGGCCCCAATCACTTATGTTACTTCTAACCCAAGTTACATTTCCCTCCAAAATTACGTTATCCAACCTAGGGTTCCTCCTCCACTAAAACTGCGCTGTTGACTTAGTCAAAGAAGCTTCAATTTAACCTTGCTCACACATGGAGGTATTTTATTTGGCTTGAAAGAGTGTCTCATTTCATAATTGGAGTATTTTATTCCTCCTTAGGAGACTTATGGGCTTTTCTACCCATTTATTTACCGATTATAGCTGTTGCTAACTCTAATGTTCCATTTAACTTGGAAGCTAAAATTTTGGAACATTACATCATCGTTGATGTATTTACTAGTATTATGCTACTTACTTGCTAGTGTTTTGGATTGGTGAAATATATATGCCGTGAATATCACATTTTTCCATCTTCCGTGCAGGTTTTATTTTTGGAACTGACCGAGGATCCTTTCTCAAACACATTGATTGTTGCAACTGATTTATGTGTAAGGACAAACATGTGTCATTCACCTCTTATTTCTCAATTTTAATCTAATGCTTGCTTAATTTAATGCATATATCTTTATCACAGTAGATCCATTACTCCAAATGAATTACATTCTAAGAAACCTGAGAGGGCTTTCTAGTTTTTCTACTCGAGCTAAATTCCCTACAAAAATAATATAGTGTTGTTCCTTCAAGTAGGGAACTAGTTTATAATTCAGTGGTGAAGTCCAGTAACTATTATCACGAGTCCTGAATTTGGTATTTTTTGCATTAGAAACAAAATCACAAGTATTCTACATCCCATCCATCTTAGGTACAATCTATTATCATGTGAATGAAGGTGTTGAAGTTGAGCATATGAGAGAATCATCGGGTTACCAGTCATTGATGTATACTATTAACTAATTAGAGGCTAATCATTTTTAATTTTAATAAGAGATAAGGTAGCCCAGTACATCTTGTAATCTAAAAATAAATGTGCTAAAGTCAAATCACCTGCAAGATCCAGTAACTCAGAGACATTGATGTATTCTCATTATTCACTGAAGAGAGAACCTACCACTAATGTCTACAAGCCTCAAGGTACTACAAATATTCTCTAGTATTTTATCCCAAATAATGTGTGGAAGTAAATTGGAAAATTAACATGAGAAGTAGGGAATTAAGAAATCATCCATTAACAACCTCAAAAAAAAAAAAAAACAAGATTTATGATTAGAAAAATAAATAACAACAACTTATCAACCTAAACATGACACAAGGTGGTTTTCACAATTAGTGTTATACGAGATTTACGATTGCGGGAAAAAGCATCTCCCCTAGGTTCGATGGCCAACCTAGAATAAGAGAGAGAAAAGGAACCTAATGCTTTCCTTAAAGTAAATAAATGTCAGAATGAAGCCTTCCAAGAATCCTTCACACGTTGCTCTTTCTTCATATTGAATGCTCCAATTGCCAAAATTAGAACCTGTACAGTAAGATAACAAAATCCAAGAAGCTACGAGATCTATGCAGTATAATATAAACAATATATTCAATAGATCAACATGATATTGAAAATATATGAAATAATGAAGTCACATATAGGAAAACATATAATTTTTTGCATTAATATAAATGGAAGGAGATTACAAATAGAAATAGGTGTTGATCTTGTAGAAGAGCTCCTCCAAGTTGTCTTGTCCTTTCCTTATCACAATATCCACTTTCAATCAACCTAAATGAATGGAATAATACCTCTTCAGCTCAAAAGCATATGGGTAGAATCACTCTCCAAAGTTCAACCCCTGTTGGAACGGGGTCTCCTTGCAAGCTACGAAAACCGGTCCATTTTGGTTGTTTTTGTTATATTTAGTATAGCGCAGGGGTTTTGGGGTGGGTCAAAGCCCTGAAAAGCATTGTAATGGGGTTAAAGGGTAAACTAGGGGTCCGAAAACCATGTGTTGCGGACCATAGGAATGTTAAAGCTAGATTGTTATAAATAGAGAGGCATTTCGGATTGTAAGGGGTAAGAATTGGCTAAGCTATTGATGCGATTTGTTGTGTAAACGATCTGTTGGGGTTTTTGGGGAACAGACTCTTGCTGGTTGTGTATGCGGAGATCCTAGTCTAGCTATGTGCGGACCCTGCTACTGTGTGCGTAGGCTGGGAAGGGAATTGTAAGGGTAACGAATGAATGAATATGCAAGACTATTGGATCTGAATCTATGAGTACTATTGAATGGATTGTTGGTAATCACTATGTTATGCATTTCTCTATCTTACACTGCGAGGATCTGTATATTGAATGATTGATCTATTCTGCTTTGGTTATATCATGCTGCAAAAGTATGTGTATTAAAGAAAATCTAGATATGTTCTGTTCGGGTACGTAATGTTGTGTTAATTTTATGAGAAGCATATAATTGTAGATCTAGTGCACATGAATGCAATTGGACATATACTTGACCTTGCGCAGAGGTAATCTAAATAGAACGTAGTCCTACTTGCCTTACCCTTCCTTACTCAGGGTGCGGAAACTTGGTTCTAGCACCCACCCATACTACTTCGGGTGAGACTGTGACCTGCGCAAGTAGGTCACTTCCAAAAGGGCCAGTAGTACAGGGGTTTGTTGGAAAACCTTACACACCGAACCTGGGTCAGGACCCCTCAAGCCAACAAATGGTTCCATTGCTGGGACCGGAAGAGATCTGAGAAAGGGATCAAGTAATGACAAGAGAATACTAGAAGCTTGAAAGAAAAGAGATTGAGGACTGGTTCGAAAGGCAGATCCAGGAGTTTGCAGTAAGAGAGAAACGAAGCGAAAAATTAACGGCGAAAAGGTGGAAGAATAGGTACATTATTACTGAAAGCTACGAAATATTCTTTGTGACCTTTGCAATTGAGCTTCAAGAGTGGTTGTCTAGGCTGGTAGAATTCCAGAAGTGCTGGAAGGACGAGCGAGTCACTCAGTGGACTCCTGGTCTACTTGAACAGGTGGAGAGAACCGATAACACTATTACACACATGGTGGATCACTGGGTGGATAGTGTTCTAGGAGGCTTTGTGACAGAGTTTTCCATTGACCAATATGTATCCTACTCTGAGGCCGAGCGACGATTCTTCAAAGGATTCCGGGGTAAGTTCCCAAGGACGTTACCGTTATTGATCAAGAAGCTGCTGTGCGAAAAGAACATTCTGTGTATCCATACAGACTGAATGACCTTGGATCCAAACGAGAGTGCGACACGCAGTGGTAAGTATTATCGGACCAACCTTGACGGAGTAAGGGCCGCCTATAGCCTATTTAAGGAACCAGCCACATCACCACCTAGGGTACGCAGGGGTAAGAACTCACCTATAACATCATCCCTAGATAGTGATATGGTTGCACATCTGAAACTACCTGCCTTTAGGGGGATAGAAGATGAGGACATGGATCAATTTTGGTTCATTGCAGACTCTGTCTGGACTATGCAGAATGTGGCAATCGATACAATCAAAAGGGTGCAACTGTCTTTAGTATTTGAAGATATGGTGCTGGATTGGTATATGCAATATGTTTCCAAAAATGGAACCACTTCCATTCAAGATATTAAGAATGCTCTGAAGCAACAATTCCTCAAACCAAAGTCCTATTCCCAGTTAGTGCTAGACGTAAAATACTTCAAACATGGTATCTCTGATTTAGTATGGGAGGTAGATCAATGACTGAAGAAGGTGATTAGGGAAGGAGGGTTTGAGTATGATAATAGACAACACACGGAATGGTTCATTTCCATGTTGTTACCTCACCTGCGCACACCAATGAATTAGAAGACCTTTGAATCATAGGAGAAGGCTGTAGAATCCGCTATGAAGTTAGAAGCTGCTCCCCAGGAGGCTACCTCAGCAGGAGTCCAACAGATCTAGGAATAGCTTGGAGCTATGCACCTAGAGATACAGAACCTACGTAAAGAGCGAGACATCTGCGTGGATATCTGGTGTATATGTTGCCAAGTGTCTGGTCACACAAAGGATCAGTGCCCTCTAGTAACCGATTATATCCAAGTTGGAGGACCTAGCCCACTGCGCCCAGCGGTAAGTAGGGAACCTACCTTGTTGCGACCAAGATCAAGTGGATCTGCACTATGGTGTGACGATTGTCGGGTAGTAGGCCTCCACGATATGAACCATTGCCCTCGGCTGGGTGCGTATGTCCCATAGCTAAAAAAACAATGGTTCCGATTCTGTCAGTCCGTAGGACATGACGAGTAGAATTGATGAACATATGACTTAATGATAGATCATGGGAACTTATATTGGGTGCAATCAGACCCTGCATTGCGTAGAATGACTGCGCACTTTGGAGGATCCCCGGCCCGAGGCAAAGGAGGCCAAGGAGGAAGCGCAGGCCGAGGATGGGGTCAGTTGATCTGTTATAATTGTGGAGAAATAGGGCACTTTTCCAGAGAATTCCCTAATCCTACCTGACCATCATGTAAATATTGTAAACAACTGGACCATGAGGTAGAAGACTACCCGATCTTGATAACTAGAATGCAGGAAAAGCAGCCTACCCCTACACAAAACATACAAAGGGTTAAAACTGAACTAAGAGAAGTAGATCCAAGTGTAAAGGTCATAACACGTAGTGGGATAGACACCAAGGGAAGCAAAGAGGTACCTTGCGAAGAATAGGCACTACCAGCAGCCCCTGTGCAGTCTCAAAGCGAGGAAGAAATTGAGACCTTTTTGAAGGCATGTCTGAAATCACTCAGGAACCCGCAAGCCATAAGAAAACTCCTAGCTTTAATGAACACCTACGTAGATCAGCCCACCTTGATCCCTGAGACCAAGGATGTGCACAAACTGTACAATCTAATAAACATACAGGGAAATAAATGCGGCTAACTACACAAATCGGGGGCTATGAAATGGATCAGGTTATCTTGGATCTTGGGTCGAATGCCAATGTTTTACCTAAGCAAACCTTGCAACGAATGGGGAACCCAAAATTGGAATGGTCCACTATCTAGCTGCACATGGAAAACCAACAAAAAATTATTCCCTTGGGTAGGTTACCAAAGGTTATGGTTAACATTTCAGGGGCAAGGGTCCTCGATGACTTTGAAGTAATCGAGATAGTTGAAGTTGCGGACCCCTACCCTGCGCTTCTCGGACTAGATTGGGCAATGGACATGAAAGGTGTTGGGGTTCCCATTTTTTGGCCAGATTGGCAAGACCAAAAGATGAGACAACATCAGAACCACTTTCAGACCTCAGGATCTAGCCCTCCTGGGTCCAGAGAGGGATCTCTCTATATAAGCAAAGGTTTTATGTCTTCAAAGCTTAAAATTTAAGATGTTAGGCTAGTTATAAGGCTCAGAGTTTGTTTGTTTGATTGTTTTTTTGGTTGTTCGGAATCAGGAAAGAAGGGTTCAATATAAGACAAGGAGGAGCAAAGAGGACTTTAGGCAAAGGAGAGATATTCCAGGGAACATTAAAGACCATTGGGCAATGGAGTCAGGAAAGGGTTTGCTTGCTATTCAATGTGCAGGATTTCAGTTTGGCTAGTCATCTAAAGCATTGGATCTTAAAGATGATTGTGTGATATGAAATGGTAAGAGAGAAGGTGAAAGCAAGGAAACCTCTGAGGTGACCTTTAGAAATCGGATCCAGGGACAGGGCATACCATTGGACACTTTTGATCTAAAATCCAAAAGCTAACTCTTCAGACAAGAAACATTAAATGTTTAGAACACAAAGTTAAAGACCTGATATCCGAGAGAGACTTTGAACTCTCAATGCTTCGGCCTCCAGCTTGAGGGATCTTAGAAAGGTTCAATTAATTGAAAAGGATCCTAGTGATATAGAGACATATTTCTAGACCTCCCAGTGTTCCCAATTCATTCAATTAAATCCTAACAAGAACATCTAAGAACAGATTCATTAATTTATACATCAACTAGCAGGTAATGACATCCACTACACTGGTTAAATTAATATAAATCAAGCCTTAGATAACACATTTAGTAGAAAACATTGAAGGCAAGGAGAGCAGAAACATAGGGTACCTAACAAGGGTAAATCCTATTCCAGATTTCTGATGCAAGCCAGTAGAAATGAAATGAAATCAACTGAAAGTTAAAAACAGACACAGAGATAGAAAAACATCACCGCTCCTTTAGATCAGGATCCAAAGTAATGTGCGTGTCATATTAAAGAGCAACACCAGTCAAGTACAACATTACCAATAGCTGGATATTCAGTCTGAAAACATCTTCCTCAGCCTATCTTACAACTTTAAACAGAGAACATGTCTCAAGAGAAAAAGCTTGCATTTCTATGATAACCGATCAACAACCCACAAGGGGTTTCTTCATGAAATTTATAGCTCAGGTGGAGCAGAGAAGGTAGATGGAAAACTAAATGCAGCATTAAACTCAGAAAAGAAAGAGGGCCTAAGCCCCATTCTGTTTTAAATCCTGGGCATTTATCTCTGGTACTCTTTGGCTGGAAGAGTGATCTTCGTCAGGCTGCATTTTACTCCAGGTATGTCTTTGTTGTACTTTGCTGCAACACTCTGTAGTACTTCTGGTGAATTAAACAAAAACGTAGAATCATGATGCTAGGATCTGCCATACTGTGTAGAAAATGCTTCTGATAGCATAGGACTATTGTCAGGGGGGAAAACTTCACTTGGAAATAATGTAGACTGAAACAATAATGTGTACCGTGTCCTTGCTCAGGAAAAAACATTCTGCTGATTTGAACATCCTGATGATATAGTATTTTTTTCATTGGACCTTCCGAGTGATCCACGGGGTCTTCAATTCTGGTACCTTGCCCTTTAAACACTGGATTAAGGCTTAAGTTCTTCAACAATGTGCCTCAAACCTTTAATTCCCTCGCTGATACTCTTTTCCGCTTCGAACTGTCTCTGTCAGTGAAATTTGCGTTTTAATGGCTCTGCGGAGGTTTTACAGATTTTGAACCTGCTCCTTTAATAAAGGTCCTGTCATATTGCCTTCCCTAGCCTTTCTCCATAATTTCCAATCTCTATGCATGGCCTTCCCTGTGTTCTCTGTCAGTGTGACAGAGACTGTGAATCATGTCGGTTTTTTCGCCGCCCGTAACCCTGCAAAACACGCAAACACGTTAGGAAAACCATGCATGGGGATGGTGAATGCGGCGGGGTCAATGAGAATGGACGTGCAGACTGATGAAATGATTGAACAATGCAGGGTGGTGGTGAAAAACGCAATGAAATGATGGTGGATGGTCTGGTGAAAGTTTTAACGTAAAACATTAAAATTTGACTTATCAATGGAATATATATAGGGCGGAGGAAAAATGCGACAAAAAAAAATGGAATGGTGACGTGGCGGGACTCGGGCGATGGCGGGGCTGACAGTTAATCTGGACCGTACGATCTCAGGAGGAGATCGACGGCCGAAAATGCATCGGGGGGTGACTGATGGTGGGCCAGGTGTACCGTTTGCCTCGGTTATCGTCCACGCAACTTCGCAGTGCGATCGCTGTTGGATGGGAAGCTCTGGATCGGATGGTGCACATGCATATCATGCCAGGTCTTCAACCGAATGTTAACGCATTATGGGGGGGGCGGTTTTCAAACCGTGCTGGAGCCACGTGTCCTGCGGTGAGTGGAATCGCTGCGAAAAAGAAAATATCGCCTCACCCTCCAATGGTGGTCCGATAAAAATCGACGGTTTTTGCAGAGGGCGCGTTGGCGTGGGGACCACCGGGGCGGGTAAATGAATGGTGGAGATGCGATGAACGGGCGGTGAAAGGGTCGAGCGATGGACGTTGTGGGGATCGCGATGACAATCTGATCTATATAGATCGATGGTTCAAGATGCTCTCGATATACATTGCCGATAAGCGCCTTCTGCCTTGGCGCATGGTTCTAGCGCCGAGGTCACGTGGTGGAAAAGGCTAAAGGGGGCTGGACGAAAGGTGCTAAGCCCAAAAACATGAAAAATATGGTTATTTGGCCCATTTTAGTGCATTTCAAGGCCAACAAAGGGTAACGATAGGGGAAAGAAGGGGAATTTTGACCACATCAGGGGTGTATGTGGGATTTCGAGGGGGATTTTTGGATAGTCAGGGGGACTAAGGGAGGGGTTTTTTTGGGGTGAAAAAGAGGCTTTGAAAAAGGGGGAAATGGATGAAATGAATAATTCTACAGGGGTACAAGGGGAAAATGAAGGCCTTTGGAGCACAATTTTTTGCAATCAGAGAAGCTTTACAATGGGAATCAGCAGAGGGGATTTTATCAAAATAAAAAGGCACAAGGAGGCTTCAAGGATGATGTGTTTTCAGAGGAAATGCATTCCTTGAAGGCTCAAAAACATTTTAGCCCCCTGTTTTCTTGTCAAAAATTTATAGGGGGCTAACATTGGCTCCACATGGGGGTGGCTTCTTCTTGAAGGAGTCAAGAATTCAGAAATGATCTTTGGTGTAGGCTAGATGCCTGTTGCTTGAGCCACCTTTCTTCTTTGGTTTTCAGCTGCCACAATTATGAAGACATCAATTTAGCATAAAAATTTCCCAAACAATCTACCTACCCATCCTACAATCCTAGCATTTTTTCTTCTAGGGTGCATTTGAGCTCGTAGACCCTTTACATCATTTTTATTTTTTACAAACCAGAAAGTAAACCTATTCTATTTCTACCCTTATTTCTCCATGAGACCAGATTAAACTATTGGCCTCACATGTTTCTCTACCTAATCTAATATCTGTTGGGATTAGACTGTCCAGCAGATTTCTTCTCTACATTCTACAACAGAAATTTAAAAACAGTCAAACTAGGATTAGACAGTCTAGTTTTCCGTGGATCCAAGGCATAAAGACAGTTGCACATGGACAGAAACTTACAGAAAACTAAAAAGAAAATCTTGAAGGCTTGAAATCTGAAATTTTGAAGCATCCTTCTTTATTTTGTGACTCAAGTTTTTAGCTTGTTAGAGTCACTTTCTCTTCTTCATTCAGCTCTAGTTTTGGGCATGTTAGAGCTGTTTCTCCTTCCTTAATTGCTGGTTCTGATTTTGAATATTTTAGAACCAATTGCTTTCCTTCTTTGGCTCAGGTTTTGATCATATTAGAGCCAATCTTTTGCATTTCTGAGGTTCATGTTTTGAGCATGTCTGAACCTCTCCTTTTTTTCTATTTTTTGGAACATTTTCTCTTTTTCTTGAAAACATAACACAACAATGGTATTTACAATGGAAATGGAATCTAGAAATTGGAAATCAGTAGAAGTAGTGTTTAAGCATCCTACCATTGACAGGGCCCCCAAACAGCTCTGTGCCATCTAACTCTTGTAGAAAAAAGGCATTTGGACCCACAGTGCCCTGGATGATGTAGGGACCTTGCCACAAACTGTCAAACTTGTCGTGCTTTCCTTTGTCCTCTCTCCTTGAGTCCCACTTCAGAACTTTATCTCCAATTTTGAAATCAAAAGCCTTAGTTCTTTTATCAAATAACATATTTATATTTTCCTGAACCTTTAGGGCTCTATTATATACCTCTTCCCTTGTTTACTGGAGATGAATGGTTTGATTTATCCTCATTACCATGCTGTCTTCTTCTGTCTGAATTTCTTGGACAAGTTTGATCACTGGCACTCCAAGGCTGGTAGGGAAAACTGCTTCTGTTCCATAGACAAGATGATATGGTGACATGCCAATGGATTTCCTTGTTGTAAGCCTGTCAGCCCACAGGGTGTGCACTAACTTATTATGCCATGACTTTTTGTTCTCTTCCAGCATTTTTTTTATGATGGTCACCAGGCTCTTGTTTGATGATTCAACTAAGCCATTACCTTGTGGGTAATAGGCAGTTGAATGACCGAGTGCTATTTGATACCTGTGACAAAAATCAACCATTTTCTTGGATCCAAAAGCAACATCATTATCAGTGATTATTTTCCTTGGGCAGCCAAACCGAGAGAGGATATGACCTTCTAGGAACCTAATGATGACTGAATCTATGGCATTCCTAGTAGGTATGGCCTCTATCCACTTAGTGAAGTAGTCTATGGCTGTTAAGATCCATTTGTATTATACAGAAGAAGCAGGGTGAATTTCTCCTATGAAATCTAGGCCCCATTGCATAAAGGGACCTTCAATAGTGATGAGTTGTAGAGGTAAGGGGAGGAGCTTTCTTTTGCCTTCAAAAATCTGGCACTTGTGGCAGGAAATTATCGTCTTATGGATATCATTGAAGAGTGTGGGCCAATAGTAGCCAGCTCTGAGTATTTTGTTTGTAGTGGATTTCCAGTTCAGGTGGCCTCCACACTCTCCTGCATGGAATTCTTCAGTTTGAGGAATCTGGCCTTGGTCTTTGACAGTTCAGGAGGGACATTGAGGTTTGTGAGCACATAGAGAATGTCAGAATACCATGGAGAGTTCTGGAACTTCACCTCAACAGTGGGATCAAGAAATCCCTCTTGCTCATCCAAGGCATCCATCATGTTTATGTCAAGGGCCTGTAAATTTGATTCAGCCATTAGTTGAGCTAGGCCCTGACCTTTGATAAATTTTGTGGGTTTAATCTCAAGGTCATATTCTAAGATCACAGCAATCCATTTGCCCCTCTTCCCATCTGTGTCTTGGGACAAGATTTCTTTAACCACTATATTTGGCACATAGGCTATGGTGTGGGAATGCAGTATGTACACCCTAAAGTCTTTCAAGGCCTTTACCAAGGCATAGGCCTGTTTTTCCATTATGTTGTATTTCAAGGGTGCATCCCTTAGTGCTTTGCTGAAGAAAGAAATGGGTTGTTCCATTCCCTCTGGGTTTTTCTGCAGCAGAACTGTAGCTACTGTATGCTCAGAGGCAAATGAAAATATCAGGAAATATTTTGAGAAATATGGGCTAATTAGGACAGGTGCTCGGGTGAGTGCAAGTTTAACTGATTCGAAAGTTTTCTTAGCTTCAACAGTCCACGTAATTCGTACACCTTTCCTTAACATGTTTGTCATATTCCTAAGGTGTTCAGCTAAGTTGGGAATAAACCTCCTGAGGAAGTTAATCTTCCCAATAAAGGACTGTAACTCGTTGATGTTTCTTGGGTGTGTGATTTGTAGTATTCCCTCAACTCTTTATGGGTCTATCCTAATCCCCTTCTCAGATATGATGTGGACAAGAATATTACCTTCTTGCAGCCCAAATACAGTCTTTTTGGGATTTAATGATAGACCAAACCTTCTACATTTTTCAAACACCTTCCTCAGAAGTTTTAGGTGTTCTTCTTCAGTCTTGGAATAGACTGTTATGTCATCTAGATAGATGACAATGAAGTGCCCTATTTCATCTGAAAAAGCTATATCCATTGCTCTTTGGAAGGTTGCACCAGTGTTCATCAGTACAAAGGGCATTTTAACATATGTAAAGGTGCCCCATGGAGTGGTAAAAGCTGTCTTGAGTTGGTCTTCTTGGATTACTAAAACTTGGTTGTAACCTGAAAAACCATCTAGCAGGGAGATCCTTCTTGAGCCTACTACCCTCTGAAGGATGTGTTCCATTTTTGGAAAAGGGTAATTGTCTTTGAGTGAGGCTCTATTAAGATTCCTGAAATCAATACACAGCCTGATCTCCCCTGTTTTCTTTCTCACAGCCACTAGGTTTGATACCCAATCAGAGAACCTCACAGGCACAATTATGCCTGCCTCATACATCTTCTTAATATCTTTTTCCACTGCAGGCAATTGTTTTGGGTTTATTCTGCGAAGTTTTTGTCTAAAGGGTTTCTGATTCTCTTTCAAAGGTATTTTGTGCTGTATGATGTTTGTGTCATAAGCCCTTAAGTCCTGTAGCTCAGAAACTTTGTCTGATAATTCCTTGAATAGGTTGATGTATTTATTTTTCATGTTTTGTGAGCGAGGACTTAGCCCAATTTAATCATCTTGGGCTTATCTTCAATGCCTATGTTGAATTCCTCAACCTCGGAATACGAGTGTTCTATCGATGGGATTTTTGCATCAAAGTAAGGTCTTCTAAAGGTGCCAGACCTTGAGGTATGTTTTTATCTTTGGCCTGCAGCACCTCTACTTCTTCACTATCTGTGTTTTCACATTCTTCATTTGGATTTCCAATCTGTTTGTTTAGAATTTTTATTTCCATGTTACAGGGTGGTTATTCCTCATCTAAGGACTATTCACTTAGGCAACTACTGTTAGATCTAGAATCCAAATCAGGAAATTCAAACTCATCTCTACCTACCAGGAAATCTTCAATTTTTTTATCACCCTTAAAGACCTGCCAACATTTTTCATTGTCCGGCACTGCAGGTTTGAATTTGGTCTGAATGATGATTTGTTGGTCACCAGGAGGTTTATGATACGAACTAGCCATGCAAGCTAATCCATTTGCAATTGCGTTCCGACTCCTAGGGAAAAACACCAGCTCATATTCTATAAAGGTTTCCAACAAATCCATAGTGTCATTCCTGTATGCTCTTAGCCTAGGATGTTTTGTTGTGTATTCACCATTCACCTGTTTAATGATCAGCTCAGAGTCCCCATGCACAGTTATCCTACGGGCTCCTAATTTTTTTAATAGGTTTAAGCCTAGGATAAGAGCCTCATATTCTGCGATATTGTTTGTACATTTGACGTGCAGGTTACAGGCATGGCTCTCTACATAATCACTCTCTGTGTTATGTATCCATACTCCAGCCCCGACAGTTCTCTTGGTGCATGACCCATCAAAATTCATTTCCCATAAGGTTTCGTTCTTGGGTTTATCATCATTTCGTTCTTGGTGTGGTGTATGAATTTGTGAAGGGTGACTAATCAGCTGACTACATTTTGTTTCTGGCTCACTTTGAGTTTTTGTTTCAGTGCACTGTTCCATGTTTTCTTCATCATTCTCCTACGAGTCTAGAGTAGATATTATGTTAAAGTCCATGGGCTCTGTTTCTTTGTTTGTATCTCTGCTTTTGGATTCTGACCCCTCTAAGGATTCATCATTACAAAGGATGAAGGATTCAAGGTCTATATGTACAGATTATAAAGGTGAATTTTCAGGATTTTCGGGGCTACTGACCAAAAATTTCATTTTTGCCTCTCTGTACAGTCTTCTAAGTTGGCTAAAGATTGGGATTGTGGCATAAGCCCCATCCATATGAATTTTTCCTTGCAACTTAGCTCCCCATGATCTCGATAATAACATGCCATACTTGGGTGGCACATCTGCCACCACAACATCCATGACCATACATTTTGCGGTGATCTAGGTTAGGTTTACACATAAGTCTTTGATTAAGCCAAGACACTTTACCCTGCTGGAATCAAATGAATATAAGTCTTTGTAGGGTCGGGTTATCTCTAGTCCTAACCTTTCCATGACTATTTTAGGCATTAGGTTGTGTGATGCCCCAGAATCATGCATTGCATTGTGAAGGATCTTGTCATGGATATTAAGACTGATATAAAAAGGTGGCACTACCCCTTCCTGAAACTTTCCTTCTATCTTTGGACCAAACAAAAGGGATGGTTGATCATCACTCAGATTTACAGTGTCACTGTTCTCATCTAAATTTAATGCTTTCAAAATTTGGCCTTTGTATACATCCTGAGTGGTCAACTCAGAAAGTGGGACAAAGATTTTAATTTTTGCAATGTCACTCTCCAAATTGAAAGTGGACTGACTCTTTGGAATGTTCAACTCTTTTTTGTTAGCCACTACCTTAGTGGCTGAATCAGTGGGTTGATTCTCACTATGTATAGTGTTTGTGATAGTTTTATCAGGAGCACTAACTACAGTTCTAGTGCTGCTAGTCGGTTGACCTGGTTTATCAGTGTTTTGGTTGCCTTTTTCTTTGTTCTTCCCAGAACTCTCAGCTACTAATTTGTTGCTTTCAGCAGTCACTTTAGGAGTTTTCTCAGGCATTTTCTTGATGGTAACCTCAGAAGCCTTTGGTTTTGAAGCGTCTAGGCTCTTTTTGCTTCTAAGTTCATATTTTTCTCTGACCTGCATGATGGCATCTTCAAATCCTAACCTGTAGTTCTCATATTCTAACCTCTCTTCATCCCAATATGAGGGTGAGGGCTGATCTTCTTTTTTGGAACAGTTGTGGATTGAGTTTTCTATTTCAAACATGTTTATTGTGTTTCCCTCAGACTCTTCTATGATTCCCTCATCTTCACCAAGAAAATTCTCCTGGAATGGGGAAATAACCTGCTGATCTGATTCTGTTTGTCTGTTGGGAGTGGTGTTGTTTCTTCTAAAGTTCTGGTTCTAGTTGTGATTTTGACTTATGTTTTGGTTACTAACTGTGACAACCGTTTTTTCCATCATTTTTTGTAGCCTTTCCATGTTTTTGGATATGTGGTCATAATTGGGGTCAGATGTGGAAGCTACATTGTCATCTCTATATGTTACCCTCTTCTCAGCTCTCAATCTTGCTTTCTTCTCAATCAAATTTGCCTCTACACTCACTGCTCCGTTTTTCATGTCTTCCAATGTGTTGTAATCCCTCTCCCTAAGCTGGTAGGCCATGTCAGCATCCAAGCCTTCAGGGTATTTCACTAGAACCATACCTTGGGGAGGTTTCATGTGTGGTGGAAGAGTGTTATAGACGTTGTTAAACCTTGCAGAGTAGCCCTGGACACTCTCTCCTACGTTTCCTTTCAGGTTCTTGTATTCTACTAGGATTTGGAGAGGGTTGGCCTTAACTTCCCACTTGTTTATGAAAGTCTGATATAAAGCAGGAAGGTCTTGGATACTATTAGGAGGTAGGATTTTGAACCATTTCTTCACATCACCTCCTAAGCTCTGGGAAAATATTCTCATTTTGACTGTATCATCATCTATTTCCATGTAGTCGAAAGAATCTTCCATCCTATCTACATGGTGCTGAGCTATGGTAGACTCTTTGGCAGTGAAATGTGGGATCTTTGATTGATAATCATTGGGTATGGGCACTAGAGGCTGAGGTAAAACCAGAGGTGCGTACCAGGCTACCATGATGATGTTTTGCAGAGGTAAGGGGTTAACTTGAGTAGCTGGTATATGGATGACAGGGATATTATGACTAGCAGAAGACTGATGAGCAGATCTAGGATGACTGAGCCCCAAGTTTTGAATGAAGTGAATTTTAGGGGGTGTAGATGGAGGGGTCTCTCTGTCCTTAATGTGTTTACCAATTTGAGGTGGTGAACCAGGAAGCTCAAGGTCTGGCTGATCTAGGACGCTGAATGACCTAGTTCTTGGTAAACTACTTGGTAGGTCTAGGTTGAAAGATGGGATTAGTAGAGTTGTAAGGTCTTCTGGTGCAGAGCTAGCTCTATGGATATGTCTGGAAATAGTTGATTGTTTAGTTGTGGGAGATCTCTTGAGCATGCTCTCAGGGTTTTCAACTATTTCAGGTGGGTTTGGGTTAGGATAAGCTCTTGTATGAATGGTTCTGTTGAAGCCTAGAAAATCTCTGCTTCAAACATTGGGGAAAACCACCCGGTCGGGACCTTAGGACAACTCCTTTTCCGTTTGGTATGGTGGCTCCGACTGGATTTAAAGGACCAGTTTCCTTATAACTAATGGGTTGGTGATGGGTTTATTTGGATGAGTGAGAGTGAGAATAAATTGACTGAAATAAAACTATCTAATTTAAACTAAATACTGATAAAGGAATTTTAACACTAACCCGGGCAATCATATGTGAATACAACTTCATATTATTCCGTTTGAACAATAACCATAAAAATGTATTATCATTTAAATCGAAATGTGCAGAAACAAATAAAGATAACTCTGTTTAAGAAATTAAACAGAGTTGTATTAGCATATTGCATTCATCATAATATAGCATCTACATATACTTATGAAAGATAACATTTCAATTATACTAAAAAATGATATATATAAAGAAACGTTATGAAAACAAATATTTGTAAATGATAGAAAATTTTAAAGCGAATATCATAAGACAAAAGAAATCAACAGTGAACAGATAGAAATACCTTATTCATCTTGAAAGCTTTCAAATGAAATATGATACTCTAATCCAGTAATTCTGATGCAAAAATAAAATCCAAGGTACAGAAATGCAACACTTTAAAGATAATTCCGCATAAAATCACCATATGTGATCCTTTTAAAAAATATATAAGCCAGTGGAGTACAGAAAATCTCCAAGTCAAAAATATTAAAATCCAGGACCCTTCTCTAAATTCATGAGAAGGGTTTAAATACTACTTAGCTAAATCTAAAAATAGTCTATTACAAAAATTAAGGATTCGGTTTAAATGACCGTCCTTTTCCTAGGCAAAAATACAGTAAAACTAAAACTAAATCTAAAAATAAAGACTATTAACTAACTATTTATGAACTTGATCTTTAAACTTGCAGGCATCTAGCATTGTTTTGAGAAGATGTGGTTGACCGACTTCAGATTTCAACTGTCCTGAAAAGACAGAATCGGCAAGTGTAGGCGCGATCTTCTCAGCAGAATTGATGATACAATTAAGTGCACTATGCTGACTGTGTGGTTTCACTAAGTATGTCCAGTAAGAGTCCCAGTTTAATCTTGTTAACCCTTGGATTGATTTTTCTCTTTCTTCTGCCTTTTGCCTCCATTCTGTTTGCAGTTGATGTGCCTGTGGGAGATATCCTAGAACAGTTTCTGAAATCAAATTAGCTTTGTGCAAATTATCATTTACACAATCAGTAAGACTGTTTGCTGCTGTAGCCGCCTCCTCTGCTGCTTTCTCCGCCCTTCTGATTTGTGCATCCCAGTTATTGAAAAGTATTTCTTTATGGTTTTCATTAATAATTGGTGCACCAGCTTTTCTTCCTTCTTCTGTATTTTGCCATACCAAATAATCAGTAATATTTTCATTAATTAAATCATAATCATTTCGTAAATCTGCGACATGATTTGTGATTTTATCACTCTCTTGGCAAAAAGAATTCCATTGCAAGATTTTTTGGCATAATACTTCTTCTTGTTGCAGTAGTTGATTGTTTAAAGAGATAGTTTCTGAAATAAACTCTGGAAGCTTAGGATCATCTTTGTGTTGATCTTGGATAATCTGTATTTGTTTCTCTTTATCAGCCAAACTTTTTTGATGTCCAATTTGCATTTCTTGAAGTTGTTGCTGTAACTTTTCAAGTTTCATCTGTGCTTCATTATTGGCATGTCCCTGTTGCAATTGTTGTTGCAGAGCTTTTATCTATTCTTATTTTTCATTTAATAAGAGTTGTATCTCAAATGCTTTGTCAATAGTTGCAGAAGCATAAGCCCCTGTAATTTGAGATAACTTAGCAAGATTATCAGTAGGCTCTGTGGCAGGATCCTTCCACAAGATATCTAGTTGTTCTGCTTCAGTAGCAATTGCACCTTCTAACTTTCTCTTTTTCCTTTGTTTCTTCACTACTGCTTTGTATTTTGGGCCGTAGAATACATCTAGAGGAGGAATGTCCTCTACATTAAGTACAATTTCAGAGGAGGGTGTGATAGGTATGTGCTCAGTTTGTGTGACTGTGCTACTTATTCCTGTGCTCAAAACTTTGGTTGTCTGTATAGGGGTCTGTACATTCTGTCTTTCTACATTAATCAATTGATTAAAGCTTTCCCATTCTTTGTCTAATTCAATGGTGACTGACTGTTGTTGTACATTGGTAGGAGGAGGATTTATCTGTTGAGAAGTCAAAATTTGCTGTTGAGGAAGTTCTTTTGATTGAGCAGAATCTTTCACTGATTCTTCAATTTTATCTTCCTTTTCATTAGACTTATTGGAACGTTCAGAAGTCTCTCTTTCAGATTTTGATTTAGATTTATTTGTACTTGAACTGTCGTTAAGACTAACACTAGGAGTTTGTTCCCTTGCGGGTTCCAAGCGTAGATTTTCCAAAGGAATAGTAGTTAGTCTTCTCTCTCTGTAAAGTTTAAATTCCTGAAATTCCTCTGGAGATAACTGTATTTGAGCTGAATTCAAAACTTCTTTAAATGAACCTTTTGTTTGGAACATATCATCAAAAAGATCCTATTCCCTGGAAAATTCCCTTACTCTGATTGCATTGGTAAAAATTTTAACAACATTATTTGGGTCAAATAACCTTCTCGAAAACTTGAACAGTTGTAAGCATGTAATGTTGCTTACCTCTTTGAATGCATGACCAGCATCAAACAGTGAAAATGTTCCACAGTTTATGGGAAATTGTGGCCAAATTCCTTTCTTCTTCTCTTTTAATTCCTTTGTCAAACCTCCTTGGCCACAGGTCTGATAAGCAATCTCCCGAGCTACAAGTTTATCTGGAACATATAGGGGTAAAACATGGGGGGAAGCAGAACTTCCAAAAACCCTAAAATAAGTGAAAAAATCTTCTCCAAACCATCTCGCGACGGGGAGAATGTCGACCTCTGTTTCTGGGGATAACCTTGGGGCATCCTTATTATGCAATTTTCTATACAATGGCAGCATTATACCATGGCAAATTTTGTAAAAATGGGGGACAAACTTAGATTCCCACAGTTCCTTGTGATACACATGAATAGGCAAAGGATCTTGGATTGTCCATTTCCATCCCATCAAAGGGAATTTAGAAACAAAATAGATAGCGTCCATGACATAGGCAGATAAATAAAAAGATGGATAAATCCGCTAAGAAACAGTCTGTTTAGACCAGTAGTGAAAAATAGCAGTGGTCAAATTATCAGATAAGATTTTGGCCCAGTCTACAATTGTAGAATTAACAGCAGCATTCAACAAAGGGAGCCATTCAGGCAAGATCATATTTATGTCAGGCTTTCCAAAAAGCCTGCATAACATGGCAGCAGCAAAACAATATGGAGAGGTAAGTGAACCAGTACTGTACATACCGTGTTTGTTTTTCTTCAACAATTCATCTTTTTTGGTCCACTATTGTGTGCATTCCGAAAAATTTGCATGTTCTTTTGCAAAATCTTCCATAAATTGCTTATTATAAGTCGCCTGAGGTTCTGGAAAATGATACATCAGCCTCAAATCTTCCGTAGTGAACGACCCGATTAGCTCTTGAGTTGGAGTTCTAAATTGCCTGTCTGAAATATCAGTGCTGTCCAGCACCCATTTCACCATGTCTGTATATGGAAGAATTCTTGGCCTTGCCGCTATCTTATGAAGAAATGAAAAAGCCAGTTCTTTAAGGGTTGCCTCAGATGAATTACTGGAACCTGCTGTAGCTGCAACTTGCATCACCACGGGATTTTCTTCTTCGAGCAAATTATACATTCCTTCCCAGGTGGTTATACCGGCATCCTTATTGCAAGCAGTGTCTGTATACAGTGAAGCCATTTCTCTGTTTTTAGAATTTGAACTCTTCTCTTTCTTACCCATAATGTTCTGTGAACGCTTTGTATAGATGTTTGCTCCTTCACGCCTGCGGTTTTACGAGTTAAGTGAGAGTAATGGAATGAGAAAGGTGATGAGATCGTTTTAAATGCAAAGGTGGATGAAATATATTATTTTAACGTGAAACGACCTTTCAATCAAAACAAAATCTCATTTACCATTAATTGACAATCCATTCATTTAATCCAATCATTAAAGCGCAAAACTGATATTGATTTATGGAAAGATTTTCTTTGAACAACGCGCTTTTATGAATCTGCGACATTGCGATCTGCGATTTGCTGCGCAATATCGCAATATCGCAATTTTCTCAAAACGTAACCATCGCAAATATCGCATATCAAAAAGTATTCATTTAACACATTTCTGCGATCTGCGATTTACGACCGGTATAGGTTTTTTGGGATCGCGTTATCGCAATATCGCAAAATCGCAATTTCAGTTTTACAAAAGATATCTACTATTTGCGATGGATGCGCTATTTCGTTTAAAGAAAATTTTTATTGTAATCTATCATAAACTTAAGTGTTTCTTAAGGTTTTTTCTAAGGAATTTCCCTAAGTTTATGATATAAAGTTTTATTTGAAAAGGAAAACAAATCCTAATTGATTTTTTTGGATTTTTTAACTAAGGGTCCCCATTTATTTAGTATTATTACTAATATTAAATAAAAGGGGGGTTGTTGCTGGTCACAACAGGTTCTTAAAGCCAGAATGTTGTTTTCCAACAAGGCAGCTTAACCCTACTTGTTACTTCTCTTGTGGTTGATGTTGTTATGGAGGATGATATCCCAGTGGAGTCTTATGTGAACCAAGATAATCAGCAGGCCTACTAATCACCAGTGGATTATTTGATCTTTAGGGAGCTATGGAGTCGCCAGGTGGAGGGTTCAGGATGCTTCTAGAGGGTACACTGTCCACCACAGTGCTTATGAGATGTCCCTTTCCAAGGATATCCTGAAAACACAGAAAACTCTAACCAGAGATTGACTGGGAGGGCTTTTACCAGATATGTCACCTCTGAAAGAGGATGAGATCCGGAGGCTACCTGACCCTTTCCAAACTCTGTCTAAGAGTGTGGGGGATCACAACAAAGGTATAGAGGTTGATCTGTGAATAGGAGTGTTTAACTGCCAACCTAACCAGAGATTGTAGTTTTCTGACATTCTTATGATGTAGTAAGGTGGAAAATACTCAGAATGTCCCCAGTGGAGTCGCCATTATGTTGGGGTTCCCATGTTTTGGCCAGATTGGAAAGACAAAAATATGAGACAACATCAGAACCACTTTCAGACCTCAGGATCTAGCCCTCCTGGGTCCAGAGAGGAATCTCTCTATATAAGCAAAGGTTTTATGTCTTCGAAGCTCAAAATTTAAGGTGTTATGCTAGTTATAAGGCTCGGAGTTTTTTTGTTTGGTTGTTGGGAATCAGGAAAGAAGGGTTCAATATAAGAGAAGGATGAGCAAAGAGGAATTTAGGCGAAGGAGAGATATTCCAGGGAACATTCAAGACCATTGGGCAATGGAGTCAGGAAAGGGTTTACTTGCTATTCAATGTGCAGGCTTTCAGTTGGGCTAGTCATCTAAAGCATTGGATCTTAAAGATGATTGTGTGATATGAAATGGTAAGAGAGAAGGTGAAAGCAAGGAAACCTCCGAGGTGACCTTTAGAAATCGGATCCAGGGACAGGGCATGCCATTGGACACCTGTGATCTAAAATCCAAAAGCTAACTCTTCAGATAAGAAACATTAAATGTTTAGAACACAAAGTTAAAGACTTGAGATTAGAGAGAGACTTTGAACTCTCAATGCTTCGGCCTCTATCTCTTGGGGATCTTGGTTCTAGTTGTGAAAGGATCCTAGTGAGACAGAGACAGAGTTCTAGACCTCCCAGTGTTCCCAATTCATTCAATTAAATCCTAACAAGAACATCTAAGAACAGATTCATTAATTCATACATCAGCTAGCAGGCAATGACATCCACTACATTGGTTAAATTAACAAAAATCAACCCTTATATAACACATTTAGTAGAAAACATTGAAGGCAAGGAGAGCAGAAACATAGGGTACCTAACAAGGTTAAATCCTATGCCAAATTTCTGATGCGAGCCATTAGAAATGAAATGAAATGAACTGCAAGTTAAAAATAGACACAGAGATAGAAAAACATCACTGCTGCTTTAGATCAGGATCCAAAGAAATGTGCTTGTCATATTAAAGAGCAACACTAGAGAATTACAACATTACCAATAGCTGGATATTCAGTCTGAAAACATCTTCCTCAGCCTACCTTACAACTTTACATAGAGAACATGTCTCAAGAGAAAAAGATTGCATTTCTCTGATAACCGATCAACAACCAACAAGGGGTTTCTTCATGAAATTTATAGCTCAGGTGGAGCAGAGAAGGTAGATGGAAAAATAAATGCAGCATTAAACTCGGAAAAGAAAGAGGGTCGAAGCCCCATTCTATTTTAAATCCTGGGCATTTATCTATGGTACTCTTTGTTGGGAAAAATACTGAGAGGGGGGGTGAATCAGTATTTACAGCATATTCAAAACTTTTTACTTTTTCACTCTCTAAAACCCATACGCTACTTTCCTTTAGTAAACTCGCGTATATACGTGGATATCCTTCATACAACTCGCGTATTAGCAGAGATCTAAATATGAAGATATTTATTAACTTAGTTCTTTGCACTATTCAATCATCTGATGTTAAGTTAACAGTAAACATGTGTAGTAACAACAGAATAAACCATCACACAAAGCATCACACATGAACACCGGGATTTTTAGGTGGAAACCCAAGTCGGGAGAAAACCACCGCTGCAGTTGCTCAGCCTTCAATATTTTATTATAGAGAAAACATGTTACAACATATGTGCTGGCGCAGACTTGACCAGCACGCAGGCACCCACCTGCGCTCGTTTACCGGCCTCTCCTGGAAGGGAGCTCCAACCCCCTGACTCGTTTACCAGCCTCTCCTGGAAGGGAGCTACGACCCCCTGATCTCGTTTACCAGCCTCACCTGGAAGGGAGCTACAACCCTCAGCACCTCTATGGACCACGTTTCATCAATTTTCACACTAGATCCAAAGCTTCCTTTAGGACACCACTTGCAGGCCACGTTTCATCATATTTTCAGACTGGACCCACTCCACATATTTAAGCTCCATCATATAACCAAACTGAAACAGACAACTCAGAACTGTAGAATACAGGTAGCAGCAACACAGCAGAACAGATCAGACATTGCAAACCCCATGCTTCAGCAAACCCTAGTTTGCATACGCGCTTTCCTTTCACTGATACCGCATATATACGCTCCTTATACCATAAAAATCCGCGTATACTTCTGTACAAATTACAGAGCTAATTTCACTGCGCATACGCGCTTTCTATTCAGCGAAGCCGCGTATATACGCGCTTCTTCTGCGACGAACTAGCGTATGGTTCTTCAGACATTTAGGTCATTGCAATTCTTCATGAATACATCACTTCGATTTGCTGCTTTTTACCTCAGACAGGATGTTACCTCATCTGGATCTAATCATTCCATAAACAGATCTAGCAAATACAAGTACATTTCAGATCTAGATCCCCTTCTTCATCATTGGTGCATCATACATTCATATTTATCATTCAACTGTAACCCTTTCCATTCAGATCTACTTCAAAGAGAAGTATTCATTCAAGCTCAGACACCTTGCACCACACCTGTGATTTTCATAATGAATTTCTTCTCCTTATATAGGTTTACCCTTTTTCAATACCATGAGCCAAAACCACATTACTTCCGATGGTATTTCTGGACGGGGTCATTTAGATGAATCATTACCCAATACAATGGGTCAATACCATGGTGGTTACCCCTAGTTTTGCACTTTATGAGCGCTTTTGCCCATACGCGACTTGGCATGTTGTTTCCCGCGTGCATACACGACTTCTCCTAGACAGATCCGCATATGCTTCGAGACATACCCTTTTCATCATACTTTGACACATACTGACAATTCTTCCATCATTTCATTCTGTACGCACTGTAGATACATCAGATCAAGACATATTTTATCAAGCACAACTTCATCAAGTAAGTTTCCATCATCTTCATCAAGTGGGTTGCCATTCAAGGACAACACTCATCATCATATTGCTAACACACATCATTTACCAAGTCCATCAGGTCAAGAATAACTTCATCAGGTGGATTTCCATCAAGGACAACACATGCCAAGTCTTCATCTTCATTAAGTGGGTTGCCATCAAGGACAACACTCTGCATCATATTGCCAACAATCTCTCCCTTTGGACTTGATGGCAACCACGATGGTGTTTGATCACCACAACAGATAGGTACGTTAAGAATACAATGACACCATGTCACTCTCCCCATTCTTTGACACCATTATCTTCATTCAAACACCATTCAAACACCATGTCACTCTCCCCCTTTGAAATCAAGGGCAAAGGGCGGATCAACACCAACACACTCTCCCCCTGTTCTCCTCATGTAGAAGAAGCGTTCTGCAGATCTGATGTATACTGAAGTGACCAAGCTCCCCCTAAGTTCATGCTGAATCTTCAAACATATTTTTCAATGAAGTACATGACTCTATGAACTTCCTATCACCAAAGACTCATACTTACATCAAATGTCCACCCAAGAAACACAAATACCCAACCAAGTGGGTTTACAAATTTGACTCAGCTACCCAACCAAGTGGGTTTACAAATTTTGACAAGTCCTTACATGACTAAATATTACAATTTTACATCAAGACCTTTTCATCAAATTACAAATATGACGATTTATGACCAACACCAGAAATTCCTCAAGAAAGAAAACATATTTCAGAACCATCATAATGCCAACAATGCATTATACTCAGCAAAGCTAATGCTCCCCCTGAATTTGTGCATCCAAGCATCCTTTCCATATGGCTAAGGCTCCCCCTTAGTTTGTGCATCCTGAACACTTTTACCAACAAAACATCAAGGCATCTTTATCAAAACATTAGAAAATAGAATTATGAGAACTGGAACACCACCAGAGATACCAAACAGTATCAGAGATACCAAACAGCACTGCAGCTGTGCTGAAGAGAGCTGACACCAAACAGAAAATTGTCAGCAATCAGACATACGCGGTTTTCTGTGCATGAACTCGCGTATATACGCGACTGTGTTTCAGGAAATCCGTGTATCCAGTGCCATCTTCTAAATTTATGCAGATTTGTTCTTTTGACTGGCAGAGAACACTCCCAGCTTCTGTCTTAGATACTCGAATGCTTCCCTGGGCAGAGGTTTGGTAAAGATATGAGCAACTTGTTCTTTGGAGGGAACATACTCCAACTTCACCTTTTGCTCAAGCACTTGTTCACGTAAGAAGTGATACTTGATGGGAATGTGCTTGGTCTTCGAATGCATAACAGGATTCTTTGAAATACTGATGGCACTTTTATTGTCACACTTAATGGGGACAGGAGGTGTACATTTGATTTGAAAATCTTGTAAGGTTTGCATCATCCAAAGGAGTTGAGTGCAACAAGATGCGGCAGCCACATATTCTGCTTCTGCTGTAGATAAGGCAATAGAATTTTGCTTCTTACTGAACCAAGATACTAACCGAGGTCCCATATAGAATGCACCACCACTAGTGCTTTTTCGATCATCAACACTTCCAGCCCAATCTGCATCAGTGTAAGCATGAAGAGTAAGATCAGCATTTTTTGGATACCATAGACCAAAGTCTTGAGTTCCTTGTAGATATTTGAAGATTCTTTTAACAGCCTGAAGGTGAGACTCTTTTGGATTAGCTTGGAATTGTCCAACAATCCCAACTGCATGCATAATGTCTGGTCTAGTCCCAGTGAGATAAAGTAGACTTCCTATCATTGATCTGTATTCTGGTTGATTCACCGTGGGAGAATCATCATGAGAATTGAGATTGCATCCGGTTATCATTGGTGTACTTACAGGTTTGCATTCTTCCATGCCATATTTCTTCAGAATTTGCTTAAGATATTTTGCTTGTGATAGGAATATACCATCTGCAGTTTGATGCACTTGTAAGCCAAGAAAGAATGTTAGTTCTCCAAGTAAGGACATTTCAAATTCTTGCTGCATGACGGAAGCAAATTTTTGACTCAAAGATTCTTCGTTACTCCCAAAAATGATATCATCAACATATACAACCACAATCAATAGTTTATCATTTTCAACTTTTGTGTATAAGTTGCTATCAGTAGACCCCTTTGAAAATCCTTGTTGATGAAGATATTTGTCAAGACGATAATACCAAGCCCTTGGAGCTTGTTTGAGACCATATAGAGCCTTCTTAAGTCTACAAACAAGATTTGCATCATTTCCCAAAATGAATCCTTCCGGTTGTTCTATATATACTTCTTCTTCTAGATCACCATTAAGAAAGGCAGATTTAACATCCATTTGATAAACTTTGATTTGTTGATAACTTGAAAAGGCAAGAAACATTCTTATGGCTTCAAGTCTAGCTACAGGAGCAAAAGTTTCTTCAAAGTATATACCTTCTTGTTGAGTATACCCTTTGCAAACCAGTCTAGCTTTGTTTCTTACAACATCCCCATTCTCATTTAACTTGTTCTTGAAAATCCATTTAGTTCCAATGACTTTTTTATCATGTGGTCTTGGTACCAATTCCCAAGTGTCATTCTTTTCAATTTGATCGAGCTCTTCATCCATGGCTTGCTTCCAAAATTCATCTTTGCTAGCTTGATTGACATTTTGTGGTTCAATTGTGGATAGAAGTGCCAGATGACTAGAAGATCCCACCAGAGTTCTCCTCATTCGTACACCCGATTCCTTGTCTCCCAAAATTTGAGATTCAGGATGATTCTTTTGAACATATCTGGATGGAGCTTTTTCAGATAGATCATTTTCAGATTCTTCATTGGATCCACTGTTTATATCATTTCTATTTGATGTAGAAGGCCATAATTCACCATCATCTTCTTTTGTTGTTTGTTTTTCTTCTTTAGGAGCTGTAGGAGACTCATCAATAACAACATCAATACATTCAACAATCTTTCGAAGCCTTTTATTGTAACATGTGTATGCTTTTCTTGAAGATGAGTAACCAAGAAATATCCCTTCATCTGATCTAGGTTCAAACTTGCCAAGCTTTTCATCATTGTTTTTGATAAAGCATTTACTTCCAAAAACTCTAAAATGCTTCACAGTGGGAGAATTACCATACCAGAGTTCGTATGGAGTTTTTTCACTATTTACCCAAACATGAGCCTTGTTGAGAATGTTAGCTGCTGTATGTGCTGCTTCACTCCAGAACATGTTAGGAGTTCCAGAATCATCAAGCATAGCTCTAGCCATTTGAATAATTGTTTTATTCATTCTTTCTGCTACGCCATTTTGTTGTGGAGTGCCTGCTACAGAGAACTATCTTTTTATGCCACGTTGTTCACAAAATTCAAAGAATTCATTTGATGTATATTCTCCTCCTCGATCAGATCTGAGACACTTGATTTTTAGATCCAATTCATTTTCAGCCAGTGCTTTGAAGCTCAGAAATTTTTCAAATGCTTCATCTTTGTGTTTAATGAACCCGATCCAACACATTCTAGAGTAATCATCGATAAATAAGATATAGTATTCTTCCCCACGTGGTGTCTTCTTTCTCATAGGTCCACATATGCCAGTATGAATGAGTTCAAGAGGCTTACTTGATGATCCTTCTTTGGCTTTAAACCGTACTCTAGTCTGCTTACCGAATTGACAAGATTTTCATATGATACTTTCTGGTGGATTAATATTGGGAAGACCACGAACAGCTTGAAGTCTTCTTGCTTTGTTGATTGGAGAGAAGCTCAGATGCCCCAACCTTCTATGCCATAGCCAGTTTTCTGAAGATTTACTCAAGTAACATTGTTCTTTGCAATTCTTCAATACATACAGATTGCTTGGAGTTCTTTTTCCTTTTATAATTGTTTTACCTGTATCAAGATCAAGAACCACACATTCTTTTGAACTAAAGACAACTTCAGTTCCTTGATCACACATTTGACTTACACTCAATAGGTTATGCCTTAATCCATCCACATACATCACATCATTAGCCTTCACCTTTTCTTTTAGAAACATAGACCCTTTTCCTTTAATTGCAACAGGAGTATCATTTCCAAAAGTAACTTTCTTTTCCTTTTCTAGAGCACTATATGCACGAAGTTTGTGTTTATCACCTGTCATGTGTCTTGAGCATCCGCTATCAATGTACCATTGATTTTCTTCTATATACATAGCTCAGCACTATCCTAATTTTCACTTAGGTGGTTCTTTCTTTTTCCACACTTTAGAGCTTGAGGAACATGTTCTTTTGGCTAGATCTTGCTCCATGTTCCAGTTATTATGACCAAGTTATTGCAATAGTACATTCAACTTCATTTTGAAGAGGAGAAAATTTGTTATAAGTATTCTTCTTTGTTTCAATATCAATCCTTTTCTTTCTTGCTTCTCTTGTCATGATGGTTTTATATGCAACACATTGAACAACTTTATGACCAAAATTGTGACATAAGAAACATTGTCCATTGAAGAAGAAATTTCTGTGATCATGAAATCTTCTACTTGAATTTACCTGTTGATTGGTGTTTCTTTGAAAGATATTCCTTTTAGTGTTCTTTGAATTGAGATGATCATGTTTTACCTGTAAATATTCTTTGTTTCTTTCTTTGATAATTTGAATGTAGTAAACCGGTATGCATTTTGTCCGAGATAATTTGGTCTTTGAAATGCAGGAAAGATTCCCCGGTATGTCAGGCTGTTTTTATAAGAGGAAGGCGGATTTGTATCTTGATAACTGCTCTAAGGTTTCTGAACCTTTAGCAAATCTAAAATTGAGTACTTCACTTTCTCAGTATCTTTCCTTAGACTTACTACTTCACACTCCAATTCCTCAATGCGTTTTTTCTTTGCTTCAAGTTGATTTTCAAGAGTCTCTATGATTATGTTCTTTTCTTCTAGGCTTACTTTTAGTTGATTGTTTTCTTCAAGAAAATCATTGTCTTCCAGAGCATCCACAAAAGTATCCTTTTCTTTTTTAGATTCTTTTGCCATGAGCAGTTTAATATCATGGTCAGAATCTTCTTCATCTTCACTAGACACTTCATCATCATCTTCATTTGCATAATAAATCTTTCCCTTTGCAGATTGTTTCTCTTTATCACGATTTTCTCTATAAGGACATTTAGCAGCATAATGACCAACTCTTCCACAACCAAAAAATTTGAAGGGGAGCTTACCTTTGAATCTTCCAGTTCCGAGTTGGAGTTTTCTCACAAAATTTGCTTCTTCTTCTTCTGATATATAATTTGATTCTTTGACATCTTTCTTTTCTTTTCCTTTTGCACATGCCTTAAAAGCAACTTCTTTAATTTGAGAGGGACCTCCTTGTCTCATTTCAAGCGGTCGGGAAAATACCATGTAATTGAACAATAGTAAGAGTTTGCAGATCTTGCCTTTCTTCAATAGCTGAGACTTTAGAGTCAAATTTCGAAGTCAAGGATCTTAAGACTTTTTCCACCAAAGTAGTATCAGTTATGGTTTTCACAAATTTCTCATTCGATTTACAATATCATCCAGGCGTAAGAAGAAATGGGAAATTCTTTCATCACTATGCATCTTCAATTTTCATATTCAATTCTAAGAGTTTGAGTTTTGCACTTTTTACCTTTGTGTCTCCTTCTTAGCTTAGAATGATTTTGTCCTGTATTTCTTTCTTGAATGTAGGCGCATCACTTTAGCAATTGGGAGTTCCGGTTATGTAGCTTCTTCATAAGGCATTCTTTTGCTTTGGCATTGATTTCATACTTCTTCCTTTCTGGCTGCATGGAAATTGGGAATACTTGTCGAGTATTGATAACCTTCTTCCACGATTGCCCATACATCTTTGCACCAAGACTGCCGGATAGCATACCCACTCGCACCTTCGAATATCCAGTTGCTTCCATTGAATAGAGGTGGCTTTATAGACATTACTCCTTCAAGACTTCCCATTGCGACGGATCTCCTTCAAGCGATCAAGCTTCTGCAGAAGAACCTGCTCTGATACCAATTGTTCGGAAAAATACTGAGAGGGGGGGTGAATCAGTATTTAATGCATATTCAAAAAATTTTACTTTTTCACTCTCTAAAACCCATACGCTACTTTCCTTTAGTAAACTCGTGTATATACGCGGATATCCTTCATGCAACTCGCGTATTAGCAGAGATCTAAAAATGCAGATATTTATTAACTTAGATATTTGCACTATTCAATCATCTGATGTTAAGTTAACAGTAAACATGTGTAGTAACAACAGAATAAACCATCACACAAAGAATCACACATGAACACCGGGATTTTTAGGTGGAAACCCAAGTCGGGAGAAAACCACCGCTGCAGTTGCTCAGCCTTCAATATTTTATTATAGAGAAAACATCTTACAACATATGTCTTTGGTGCGAGACTCCTACCGGCACGCGAGGCACCCTGGCGGCTCGTTTACCGGCCTCTCCTGGAAGGGAGCTACGACCCCCTGCTCTCGTTTACCAGCCTCTCCTGGAAGGGAGCTACGACCCCTTGATCTCGTTTACCAGCCTCACCTGGAAGGGAGCTACAACCCCCTGACTGAAGGCTACAACCCTCAGCACCCCTATGGCAACCCTCGGCACCTCTACGGACCACGTTTCATCAATTTTCACACTAGATCCAAAGCTTCCTTTAGGACACAACTTAGGCCACGTTTCATCATTTTTTGAGAATTTGGACCCCTATAACATATTTAAGCTCCATGAAACGACCAAGCGAAGCGAGACAACTCGACGCCCAGAAAACGGATCGCGGCAACACGGCGAGCAGATCAGACAATTCTTACCACAGACTTCAGCAAACCCTAGTTTGCATACGCGCTTTCCTTTCACTGATGTCGCGTATATACGCGCTTCCGTTCACATAAACAGCGTATACTTCTGTACATATTACAGATCCAATTTCATTGCGCATACGCGCTTTCTCTTCAGCGAAGCTGCGTATATACGCGCTTCCTCTTCGGTGAACTAGCGTATGGTTCTTCAGACTTTTATGTCATTGCAATTCTTCTCAACAGATACATCACTTCAGATTTTACCCTTTACCTCAGACAGATGTTCACCTCATCACAGATCTAATCATTCCATAAAAAGATCTAGCAAATACAAGTACATTTCAGATCTAGATCCCCTTCTTCATCATTGGTGCATCATACATTCATTTATCATTCAAATGTAACCCTTTCCATTCATATCTACTTGAGAGAGAATATTCATTCAAGCTCGGACACATTGCACCACACACATGATTTGCCGCGTGAATTTCTTCTCCTTATATAGGTTTACCTTTTCAATACCATAGGCCAAAACCACATTAAATTAGATGGTATTCTGAATTGATGAATGGGGTCATTTAGACAAATCATTACCCAATACAATGGGTCAATACCATGGTGGTTACCCCTAGTTTTGCACTTTATGAGCGCTTTTGCCCATACGCGACTTGGCACATTGTTTCCCGCGTGCATACGCGACTTCTCCTAGACAGATCCGTGTATGCCTTGAGACATACCCTTTTCATCATACTTTGACACATACTGACAATTCTTCCATCATTTCATTCTATACGCACTGTAGATACATCAGATCAAGACATATTTTATCAAGCACAACTTCATCAAGTAAGTTGCCATCATCTTCATCAAGTGGGTTTCCATTCAAGGACAACACTCAGCATCATATTGCTAACACACATCATTTCACATCAGATTCACATCATTTACCAAGTCCATCAGGTCAAGAATAACTTCATCAGGTGGATTGCCATCAAGGAAAACACATGCCAAGTCTTCATCTTCATTAAGTGGGTTGCCATCAAGGACAACACTCTGCATCATATTGCCAACACTCTTTGACTGGAAGAGTGATCTTCGTCAGACTTCATTTTACTCCAGGTATGTCTTTGTTGTACTTTGTTGCAGCACTTTGTAGTACTTTTGGTGAATTAAACAAAAATGTAGAATCATGATGCTAGGATCTGCCATAATGTGCAGCAAATGCTTCTGATAGCATAGGACTATTGTCAGGGGGGAAAACTTCACTTGGACACAATGTAGACTAAAATAATAATGTGTACCGTGTCCTTGCTCAGGAAAAAACATTCTGTTAATTTGAACATCCTGATGATATAGTCTTCTGTGCATTGGACCTTCCAAGCAATCCACGGGGTCTTCAATTCTGGTATCTTTCCCTTTAAACACTGGATTAAGGCTTAAGATCTTCAACAATGTGCCTCAGACCTTTAATTCCCTCACTAATACTCTTTGTCACTTCGAACTGTCTCTGTCAGTGAAATCTACGTTTTAATGGCTCTGCGGAGGTTTTATAGATTTTGAACCTGCTCCTTTAATAAAGGTCCTGTCATATCACCTTCCCAGGCCTTTCTCCATAATTTCCAATCTCTGCGCATGGCCTTCCCTGTGTTCTCTGTCACTGTGACAGAGACTATGAATCATGGCGGTTTTTTCGCCACCCGTAACCTTGCAAAACATGCAAACACGTTAGGAAAACCATGCATGGGGATGGTGAATGCGGTGAGGTCAATGAGAATGGATGTCCTGACTGATGAAATGGTGGAACAATGTAGGGTGGTGGTGAAAAACGCAATGAAATGATGGTGGATGGTCTGGTGAAAGTTTTAACGTAAAACATTAAAATTTGACTTATGAATGGAATATATAGAGGGCGGAAGAAAAATGCGACAAAACACATGGAATGGTGACGTGGTGAGACCCGGGCGATGGCGGGGCTGATAGTTAATCTGGACCGTACGATCTCAGGAGGAGATCGACGGCCGAAAATGCATCGGGGGGCGACTGATGGTGGGCCAGGTGTACTGTTTGCCTTGGTTATCGTCCGCGCAACTTCACAGTGCGATTGCTGTTGGATGGGCAGCTCTGGATCGGAGAGCGCACGTGCATATCGCGCCAGGTCTTCAACCGAACATTAACGTGCGATGGGGGGGTAGTTTTCAAACTGTGTTGGAGCCACGTGTCCCACGGTGAGTGGAATCGCTGCGAAAAAGAAAATACCGCCACACCCTCCAACGGTGGCGCGATAAAAGCCGGCGGTTTTTGCACAGGGCGCGTTGGCGTGGGGACCACAGGGGCGGGTAAATGAACGGTAGAGATGCGATGAACGTTGTGGGGATCGCGATGACCGTATGATCTATACATATCGATGGTTCAAGATGCTCTCGATATACATTGCCGATAAGCGCCTTCCACCTTGGCGCCTGGTTCTAGCACCGAGGTCATGTAGTGGAAAAAGCTAAAGGGGGTTGGCCGAAAGGTGCTAAGCCCACAGACACGAACAATATGGTTATTTGGCCCATTTTAGTGCATTTCAAGGCTAATAAAGGGTAACGATAGGGGGAAGAAGGGGAATTTCGTCCACATCAGGGGTGTATGTGGGATTTCGAGGGGGATTTTTGGATAGTCAGGGAGACTAAGGGAGGGGTTTTTTTGGGGTGAAAAAGAGGCTTTGAAAAAGGGGGAAAGGGATGAAATGAATAATTATGCAGGGGTACAAGGGGAAAATGAAGGCCTTTTGGAGCACAATTTTTTGCAATCAGAGAGGCTTTACAATGGGAATCAGCAAAGGGGATTTTATCAAAAGACAAATGCACAAGGAGGCTTCAAGGATGATGTGTTTTCAGAGGAAATGCATTCCTTGAAGGCTCAAAAACATTTTAGCCCCCTGTTTTCTTTTCAAAAATTTATAGGTGGCTAACAGGAGGCATTATTAACCTAAAGAAACGAAGCATGGTGTTTGAAAGCAGAAGTACGCATGTCATAGTACCCCTGGATGTCGCGAAAGGTTCCTGGTATACCAAGCCTATCTACATGAAGGAAGAATTAGATCATATCTATAAGATCACTGCGCAATATGAAGATCGGGTTAACCCCACGGATGAAGGGTTTCTCCATTGGGAAAAGGACAGTGAATGCTTTTCTAACTCTGATGAAGAACTAGAGAATTGGAAAAGTTGACTGCATGAGGTTTCGGCACTTCGCAGCCTTCAAACTGTCAGAAGCTTCCATCGCATCTCTACCAGGGAACGAACCTTGCCTTTCCCAGAGGCCACAGATGACATTTCAAAGCCTGCAAAGCCTAAGGGATCCATGGAATGTAGGTCCGAGTCACTACCACTAACTTGGTATGAATCACCTACGTAGGGACCTATCTCCCCTTCCCGAACGAAGTACTGGAATAGGGTAATCCTGCATATAGAGACCCCCTTAGCCAGATGGGCCCCAGAATCGGTCGACCCACGTAGTAAACTACTCGATCAAGGGTGCACTTGGCCCTTGCCTAGAAAGATTACGAACTTGTCTACAATCATGAGTATCCAGGAGAATTTATGGATGACTGAAGAATTAAATCATCTATGGACCTATATGCAGCTGTCCTGAACAACATTGATCCTTCCACGATCACCATAACTGCTTCAAAAGGAATCCCTATCAACTTAAAGGTTCACCATGTGTCAAACATCCATCGAAGTACGAAAGGACCTCCAACACATCAGCCACACCCTAAAATCACGACGATGCAACCTTGGATACAAAAGAAGAATATCAACTCATCCAGAGTTAATACGAAAAAGACACTTACAAATGCAGAAAAAGGTGGTAGATTATCACCATTTATGATCAAGGGTACGCACCACATACGAGCTACCTTGCCATTAAGTAGCTTCGATTGGGGTGCGAATGGCTGGAAGATGGTGGCTCGAGCTATTTATTCAACTATAAAGCAGTATTGGCTACCTACATTATGGTTTTTTCTACTTATTTCTATGATTCATGTCACTCGTCTCTCCATTATGGATCCCAACACACAGGAAGAACTGATATGAGGGCCGCGAGAAGCCAAGTGTAGTAATAGGAGTGCATGTAGGCTGCCTAGAAGGATTAGTTGCGAACCGAGTTTGGCAGGAACTCTGCGGTACTAAAACCTACTCTGACATATTCGCCATTTCCAGGCCCCGCCCGCTAGAAGCAACATATGTTCACTCCCTCACATTTTCACTTCTAAACCAAGTTCAGAGGACATAGAAGTTGACTTAGCACAACTCTCTACTATAGAACTATGAAGCTTTTCTTCCAGCGTACTGTAAGAAGTACACTGTTGTGGCCAAGAAAGACACAAGCAATATGACCTGACCCCGAAAGAACGCGCCCAGTGAATTGCCGTGGTCACTAACACCACACGCACTATTCAGGAACAATTGACATAGGGAGCCCAATTTTTTGAAGAGGCTACGTAGCTATGGACGAAAGCACTGCACCACCCCATGCTTCAGCATGCCCACAGGGAATTGACGCAGGAAGAAGATGCTCTAGAACAACTTCAGGCCTCTACACCTCCCCCCGGGCCACGTGCAGTGCTTGGACGCCATGCACCAGATTGAGGACCTTCAGCACTCCAAGAATATTGCATACAAAAATTTGAAACCATGGACTAATGATGCACTCCAGCTTGCACATGATGCACAGACCGCCATTGCACACCTCCACTGGTTGTTGGAACGCGTGGGTCCGGATCTCGATGGGATTTCTTCTATGACAATGATCAACAATGCGCGACATGCAGAGGCTCGAATCCAGGAAGTGCTTCCACCCCTCCTTCGCTCCATGGCTACCTTACGTGCGCAGATTAAAGGCGCGCCAAGAAAGTGACTCGGGACGAGTCACAAGATTGTGTTGGGGGACTGTTGGAACGAGGTCTCCTTGCAAGCTACGAAACTGGTCCATTTCGGTTATTTTTGTTATATTTAGTATAGCGCAGCAGTTTTGGGGTGGGTCAAAGCCCCGAAAAGCATTGTAATGGGGTTAAAGGGTAAACTAGGGGTCCGAAAACCATGGGTTGTAGACCATAGGAATGTTAAAGCTAGATTGTTATAAATAGAGAGGCATTTCATATTGTAAGGGGTAAGAATTGGCTAAGCTATTGATGTGATCTATTGTGTAAGCGATTTGTTGGGGTTTTTGGGGAACGGACTCCTGCTAGCTATGTGCATGGAGATCCTAGTACAACTATGTGCGGACCCTTCTGCTGTGTGCGCAGGCTAGGAAGGGAATTGTAAGGGTAAAAAATGAATGAATATGCAAGACTATTGGATCTGAATCTGTGAGTACCATTTAATGGATTGTTGGTAATCACTATGTTATGCATTTCTCTTTCTTACGCTGCGAGGATCTATATATTGAATGATTGATCTATTCTGCTTTGGTTATATCATGCTGCGAAAGTCTGTGTATTAAAGTAAATCTAGATCTATTCTGTTTGGGTACGTAATGTTGTGTTAATTTTATGAGAAGCATATAATTGTAGATCTAGTGCACGTGGATGCAATTGGACATATACTTGACCTTGCGCAGAGGTAATCTGAATAGAATGCAGCCCTGCTTGCCTTACCCTTCCTTTCTCAGGGTGCAGAAACCTGGTTCCAACACCCACCCATACTACTTTGAGTGAGATTGTGACCTACGCAAGCAGGTCACTACCGAAAGGGCTAGTATTATAGGGGTTTGTTGGAAAACCTTACACACTGAACCTGGGTCAGGACCCCTCAATCCAATAACCCCTTGTGTATGGAATGCTATAAATATATAGAGGAGTGGGGTAATTTGGGAGTTATTATCCAATTACCAATCTACGGTTTTAGATCCACCTTTGATGGGAGGATGAGATCAAAGGATAAGGGATGGAAACTCCAAATAAGGATGGGTTAGTATCCAAAATTTTTATACAAGTTAAATGGTTGTAACAAATTCTAGAAGCTTTTGGAAGACGAAGCTTTCGTAAATTCTCTCCTTTTCCCAAATTTCTAGAACTAACGCAGGTGCAAATGGGAGCAACCTATACAGTGATCAATGCTGGCCAAAATAGAGAAAATGGCATGTGAACGCTGTCCAGAGGAAGGTCAGGAGCATTGGTCCTAAAACTAGCTTAGACGAGGAGGTTTCAGACAAAAATATTGGGGAATGAAGGAGGTACACATAGGGATTTGTGCAATGATGTTGACAAGGGGAAATATGATGTTGATTGATCCCATTAGGATGCCTAATGACTGGATTTGAGAAAATTGCCTATAATAGATTTCCCCCTAAAGTGAAAAGTTAGAAACTATGACTAATGTTTGAAGTGATTTACTTTGTGACAGGTCAGGATGAAGACAAATTGATGAGATTCATTTGTTACAATACATTTATATCATGAAATATCTCTTTTGAGGGAGGCATACCCATACTTAGCACATAAGCTAATATAACATGTATAATGATCAAAACACATGTCCATAGATGCAACTAGTGGACCCATGTCTGGATGAAAATATATATGATCATAGCCATTACACATTGTGATCTTTGTATAACACCTGAAATCGAAGCCCATATGGATGAAACTAGATCCAGGGTCTTCTATCTCATTCACACAACCAACCAATGTATGAGTCTAACCATATGAATCAATGATTTGAGGTAAAAAATGATAGACACCATATGATTACCGGTCAATGATGTAAGATGTTAACAGACACGGGAGAAACCACCGATTATGTTAATGGATCTTAAGGTAATAAAATACAATTTTTATGGTGTGAATAAATGAGTTGATGTTGAATACCACACAGAGTCTTTCAGTTGAAGGAAAATGATGTAAACCTATCGCTGAGAGCGAGGAAAATTTCCATTTATGTATGAAAGTGCCAAGGTACCAAAGGGGGTGTTTCTAAGTAAATTCATGGACGATGTGATGATGTCAACATGAAGCAACCCATCGTAGGAGAGCCTTTATGTATCCCCCATCAACGACATGAAATGGGTATCATGATTAAGACATAACGATGATGATAAAAAACTGGATCAGGAACAGGAAAACATGGAATGGAGGCTTAAGAGTATTGTAACGAATATCAACTAAATGACTTCTCTTGAACACATAACGACACTTAATGGAGTTGGAAGCATTAGCCCAAAAACTGATATGGAGTCTTTGAAAAGGTATGATAAATCAAATGACAAGAAGATTACCCAACCCAATATCCATGAAGATGAAGTGGAAGAGTGTCATGTTCAAGAGCTAATCATTTCCATTAGCAAATGGAACACGCTGTTTTCTTAATTTCCCCAACCATACTGGTCGAAACCTCTTTAATTTTTAACAAGCTTAAGGAGGATAACATATGCTTGATCTGTAAGTTCACCCTTCGGATGAATCCCTATGAGAATTTTTAATGAATCCTGAGAAGAAGTGGTTTGACCTTGTCATGTTTGACAAGTCCATCATTTTTTGATGTTTTAATGAGTCTAACGAAGATAAAAATCAACATCGTTTTCATTTTTAGAGAGTTCGAAAAAGAGGCGAAAAAGAGAAATCCACATGTCACTTTTCGTAGATAGTCTCTCGAGTTCGAAAAGGTAGAAAAAAATACTCAAAAGAAACTCTTAGCCGTGTTCAACTAAGATATTCCCTTTTCATAAATAGCCCATCCAAGTCTGGAAAATGGTTAAAATTATACCGAGTGGATGTCCTTTCATTTAATTTAACGAGTTCAAAAATACAAGTGCTTGAAAATCTTTTCATATTTTGGGAGTTTGAAAAGAGTTGAAAGATGACTGCAAGGGGTTCCATTTTCATAGTTTTATAGAGCTCTAAAAGGAGATAAAATTATACTCCTTGGTTGAAATGACTTGTTTAAAGCATAACGAAACACCATTAACAACTGTCGACCTACTCAAAACATCACAAAAAGGATTAAACATACCTATTTCATAGTAAAAATGAAGCATGTCTAGGTAAAAATTTTAAATATGAATAAAATAATGCAATAAATAACCATAAATTATCAAAATGACTATTCATTTTTAACATTTCACATTTACATTCAAAAGTGACAGATTTGGAGCACTTTTTCCCTCGATCATCTGTGGCTGATTGCAGCCAATCTAGTGGACCATTTCGAGTATTGTGCCTTCCAAATAGGATCTAAAACACTTCTCTTTCTTTTCACGGTCGATTTTTTTTGTTTTCATGCCATTTTTTGAGGTTTTGAGGGCCCAAGGGTTCCAAAAACATGCCCTAGGACTAACACACCCCCATGTGTCAAAATATTTGTTGTGCCTAGGCATGTTATCAATGTTGGGAGAGGTAAAATGCTCTGTCATGCACTATGGGGTGCGTTGGGCACAAAATGCTAAGTTATTTATCAGTTTTCCCCCAAATTTTGTTAAATTTTTGCATGAAAAGGAGCCTAATAAATCTTTTGTTGATTTTTCAGGTGTTCATTAGCAAAAAATGGGATTCATTTGGTGAGAAAGATAAATTGAATAACAATACTTAACTACAGCAGATGATCCTGCTACCATCTAGGCACTGAAAAATTGTTGATTGTTAAAATTATTTTGGCTTCCTAGTATGAGGAAATAGATGGAATTGCTGAAATATCTTATTCATTCATGGGATGTTCAGGTAAAATCTTTCAGGTTTGGGGAACATGTGATCGAGATAAAGGTAGTAGACATCTAATTTCTAACAGGTTTATCTAGGAGGGGTTCCCCCATATCTCTCCTAAGTGGGAGGATTGGTGGGGAGACCACAAAATACTATATCAATACCTATTGCACAACTCGATCCAAACCTACTAGGGATGGAAAGATCAATATCAAAGATGTGACCCAGTTACCTTTGAGAAAAATCCCATTTATCATCAAAATATTGGAAGGTAGCTCGACACTCCATTAGCGAGTAGATCATACATGTAGTATGGGGTAGAATTCCTAGAGCCAACAATTTTCAACTGGAGTGAGGTTGTCTTCATCAATATGAAGGCACAACTAAATAAATAGAAAGAGGGGAACTTAAATAACTTCATCTATTGTTAAATCTTAGTCTCTTTTTCTCTAGAGCGGGTGCCACTACTTTAGCCTCAGCAGGTGATACTTGAGCCTATCGATCTGAGGGTCCCGCAAATGAGGAGATGGATAGATCGTATAGCCTGACATGAAGGTCCATTGGTGATCAGTTTCTCACTAGCCTTATTTGGATGGAGGTGTATAGAGTTCATCATGATTGGTGATTATCCTTAAACAGGGATGAATTTTTGTGATGATCCCGAGCTCATAGTTCCTCATGGTGAGAAATGGGATGCTTTAGATAAAAATATTTAGACCATGAATTTTTTGAAAGTTTTAATTTTTTTTGTGTTTTTGATGTTTCTAAGAATAAATTATTAATGTTTCATGAAAATATTGGACCATTTTGACCAGTGGGTGCTTCATATCTCCGTTGTATATGAGGAAACCACATGAGGAGGCAGTGGTACTAGTACAGGACGTTTCAGTATGACGGGATGCCCTATGGGATCTTGAGGTATCTGAGATGATATTAGAGGAAGAGTGCCACATGGAGGGATTGAAACATGATATTGATGAGACCGTGGTTAATCATGTTCCCATGCGACTTTAGTGACATAATATCAGGGTGCCTAGCCGTATTGGTCAATTACTGCGCATGATGGCTTGTGTAGTGTCATTTGATCATCAGCACCATTCATTAGTCTACTAAGATATTTGCATGTAGTTTTTCATATGGGAAACATAGCCATATATGTCTTGGGGCACAAGTTTTTGTAAAACCAAACTATATATATATACATTTTTTTAGTGTTTCCTAGTTCCTATTATGATTTCAATATTATGTGACGTGAACTAAATATTATTTACATTCGTTGCAAATGTCTATATAAAACATGATTAGCTAGGGAATTTTCTAATATGTTTAGATTTATAGAAATATTTTCATATTGTACGAAATTGAAATGTCTCTCTAGAAGATGCACTATCAAAACCATGTGATGGATGATGGGATTTATAACTGAATAAACATTCGGAAGTTGTAGTACTACAAGTTGTGAGTCAAGTTTGATGAAAAAATTACAGATACCATGTGAAATAGAATCATCTATTAGATAAATCACCAGACTATACTTAGCAATGCTGTTAGTCGAGCGACCAATGCAAATCCCTTGCATACTCACTAGCTTGCCATTTAGAGCAAATATATACCATGTTGCAGAAGATAGGTTCTAGGTACTATGATTAGTACCATCAGCGTAACTAATTTATGGTTCGAGAGATGTCGACATCTTCAAACCAAACGTAAACAGGATCAACAAAAACCATGGGAAACTATAAAAAGGCACAATGCAAACATACTCACACACACCTATAGAAAATATGTATAGAGTGTACTACACATGAGATAAAGCGTAGTATTTTTTGAGGTACAACCCATTTATAGGTTGCATGAGTGGAACTCTATAAAAAATATACTAACTCATAGGATGCTTTTGCAAGGAATTGTTTGAAAATGTATGGACCCAACCACATAGGTTGGAACTTTCCTGGACCTAACTTATCGGCCTTCTAGTCATATAAGAAAACCAGGTCTCCTTCCGAGAATAATTGAGGCTTGACACTTTTTTCATATTGCACCTTAATGTGTCTTTTCTGAGCTCCATTGGCTAAAGAATCATCACACCAAGTTTCATCTAAACGAGTCGGATGTAAAAGATGCTCCTCTTCTATGGAAGTGGCAGGAAGAAGTTCAACAACTAGTTTCAAAGATGGAATTTCAAATTCAATGGGGAGGATTACATCTAGACCATAAACCAACTAAAAGTGTGTGAATCTGGTAGCAATCCTAACTAAGGTTCGGTATTCCCATAAGGTAGCGTAAAGAAGAAAGTTCCAGTCCGATTTATGGACCCCTAAAGTACGTTGAAGCATTATTTTAAGAAATTTATTAACAACCTGAAATTGTCCATTAGCCTGTGGATAGTAGGGAGTGGACTTTTGCATGTGAAAGTCCCAGATTAGAGACTAGTTAGGTCATCATATGATTCCAGAAATGATTTTTGTGATCTGTAACTATCACTTGCGTTACACCAAACCTAGCAATTATGTGATTGAAGAAAAATTACGAAATCGTTTCGCAAATTTTTTTAATGTAGGCATCACCTTGGCCCACTTAGTAAAGTAGTCAACAATGAAATAAATATAACCATGCCCCCCGAATGAGTGAGGGTTACATTTCATAAAGTCCATGCCCCATTTTTCAAAAGGACCAACATCAAAAATGGTATGCAATGGAGCAGGCGGGGCACAGATCTTACGATTGTAGATCTGACATGTATGACACTTATGGACAACGAAAATGCAGTCGCAAAATATAGTGGGCCAAAAGTAAACAACACGTAAGATCTATTATGGCAGTAGCATAACTAAATAGAATATTCCACATGCCCTTTGATGGAATTCTTTAAGGACTTTCTTGGCTTCCTCAAGGGTGAGGCACCTTCATAAAATTGTATTAATACCACAATGGTAAAGGGTGTCGATGATAATGATGTAATTTCAGGATTGGTATCGAATACATCGTTACTCAGAGCAAGAGGTATTGGGCTGGAAAGTATCTTTTTTGAGATAGAAAAAAATATATCCATACAATGGGTCAAATGATGAAATCAGAAACAATGACTCATCAGGGATAGAATGTTCATATGTGTATTCAGAATTAGGGGAAGAAAGGTCACACATAAGCTCAGCGAAAACTAATGATTTCTTTGACTTGGATTTGATGAACTCTAGGTCAAACTCTTGGTGAATAAAAATCCAATTAGACTACTTCCCCCCAAAAAAATTATGTGAAAGTATCTATGTCATAGGGTTGTAATCCGAAATGACCATAGTTTTCCTAAGGAATATGTAATGGCGAGACCTTTGGATGGCTTGAACAACCACTAAAGCCAACTTTTCTACATAAGTATATCTGATTTCAGTATCATTGAGGTTACGACTAAGATTATAAATGAGATTTTCAATCCCAATATCGTCTTCATGGACCAATGCCATTTCTATAGTAGAAATGGAAGCATCTAGGTACTGGAAATAGTCGTGCAGATAATTAGGGGGGTATAGAAGATATGCCCAAACCAATACATATTTCAGGTCATCAAATGCTTTCTGAGCAGCATCATCCCAATGGAAGGGTACCCCTTTATTCAGTAAGCGAGTGAATCCTTTAGTCAACTCAACATAATTAGAGACAAACCTCCACAAAAAGTTAGATTTCCCTTGGAGTCTTTGTAAATGAACAAGAGAATAAGGTGCAGGCAAGTCGATGATTGGTTGCATTTTCAGAGGATCAATATGAATTCACTATTTTAAAATGAAAAAACCTAGGATTCAAGCAGAATCAATGCAGAACAAAAATTTGTGTGGGTTAATTTGAATGTTATAATATCTGCAATGGAGAGAAAAAATTCAAAGATGCATTAGGTGATCAACCTGATGTTTAGAATGATCGGGGAGATCGTCCAAATAGGGTTGCACAATGTGTTTAATGTCATGAAAAGTGTAATCCATCTGAAATTGAAATGTGGAACCTAATTTATTCAATCCGAATGGGAGATTTCGATAAGAAAAAGTACCCCAGGGACAAATAAATGCAGTCTTAGGTTGGTCCACCAAGAGAATCTTGATTTGATTATAGCCCAAGAATCTGTCCATGAATGAATAGATCTTGGAGCAAGCGCTGACATCAACAATATGATCAATAAATGAGGTTGGATAGTTGCCCTTCGGACAAGTGTTCAGCCTCAGAAATTCCCTCATTTTCACCATATAACATTACCATTTATAAAGCACATTCTTGCACTTTCTACCATATTGATATCCATTTTCCGTAACTCCTGCCTAAAATCATCCTTTACATATCATGGCTAAATATCATAGTTTTATTGTTTTTTTAATGTATTAAGGATGGTTTTATCATGATTTAATAATGAAAATTTTCCTAAGTTCATTTTTCGCAGGGTTCCATTGCTAAAATTCTCAACAAGTCCATTAAACTAGTTGTTGCAAGTAGAGTATGGAAATATCCAATTTAGAGCTTCGACATCTCGAAACGCCTCTGGGGAAAACCAAGGAAGGTTATTTTCCAAAATGATTTCGTAAAACCTTCCCATGATTTGGATTGCACCCGAGTCACACATGTGGGCCTCTAGAAGAAAATCAACAACTCTGCTCAAAATCCGCACAATTTTCAAACTGCCAAGTTTGAGCTCGATTTGTGTGAAATTGGAGGTGAATTTGGAAAATATGAAAAATATGTTTTTAATAATATAACACATTATTTATAACCAAAAATTTTCTCAATATTTACTTTGGTAAAAAATTTACACGCGAGTCTTTCAAGAAAATTTCATAAAAAACCACCATTTTTCCAGAATTCTAGAATCTTGCAAAAAGATTAAAACAACCAACTTCGGACACACTTTCCTAGGATATGGAAATGAATGAGACACATCCAAGAGATTTTTTTGTTAAAAATATAACAAATTAGTTTCCCTCCAAACCTTTTTCCAAAATTTTCCACGGTTATGGAGATATGCCAATATCTTTTAGGCGAATTTGTTAAAAATATGCAATTTTCCAGAATTAAGGAAAATGACTGATTCACTTTGTAAATCATATAAATGACTTAGCCATGGAATATATTGTTATTTTGTGGAAATAGGAAGGAACTAGCAGAGGGTAGAAGTTGTATGCAATAGGTAACTACAATAGGAGCAACAATGATGATATATATGCCATTTATATTTTGAACCATTAATACATCATTTTGACTTGGCATTAATCTCTGTAAGTATTATGGTGTTTTATTTCTAAATATCATTGAGTTAATATAACTTTTTCTAGGATTGGAAAGGGCCCACCACCTCTGGAAACAAGTCTTATAATTAGTTCAGATCTTAGGACTACGTTTAATTCATTATTTATAGTATAATTACTTGGATTTCTGAATTGTTATTTCTGTTCTGTACTTACACTTGTGCTCTATTTTATAAATCTGAATTGCAAAATAGATTTCATTTCTCAATTTATAGAGATCAACAAAGGTTTTTTTATTATTAACATGTTACCAGTTTCTTAACGCAATTGCATAACATAGAAGTATTTAAAAGGTACTTTTAATTCAAGGATGCACAGGGATTGGTTGTGAGTTATGCTTTGTTTATTTCAGAGATATGATAGTTTCATGTTCATATATGAATGCTCGAGTTTCACATTCCTTTGATATAAGATCTAATACATTGAGGGAAGGATTAAATTATGATGGAAACACCATGCACATTACTATGAGTTTTCTGTGTTAAGTATAGAATCAAATTTAACATTTTGCATTGAATTTTCTGTGTTAAGTACAAAATCAAATTTAAGATTTCACATTGAGTATAGTTAGTGTGGGAGTAGATAGAGGTTATGCATTTCATTTATAAATTTGAAAGTGGTGTTTCCAGATTTTCTTTGTGAGTGATGCCTTTAGTTTGAATTATATATTGCAGATTTAAGGATTGGTTAATTGATAGTTTAAGAACTATTCATAGCATAGTCATTTCAATTCCTTGCATGAGATTTATTTGAATTATGGTTTGATCATCATTGGATCAGATCATATGATATCTATATTTTTTTTTATAGAAGGCTCTCTTATAAAATAATTAATTGAAGTTTCCTTTTCGTTTTCAAGCTTTATAGAATTGAAGGTGCAAACTACATAGGATTAAGAGATAAGTTTCAACTCTTACTGATTTGTGTGATACCGGTAATTCGATTAGTTGCGGTTGAATTGTATTGAGCAAGAATAGATAATTGAATTATTTTTTTGAGTTGTAGATTTCAATTTAAGTTATTTTTAAGTATTGAATCAGAATGCCTAAGTTATGATAAAGTATGCCTTAGGTTATGATATTTTAATTTTTGAGCAGCTTCAAGATTAGTTATTTGTTTCCTTTACTATTTGAACTAATCAGGTCATGATCCAAATAGAGTAGTGATTAATGTTTCGATTTAATTTGATAAAACTCTTTGCTTCAATTGTGATAATGTACTTAGACAATAATTTGATTTTTTTCTCTAGTTTAGGTTAGATGCTCTGATCCTGTGTTACCTGTGATTTTTCCTCTAATTCATACAACCCTGGATTGATAATTTAATGTTGGAATTATAATTCATATAATTTCCCCAACATTTTTGGTGTCATTGCCGGAGAGGTGCTAAAGGGATTAGAGCCTAGTTTCTTTCACAAGTTTTTTTTGTGTAATCTTAGTTGAAGGAAAATCAAAGGGCAGAGAGTGTACGATAATATGTGAGTGAGGAGCCACAATTCCACTATGGTGGGGTTGCTCCAAAGTTTGGTTGTCCAAGTAAGAAATTTTGGTGAGTTTTATTGCAATTAGTTTCAATTCATTTAGATTAAAAATTCAAGGTCTATGAAGACAAAAAAAAATGGGGTGCTGTAAGAACCCCTAGGTACTAATCCATGTTGCAAGACATAGATCATAAACCAACAAGAGAAATTCAATAATTATTGAGATCTTGAATAATTTCCCTCGAATCACTTTCTCAAATCCTAGCAGCAGTTGGGATATATTCCTCTCATGAAGAGTTCATCCTAACCACATTCAGGAAATTATCTATCTCTCCACAACCAAAAAATGATTTGTAATTATCCCTTGATTCCTCTTGCCTATCTACCAAGGAGATTTAGCAGTCATGTACCAAATATGATGGTGATCATCCAGCTAAACCTGAGATCAAAGAACTTTCACCATGCCCAACAACAAGCCTTTTATGCATTTCGGAGACAAATTATCCAATTTTTCATGGCATGATCAAGGAGGAATTTCAAAGTGGCCCAAAATAAGAAATGAGCCAATACCACCAGGATTACATTGAGCATTGGTTCCAGATCACAATCCAGTAAAAGTACCACTCTCATCTTCAAATACTCTTTGTATCGCATCTTTCAAAATTGCTTATTTTTCATGCTCATGTACCTTCTAAAGCTTATATGCTAAATCCAAGCATGAATATATCTTTGTATGTGATCTGCACATGGATTCATTGGAAGTTCTTTGTCACTTGAAGGAGGACATATTTTCTCCAGTATAGTAGGAAAGTTAGTATTGTAACAAATAAATAAATGAAAATAGTAAAGAGAAAAATAAGTCCTTTTGTGAAAACCAGCTTGTCTGGTGCAACTAGACATGGGCTTTTCTTGAAAACTAGGTAACTAGCGAGAAAGGTTCCCAATAAAGTTTGTAAATTTCTATGAGTTCTTCAAATCATGTATCTTTCAATTCATTATGTTTTTACTCGAGTTTGTTGATGTAGGATTCCTTAAGGCCCACCTACCAACAAGCCTTGTCCCATCGAAATCAACACATTATCTGGGACGAAGGTTAGGGTTAGATAAGGTACCTAGGAGCCTGCATGCCTTAATGGTAGGTATCCTTGTCATATACTAAGGAAATAATTCAATGATTCTTGGTGGATGGATTCTGTAGTCCATTCTACTTCAAAAAATCCATTCATGGCTAGTAGAATGTACCTAGTTGCATGCCTTAATTCCTATTGACAAAAAAGGTGGGATATCTCACATTAGTTAAAGACATCCTTAATGGTAGGTAATCCAATGATTATTTCTTATGTTTGACATAAACACCATTTATTCACATATGCAAGATTACACATGGATGTGTAGCGGTTGAAGACTATATGTTTTTGTAATCTCAACACAGATTTGCAGCAGTTTGGATTTTTTTTGTATTAGCATTCCATATTCATTTGTAGTAGCAGTCTCCTCTCCTCAGCTATTTGGGGACACAAAAATCCTAAAAAATGGGGGATATGAGGGGATTAATCATATTTTTCAACCTTTAATTCATCATTCAGCAGATCCGAATCAATATCCATTGCATCTCTAGTGCTTCCTCTCAAATCCATATCAGTACACATCAGTTCCAATTCATCCTCCACTTCATCTTTCGTGGCATATTGCAGTACCAACACATCAAAGTAAAGGTAAACCTTAAGTTGATTTGTTTAAGATTATTTAGTTCATTAAGAATGCAAGGAAAAATGATGGCTAACCACTCTGCACTTCATATATTCTATCTTTCATCACTGGTATCATCCACCTCCATTTGGAATCTATTTTCATAATAAAATGCATAAGTGATCTAATAAGGCCATTTGAATGAAAAATAGATCATATTGGTTCACTAATACAAAGCAGCAACCATAATAACTCCACTTCCTTCATCATACGCATTCGTAACATGTGGGAATGTTATTTTGATTCTTTTGTTGCCATTTCAAGGAGTGAACTTTGTTCCTGCATATTCGTTTCCAGAGTGGAATTGTACCATTTGTATCACAATTCTGCAGTATTATCACATGAAGAAATGTATATGCTATGAAAAATTCAACATCAAAAGATGAAGTCATTTCTGCCCAAAAAATGAACCACATATAAACCTTTGGCTTATAGTATGAAATCATTTGTATCCACCATTCCCATTATCACTTCTTGATTCATGACGTCCCTCATCTCTTCCTTATCCTCTTAGTATTTTTCCTCAATTATATTTCTCTCCACTTTATTGCAGTCAAATATGAATAGTGTTTCTCCACAAGAACCAACACCTCCAAATATTCACGCAGTGTTTCTCCACAAGAACCAACCTTTCCCAAAGTTATCATGTTGTAAAATCTATAAATGAGAAAGGTATTCATTTGCATGAGGAAATGAAAAATTGCAGGCATGGGGGATATTGGGCCTTATTAATGCCCTCATTTTCACCATATAATATTAAGATTCATAAAGCATATTCTTGCACTTTCTACCATATTCATATCCATTTTTTGTAACTCATGCCTAAAATCATCCTTTTCATCTCATCGTTAAATATCATAGTTTTATTATGTTTTTAATGTATTAAGGATGATTTTAACATGATTAAATGATGATGGTTTTTCTAATTTCATTTGTCGTAAGGTTCCTTTGCTGAAATTTTCTACAAGTCAATTCAACTAGTTGTTGCAAGCAGAGTATAAAAATATCCAATTTGGAGCTTCGACATCTCATCATGTTTCCGGGGAAAACCGAGGAAAATTACTACAAAAAATGATGTTCTAAAAAATTCCCATGATTTGGATTGCCCCTAGGTTTCACATGTGGGTCTATAAAAGAAAATCAACAACTCTTCTCAAAATCTGCATAGTTTTCAAACTGCCAAGTTTGACCTATATTTGCGTTCAAGTAGAGCTGAATTTGGAAAATATAAGAAAATGGGTTTTTTAACCAATATAAAAAATTATCTGTAACTGAACCCATTTCTCAAGATTCTCTTTGGTTCAAAATTTACATGCAGGTCTTTAAGGAATTTTCATAAAAAAACACAACTTTCTAGAATTCTAGAATCTTGCAAAAAGAGTCAAACAACCAAATTTGAGCACGCTTTCCTAGGAGATGGAATTTAATGAGAAAATACAAGAGATGGTTTTGTTGAAAATATAACAAATTAGGTTCCCTCCAAACCGTTTTACAAAATCCACCATGGTTATGGAATTATGCCATTATCTTTTAGGCCAGTGTGTTAAAAATATGCAATTTTCCAAAATTAAGGAAAACGACTGATTCACTTTCTAAATCATATAAATGGCTTAGAAATGGCATGTATTGTCAGTTCTTGGAAAGAGGAAGGAATGCACAGAGGGTAGTAGTTGTATGTAATAGGTAACTACAACAATAGGAGCAACAATGATAATGTATACGTCATTTATATTTGAAGTGTTAACAGATCATTTTGATTTGGCATTAATCTATGTAAGTAGTATGGTGTTTGATTTGTGAATAGAATTGAGTTAATATAACTTGCTCCAGGAGTGGAAAAGGCCCACCACCTTCGGAAACAAGTGTTATAATTAGTTCAGATTTCAGGAATGCGTTTAATTAATTATTTAGTAGTATAATTACTTAGATTTCTGAATTGTTATTTATGTTCTTTACTTAATCTTGTGCTCTATTTTATAAATATGAATTTCAAGCTAGATTTCATTTCTCAATTGATATATATCAACACAAGTTTTTTTATTCTTAACATGTCAATGGTTTTCTTAACGCAATTACATAATGTAGAAGTATTTAAAATGCACTTTTAATTCAAGGATGTGGAGGGATTAGTTATGAGTTATGCTTTTTTTATTTCAGAAATATGATAGTGTCATGTTCGTATATGAATACTTTAGTTTAAAATTCCTTTGATTGCATATCTAATACATTGAGGGAAGGATTAAATTATGATGGAAACACCGTGTGCATTACTATGATTTTTCGGTGTCAACTATAGAATCAAATTCAACATTTTGAATTGAATTTTATTTGATAAGTACAGAATCAAATTTAAGGTTTCACATTGAGTATAGTTGGTGTGGGAGTAGATAGAGGTTAGGCATTTCATTTATAATTTTTAAAGTAGTGTTTCCAACTTTTTTTTGAGATTGATGTCTTTAGTTTGAATTATATATTGTAGATTTAAGGATCAGTTTACTCATAGTTTAAGAACTATTCATAGCATAGTAATTTCAATTCCTTGGATGAGATTTCTTTGAATTATCATATTATTATCATTGGAATAGATCATAGAATTTCTCTCTTTTGTTTTTTAGAAGTCTTCCTAATATAAGAATTAACTGAATTTGCCTTTTTTTTTTCAAACTTTATAGAATTGAAGGTGTAAACTAGATATGATTAAGTGATAAGTTTCAATGCTTATTGATTTGTGTGATCCCGAGAATTATATTAGTCGCAGTTGAATTTTTTTGAGCAAGAGTAGATAATATAATTATTTGTTTTGAGTTGTAGATTTAAATTAAAGTTAATTTTAAGTATTGAATCAGAATGCCTAAGTTATGATAAAGTATGTCTTAGGTTATGATATTTTAATTTTTGAGCTTCTTTAAGATTAGTTGTTTGTTTGCTTTACTATTTGAATTATTCAGGTTATGATCCAAATATAGTAGTGAATAAGGTTTCGATTTAGTTTTATTAGCCTCTTTGCTTCAATTCTGTTTTCGTACTTAGACAATAATTTGATTTCTTTCTCTAGTTTAGGTTAGATGCTCTAATATTGCGTTACCTATGCTTGTGCCTTTAAGTATTACAACCCCAAATTGATAATTTAATGTTGGAATTATTAGTCATATAATTTCCCCAACAACAAGCATGGTTCACATCCCCATAATCGACACATACTCAGATTGCACCATGTTTCTTCGTGACATGGACGACATTTGATACCCAACTAGTTAAAGGAACGAGGTATATGAAACCAACCCGAAGAAGCTTTTCAACTTTAGCCTTAATCCTGGTAGCCTTCTTGCGATGAACTAGATGGAAGCACTTCTGGATGGGTTTGGAATCATGATACGTTTTTAATCTCATGCACTACGGTGTTTGGGTTGATACCTGGAATTTCCTCATAAGTCCAGGAAAATACATCTCAAACTCATGAAAAATGGATCTATAGATCGTAACCTTATATGGAGAATAAGATTCTCCAATGTATAGATTTTTGACAAATCCTAGTTTGATAGAAACATTGAGAGGTATCCTCGATATTCGAAAGATTCTTTTTAAAGTCGACTTCATGAATAGAGACAAAATTTGTAAAAGGTCAGAAAATTTTTGGAAAATATACATCAATGAGATTATCCTCAATGGAATTTGGTAAGGAGGAACAATGGTGATGTTCATCCCATGACCCGTCATATGGCATCATGATCTCCATTATGCTTTCATCAATAGAGAATACATGAGAAAAAGGATCAAAAGGCGTTCCATAATCTACTAATAGATCTACCCAATTGATTGAAGAAAATATATAAGCCACACATGACGAATAGATGATTTCATAATATAGCTCAAAGGGGCTAAGCAACATTCGGTTTCCAAAACCTTGGATGTTGGTTTCATTAGGTACAATCCAAGGAACAACAGAGATAGTAGTTGATGATATCATGTTGATATAAGTGACCAAAGATGAGATTCCAAGAATGAGAGGAGGAGGGATCGAAAAGGTTCCCATAAGCGATGAATCATTCAAAAATCCAACTCCGACATGCTAATTGAATTGTAGGGATTCCTCTAAAAGAGGGACACTTCCAGTAACATGAGAATAATAGGTAAAAAATGTGTGTTGATCTATGGCTATGATCCCACCTTTAAGTGGAAAGATGATCATATAGAAATAAGTCAAAATGATGACAGTCATGGCATAAAACCACATACATCCAAGTATAAGATGGTAATCGATAGGTTTATCAACAAATTCTACTTCTATAGAGACGTTCTTTCCCCCTAATTCTACTTGAATGGAATTCAAAACCCACAAGGTTTTTATGTTCTTCGATTGACATATTTTAATGTGGTGGTCGATTGACTCTGTTGAGGTGAAATAGTCACCTTCCAGCAAGAAATAGACATAATGCAGGTCGAGGCTCCCTCATCCATGATATAATGATGAATGTTTTTACCATGGAAGGAAACCTGGATTATAAATACTAATCGAGCTGGAAGCTGAGGGGTATAGTTTTCATGAGAAAAAAACCACTAGGTTGGAATACGATGGTTCTACACATCCGATAGCTGAATACAAGGCCTTATTTTGGGCAGAGGAGTTTTGAAATAGTTGAAGAGTTGACATAGCTAATGGACATTGGGCCAAGTCTTCAACTACGTTATACTTTTGGGAAGATATTTAGCGAGGGTTAAACACAGACATATGAATAACTCCCTTCTGAGGTTTGACAATCAATTTTGTAGGAACCAGAGGTGGAGTAGGATCAGATGAAGGTGATTATGAACTGGAAGGTTGATCAGAGTCCTGAATGTTCAGTGGATTTACATTACCATATTCCTTATTCTGAGTGGCCACCGTAACATTGGATTTGTACTTCGAGGATGAAAGCATCAAAACCTTGTTAGAGGAAGAAGGTTCCTGGGAAACTATGTGGGTCTCTTGATTAGGAAAAGGGTCGGTCAACATGACATGATAAGTGGCATATTTAATGAATTGAATCACTTCAGTGCGGTGTGGAAAATAATGTGTAAAGTGATCGTTATTGCAAATTAAGCATGGATAACTAGGGTTTTGCTTCTCATCGGAAGACTTATTTGTTTATTTATCTTGCGGTGAAGGATATCTTTTTTCTTAACTTTTCATTTCTTATTGCTTCTAGGGTGATGTTGATACTTTCCTATATCGTATGAAAATGAATTTATCTTAGAATCATAAGCCATAGGAGGATGGTATTGAGGGTTTTGAGTAGATTTGGTAAGAGAAAATCTAGATGGTTTACTCACCGAATACAAACTGGCATAACCAATCACACCATCAACAACATGATATTATTTACTGATATAGATCTTAGGGGGAGGCCCCCAAGATCTAAAAAAATTTAATGGATCTAGCAAGATATGAAAAATTAGAATGCAAGAAAAAGTAGAGAGCACACAGTAAATAAAACCACAAAGAATTTTTTTAGTAAAACAGATAATAACTATAGAAGCTCTATTGTGGTGGACAATATCTCCTTTTACAAGATGTGACTTGTTACTTATAGATTTTTTTAGTTACAATACCACAGGTAAATTGATGGGTGGGTAAATACCATGGGTGAATGAAAACCATGGGAATATGTCACTTACAATACCATGGGTGGATTCCATTTAAAATACCATGGGTAAATTCCATGTGTGGATGAATACCATGGGTGGATACATACCATGGGTGAATGAATACCATAGATAGATGTCACTTACAATACTATAGGTGAATAAATACCATGTGTGGATGAATACCATGGGTGTAGGCCACTTTCCATTTGGATCATTCCTCTCTCCTTAAGAAGCAATGGTCCCCATTGCGTGAAATTCCATCGTGAGAAGCCTTTGTTGAATATGAAGAGCCACATAAGATAATGGTTTTGTGTGGTTAACCTATAACCATGATGAAAGAATATCCAAGGTTAGAGATTCCCTATAATTGTTATGACCAACAGTGATACTGACAGTGTGTGGCCTAGCAAATGGACTTCGATGAAGTGTGGGTTTATGGATGACCCATAACCATGAAAAATAGCGATTCAACGATAGAGATACCTTGTAATGCTCGTGACCAATTGTGATGATAACAATGTGCAGCCTAGAAAATGGACTTCAATGAAGTGTGAGTTTTTGGATGACACGGAACCATGACAAACGAAGATTTGAGGATAGAGTTACCCTATAATGATTGTGACCAATTTTGATACTAACAATGTGCGGCCTAGCAAATGGACTTCCATGAGAAGGATTTCATGTAGTTGATCCATAATTGTGATGTTGGCTATTGATGAAGTAGCAGGTTCCTACATAGCCTGGGGTAAGATGGAACACCTCTAAATAACCCAATTCAAATGCTGCTATGATGAAACTAATGATTGGGAAGTAGGTTCCTACTAAAGCGGGGTGGGAGGACATGCCTCCAAAGGGAACCCGCTCTGAATGCTACTCCAGATTTAAAATGAGCATAAATCGGTCAATAGAACTCATAATATTTATTTGTTTTTGTAATTAGAATGATCATTCTACATCTTCCCATGTGTTTGAAATTGCAATCTAGAGACATTGTAAACTCATATTTGTGCTATAATTTTCCCTTCGTCACAAAATTTCTGGAAAAAAAAAAAAAAAAAACTAATTTTAAATCAATGATAACTCCCTCGTTCGGACTCATATTTGATCTATTTGTATTTTAAATTGGGTTATTTTTCAAGGGGATATCAGATCTATAATTATTTCTCTAAAAATTTTCATTGAAAGCTATAAAAAATGATAGGAGAGCCTCCATACAAGAATTGTTGTCCAAAAAATTTCTACAACACTATTGATTTTGAATTAGTGATATCTCCCTCATTGTAGGTTTTAACCCTGTGCAGAAATTACCCGCAAAAGAATATTAAAAACATAAAATAAAAAATAGCGAGAGAATAAAAGATAAAATATCTATACACATAGATTTTCCCCTGGATCTCAAATCAGGACTACCAGCTTGATTTTTCATTATATTCCTTTTAGTGTTACAACACACATATATATACATGCTGAAGTATTCCTAAACCCCAATCCATTAACCCTATATTAGAACATAACCATAGTTCCCTTGACTGTATCTAAAAAATACCAGGGTCCAAAAACCATCATGCCCCAAAACCATGTGCAAACCCATGCACAAAACCATGGGTGGGTCCACCCACCAAAAAACAGGGTCCAAAATTTATTTCCCGAGATGCTATCGCCTCCCTTGTTGCAACCGACACAATGTACAGAGGAAGTTGTCGCCCCCCTGTAACCCCCCCACGCATGTGACTAATCGTGGAAAGAATATAACACATACCCAACATTTGGACTCTGATTCGACTTTTTTTTTTTTGAAATTGGATATTTTTTTGTAAGGAATCCAAATAAGAATTTTTTTTCTAAAAATCATGAACCAATATTTTCTGATATTCTCTAAAAACGTTTCACCCAAAAAATTCCTACAAAAAAATTGAAAAAAAACAAAAATTCTTCTCGCCTTACCCAAGAAAGTGCTCTGTGGAGGTCATGAAACTTTCATGGAGTTTGCTAAAGATGGCTACAAAATTTTGAAACTAAAATATGCTTCAAAACCTTATTCCCATGGATTCGTAACCTGAATCTGATTCCACTAATCCATATCTTGTGGGGAGGCCCCAAAGATCTAAAAAAATGAAATGGATATGGCAAGATCTAAAAAATTAGAATGCGAGAAAAAGGAGAGAACACATCGTAAATATAACCACAAAGATTTTTTTTATTGAAACATAGAATAGCTGTAGAAGCTACATTGTGGTGGAAAATTTCTCCTTTTACAAGATGCGACTTGTTACTTATAACATTTTTTAGTTACAATACTATAGGTAAATTCCATGGGTGAATGAACATTATGGGTGAATGAACACTATGGGTGAATGAATGCCATGGGAATATGTCACTTAAAATAACATGGGTGATGAGTACCATGGGTGGATACCATTTACAATACCATGGGTAAATTCCATGTGTGGATGAATACCATGGGTGGATATATACCATGGGTGAATGAATACCATCGGTGGATACATACCATGGGTGAATGAATACTATGGATAGATGTAACTTACAATACCATAGGCTGATAAATACCATGGGTGGATGAATACCATGGGTGTAGGCCACTTTCCATTTATATCATTTACTAGGTGGAGGAGGAACAATATTTGAAGGTGTCGATGTGTTTGGTATCTTATCATAGAGCGTTCTCAATTGGGAATAAAAAAGGCCCAAATATTGTGCACGAGAAATAAATTTCTCCTCTGTCATGACTCCACCTTTAGCCACAAATTCTGTTATGGGTGACAATAGAGATTTAGTAAATGATTCTACTAACAATTTATAGGGAACATAAGTATTAACCAATCAGTGGCGACAAATACAATAATGAATGTGATCTGAGTTTTGAGTGGAATATAATTATTTAAAATTGGTCAATAGTTTCATTTTAGTTTCATACCTGATGGGAAGATGGGAATTTGTGAGGAAGGTGGTGGCCAAAGTGCTGAAATCATGGAATGAAGCTCTAGGTAACTCAACATGCCATTTAACTGTGGTAATTGTAATCGTTCATTGGAAAATACGAAGTCAAATGGAATCATCATTAAGGGAGTTGGAAGAACACCATAGATGATAAATCATAATGTGTGTCGATGGGTAATCTCCTAGATTCCCATTGAATTTTGGGATATCGAAAGTCAATTTGGTGGGAATGATCAGCCACCATGGTGAATGAGCGATGCGGTCATTAGTGAGCCGACTTAAGTCAAGAAATTTGAGAGTAGTCACAAAAGAAAACTAAGGAATACCTTGAGCACCAGGAAACTTTCCTTCTCAAATAAGGGGGATTCTAATAATAAGGAACCTAGGTACCAAGATAAGGAGGATTATGATAACCAATATACAAGTGACCTTGGTTTCCAACCCCAGGATGATGATAAAGTTGCAGGAAGTTGGGTTTGGATTTTTTGGCCTTGAAAAGGCACTTTAGGAATAACTTTATATGGACCATACTATTGCTCGATGGGAGTTTGTATTGTCCCATGATATGGTGGGTTCGGTCAAGATTACTCCATACTATAGATAATATGTCCTATCAATACTTGTGGTATACCATGTCGAAGCAGTTGAGGGGTTGAAGTACCTTATATAGGCCAAGTAAGTGGGACTTTCGAAGTTCCACATTGTTAGCCATCAGTATTTTTTACATGTTAGTGATGACTATATCTTCAGCTGAGTTTTCTAGAAACTTATTTCCTTATGTCAATATGTCATCCAGAAAACCCTCCCAAAACTTTTTTCGCCTTTCTACCTATTCGGTCCACCACGGCAAAACCAAAACCTCCTTGTCTGAGAAATCTCTTAACCTCGTATTAGTGTGCCCATCGACTTTAAAAGCAAATCCATACGTTTCAATAGTCTCCCTATGTTAGGAAGTGGCGTTTTAGGACATTTCACCTTTGGCAATCATAAAAGGCCAAAAAGCCTCCATGCTACGAATTCGCAGTCTCCTAGTTTTGCAAAATGAAATTGAAAAACGGCCTTAAAATCGCGCCACTCATATTCCCTAGATAAATACTTTGCACATGAAGCCCATTCTCAGCGACTAGTAGGTTTTCAACGTTTGTGTTCTATGGTTCTACAAAGACGGGGAAATATATGTTCATCTCGGAGTAATGTTTGAGTTCTGAGTTAAGAGGAACAGCTTCCTTCTAAGTATGCCATGAACTCGAGATGAAGGCTGCAAAACAAAAGTCACTCATCGGGACTTTACGGCTCTTTCCGGCATAAAAATCATAGTAAGAAAAGGGTCGCCCTTTATTTTCTCGGCAAACTCGTGGTGTCAAGGCCCGAACCTCCTTACGTGCAAGCAGAGGTTCGAAACTCCTTCATCCATAGCGAGGCGCGAGGAGCCGGTGTTGGTTCGGAAGGTTGCAAGGTCCGGGTTTTGCCTTTACTAAAACAATGAAACGATATCTTCGGGTTTCATGAAGGTAATTGATGATGATCATAACGGGAATGGAGCTTGAAATATGCGAAAACAAAGAAAAGAAGAGTTTGGTCGATAAAGGATCTAATCTCAAGTTTTCAAAATCTGTGAATTGATGAAATGAAGAAAGGCATGTCATTGGTGAAAATTCCAAAGCATAAGTACCTTTTGTCATTCACAAGATCAAATGGGAAACAGTCGATAAACGATGCCATTACACGGGCAGAGAAAGTTCTTGGCTTTTCCGAAGCCTTGACCTTCATAGTCACAAAGGCTATTTATACGAGAAAATCAATCATAAGATGAACAAGCTATATCTAAATCACCCTTGGGAAAGTGCGGAGACGGTATATAGCTGAGTTCCCTTGCTAACACACAATAATTCTTGCAAGAGAAGTGCTAAAGACGTACGTAGTTTATTTACCACTACCTTGGGAAAAAGGCATGTAAAAGAATTGTTTTAAAACCCCGGACACCTTATCGATGAAAGAGCCTCCTCCATGCATGAGTAGAGGGCAGAAAGCTACTACGAGTCTTTGGCCGATTGATACAAGAAAGCGGAGGAAGGTTACCAATAGTCTTGGTGATGCCAGAATTTTAGTACTCTTTGTTTCAAAGAGCTATACGTACGACTATACCTACGGTAGGAAAAGGAGCAATATTGAACATATGTGTACCTTATTCATAAAGAAGACTTTCTCATGAGGAAAGGTCGAAATGACAAAACAATATATATATCCAAAAAGTCAAAAGAAGGGAGCGCCTTTCAAGAAAGGGTGTTTACGGTTTTCAAGAATTTTTGGTGCATTATGAAATAGCCCTTCTTTGCTAAACAATCACCAGAGAGAGCGGTGAACATAGTTGAGGTGTGGAGAAATAGATGTATTGACAAAAAAGGATTTAATACACGGTAGAACAAAATAAATTTCTTTTTAAAAAATACTAGTGCCATATTTTGACTTATGCTTTCAAGTAGGGGGGAAAATGGGTATATGATCTGAGATTGGGAAAGGAATTTGTTTTGATGAATTATCCTTGTTTATATCCTAAAACGGACACAATGGTCATAACCCAAGGAAGGTTTCGACACAAAGATACGGTATAGCAAACGATGGCAGTGTGGCATCACTGAGTTGTCAGCAGATTATAATAAAAATGACCCTCTTTGGGCTTGATGCGCAATTCATAAAGGATGCAGCCAGGTACTGTACCGTGAACACGGTGGCAAACATGGCCCCAAAGTTATGGAGATTTGTTTGGGGTCCAAGGTTAGTAATGAAGGTCCACCAGCCAGCCGGAGGTTCTACCTCACCGCCGTGCTGGAGTCCATGATCTATGATCAAATGATTGGCAAATCTCCAAGGCCAGTTTTGAACGTACCGGAGGTTAAAAGTTGAGAAGTTTTTACAAAAAAACAAAAAACTCCGCAAAGAAAGCCAAACCACGAGTTCTATTTTACCTTTTAAAAATAGAAATGACGTTTGAAATTTTATTTTTTTAGAAAAACGATATAAGTTTGAAGTGTAAAAGTGCGAAATTCTTTCAAAAACTTAAGTCAAAATCCCGTGCATCTGACATCAACAAGCGAGAAAAACTGGGAAACGAAAATTCACAAATCACTCGGAGGTGGCGACATGCACAGGTCGCGCGACGTGCACAGACATGTTTGTAAAGGTTTTCTGCACGTGGGCGCGACATGCCTGTGGCGGGCGCGACGTGCTATGGAAGTGACCGCCCGACCGCACGACCAAGTCCACCCGACAGCTACTTTCTCTGTAACGACGGGTTTTCTCCGGAGGTTTTCAAGGCTTTTTCAAGCTATCCGGGGTCTCTTGCATCCTCTCAAGCTTGAGCATCCATCGAATTTGAGGTATTTTTATGAAATCCCATGCAATTTTTGCAAGGTGTTGATAAATTGTGCTGTGCCTATCTACCAAGCACTCCTTTGTAACAGCTTGCCCTCTATTTCACCTAGTTGCTTCTTGTCAGTTTGTGTGAGAAAATTCCTATAAGGGGGATAAGGGCCATTTCCTAGAGGGCAAGGTTTGTTGGTGGTCAAATCCCCGAACTTTGAAATGGAGAGGTATACAAGTGATTTCTTAAAAACTTCTGAGAAAAGTGTCCCTCATAAAACGCGTATTGTTAACCTAGGTTTGCCTCTTTCTGCACCTCATTATCATGTTCAGCGTTGACAAAGAGACTCCACGGTAAATGTTGCATTGGGCCAGAGATTTCATTGATGTGTTTCTAACCTAAAGGCGAGTACAAAGGCGGATTTTCTTGTTCTCTTAAAAACTTCACAAAGAAAGGGGCCTTTTACGAAGAACGAGTTTGTTAGTGTTTGAAATTTGATATTAAAACGAGTACGGAGTATTTGGGTGGCTCTCTTAAACTCCTGGCTCAAAGAGAGATTAATTTTTCTAAAAAGCATAGTGCCGATATATCACCTAGCATGGATTACGCACTGCTTCCGAATGGTGTCATTTTGAAGGCTGTTGTTGTGATATGTTTCGGGGGAAAGGTCATTTCTAAAGAGCAGTGCCAAACACTTATACATGCAACCTTTTCTAGAATCTGCCCCTATTTCCATGCCATTTCACTACTAAAGGTTGGTTGACGAGAGAACTTCCAAGGTAACGGCCACAACAAAGAAGCGTTATTGGTAAATTTAGGTTAAGATTAAGACGAGGAAGTACGGGTTGAAGACTTATTGACGGAGAGAGCTTCCAAAAGATAATGACGCAGTAAGGGCAGAGGTGGTTGATGGTGGATTTTGACAACAAAGGCGGGGGGTATAGATGTGTTGGTGGACTTTTTAAATTCCTGAAAACGGAGACTTTGTTTTCCTAAAACCAACATTTATATGATTTCACACCTAAACTAAAAGTCACTTTTTCTTTGCACTACATTGTATCATTAGAAGATTGTTGAACGAGTTTTACGAAGGTGAAACAAGGCCATCTTCTAGAAGGTAGGAGTGGTTAGTGATTGGGCATTTGTTGATGATCAAGTGTACATTGAAGCCAGATGTGTAAAGGTGGTGATTGACTTCTCAAAAGTCACATGAAGTGAAAAGGTATTCTCCCTTAACACTTCACCTTCAGCAAAGGTCTCCTTCTTTCCAGCTGTGTGGTCTTCACGAGGAAATGTCACGCTATGAGAGGTATTTTCAAGGTAAATGACACAGAAGCCGGGGTTAACTTTATTTTCGAAGCTTTGGTTTTGAAGACACAAATACAAGTGTAAGCTGGCCTCTAACAAGAGTCACAAGAGGTATTTAAAATTTGTGCCTGAGAGAATCTACAAACGTTTTCTTACATGGTCCCATTGTTAAGTTTATAGCCAAAATGTCTCCAAATTGAAGGTACATTCTTAGTGTAGAGGGCTTATTGACGACGTGTTTCATTTCATCCAAACCACGGTGTCCATATACGTATACGGTCGGTGCTTTGTTTCAATCAGTGACATTCTCATATAGTGAAGGCGGTTACTCTTCCAAAGCTTGTTTCAAAGTCAGAATGCCTCCAAAACGAGATCTAAGGCGGACAACACTAAGAGATATGAACCTATCTCCATAGAAATCAATGCCATCCCTCGGTGCTTTTCAATTTCCATGAAGTAAATTTTATGGTTCACATTCGGAAGGATAGAAGTCAAAGGTTTCTCGCCACTTACACATTTGTGTGACTTTAAGATTCAAGGACAAACACTTCCGGTTAGCGGTCTTGACTTCAAAATCTCCACGAGGTATGTATCCAAGGCTACTAGAATCCCGTATCATGGTGAAAAGTGGTTTAAACAAGCGCATCTTGATACGAAGGATTATAAACCTTTCATCAATACAGGAACATAGAGAAAACCATCTTGCTATTTTCCCTTTCTCCTACCTTCTTGGCAGAATTCTTGCTCCCATTGATGAAAGCCATAATGAGATATTTCACTTGTGAAGGAGGGTTTAATAAATTTTGCCTATCATGTTCGCTTGTTGATCTACGTTTTACAGACGAACATTTAACCTTCATACTTTTGTCCAAAAGCATAGAGAAAATGGCGATGTATCCCGAAAAGAAAGCTCCACCTCGGCAAATCCCTTCTCTCTTTCACCATTCCTTGATCAAAATCATCTTCTTACACGGTGGAGAAGAAAGGGGTTTCATGGGATTCATTCATTAGCCATCTTGATTTGTACTGTCCCTCTGTTCATGTGTCTCCTACTCGGCTGTCCTTCGCCCGATTGCCTTTATCTAGTAAGCTACACCTAAAAAATTCAAGATGATCAACGTGACCAAGTAAACAAGAAGGAGAGGGCGGTGAGCCACACGGAGAAAAGGGGATGATGAGCAGCGATGCTTGATTTTGAAGACGGGCGGCCGATTGGAAATCGGTGGACGGCGGCTAGAGGTTGATGAGCAATCGGCAGACGAAGATGGAAGAACAACGGTTGAGCAAACAATTTGAAGCATCTTTTGAGCCACAAGCTGGACAGGATGTTGAGGGAGGACAGCAAGCTGAAGCTGCCTCCTTGACAGTGACCAAAACTGTTCCTAAAAAGAGGAAATTGCCCAAAAAGACAACTTCTAGCTTGCCAAGGAGAAAGAGCGCTAGATTGGCCTTCAAAGGAAAAGGTGCAGTTGGAGGAAGTGCCAAGCATGGAGGTAAATCAGCTGTCATCCCTATCCCAAGCGATGACAGTGATAATGAGGCACGCATCCTTGAAAACCTCCTCATTCACAAAGAAGGGCAAATTGAGGTGTTACAAGAAGATCTTCAATGGGCAAGGAATTTCAACCATTTCTTGGAGGTTGAAAACAAACAAATGAAGTATCATGCAGCCATTCATGAGGCAAGAGCGATCAAGTATAAAAAGGAGGCAGAAAAGGCGCAAGTAAGAATTGAAGAGCTCATTGGCGAATTTGATGATGAAGAGGAAGAGGACCAACCTAGGCGAAAGAGGCCTAGGACCATCGGGCTTAGAAAAGCCTTGGAGAAACAGAGAGCAGAAGAACAAGCTCAATTCGAAGCTTTTCCTCTCACTACCCTCTTTGAGCAGGAAATTGAGGAAAACAAGGAAGCATGGCTTGAGAGGGCTAACCAGCATTTGGAAACAAAGCTTGAGAAGGCAAACAGGGATCTTGAGCTACGGAGAAAAAGGACCCTTCACTTTCAGAAGCTAAATCAGTTTGCCAGGCGAAAATTGAAGGTAGCACAAGAAAAATTGAAGAAGTTGAAGGAGAGGCGCCTAGCACGGAAAGAAGCAAAAAGCACATCAGCCCTCGATATTTTGGCTTCAGCTTCGGAGCATGTCTCTATGGATCTTTGAGGGTCATGCATGCAAATTTTGGGCCTGTTTCGGAAACTTTTTTTTTTTGGCATTTTTTGGGCTTTTGGCCAAAAACTCATAAATGCGCCATTTCAGTTTGATGAGTCGTCAAGGGAGGAGGGTGATACCAATAGATTCCATAATTTCATGAGCAGCTCTCCAGCGATTTTCAGGGCATTTGAAGATCATTCGCCCCTCCAAATTGGCGAAAAACAGCCTCATTTTGCACATTCTGCCCGCCATATCAGCAGCCTGCTATTTTCTGGGTTTTTGCGCACAGGTACAGTTTTGAGGGACTTTCAGAGATCAGATTGAGGTGATTACACTTGCGCCGGAAAGCAGACACAGAGAGCTTTCCAACGAGCCATCATGAGCCTCATTTCGACATCGGGAAGGCTGCCATTTGCATCCAGCAAGTTAGGGGACCTTTTTCAGGCATAAATATGAAGTATTTTTGTAATTTTTGAACTCCAAAAATATGCTTTTCCCAAATGTGCGTTAAGCTATTTTTATCATGGGAAAATCATGTAAAGTCAATATAATTTCCGTTTTTAGCAGTTTTTTAGATATTTTATGGGATATTTTGTGCCTTGGGCTTTGCAAAGCCTCAAGGACAAGTTTAGATATTTAGACTTGGCCAATGGGATAGCTAGTTGCTCCATGAGGTTTTCCTCCTTCTAGCCTATTTATCCCATGGTTCTCATTGTAAATCAGAGGCTGAACTTGAGAGAATAATTAATGCATTGGTCATATGAGCTTTGAAGAATACACTTGAGTTATGATTTTTGGACTGCCTCTTGGATGCTTTTGAGGAATGTTGAAGGCTTGTTGATGGATTCCTTGACATGGTAGAATGGTATAGTGCTTCTTAATGTGTTTTGTCTTCTAGTTTTCACTCATAATTCATATTTCTTGCTGCTATAGATCGGTAAAGATTGATTTTGAGATATGCCCATGGAGGCACCTCAAAATCCCTGAATCTTCATAGCTTGATGTTTTCTTCTCCCTTAGTTATGCTAAAGAATTCTTAGCTGCTCTTTAGTAACCTAAGGTATTGTTGCTAAGTTTTATTCATCAGTTCTATGTATGTTGAGTAGGATGTATGGTTTTCCCTACCTATCTATCAGTTGCCCATAGTTCAGTCCATAAAACTTCCTCTTTGACTGATTTGTTGATCATTTAGTTGAACCAAGGAGGCCTAGTCCCGATCTAGCCCTTTGCCTAAAACTATGAAAACTTGTTTGTCCAAGTGCCCAATGACTTAGAGACTATGTTTAGGCGTTCCGGCATAGTTTATGAGTTGTTAGTTTGTCTTATATGTTTTTCCCCAAAGTCTGATAGCCTTTTCCCGAAGTTAGAGGGTCTTATACCTCTATGTATGGCTGGAATGTTTGATTTCTATGTTTTGATTAGCTTATAGTTATTCCTAGCATGATTAATGGCTTGCTATTACATGTTTATGTCTGCTATTTACTAGTTTGCACTTGAAATCCCTTGTCTTTCACCAACTTATTGTTCATTTAATCCATTTTGCCCAGAGATCCCTTCTATTGTGAATCAAATCGGCCCTACAGCAGCTTTACATCATCACTTCATAGCTTCCTTGACCTATTTGACCCCATAGCCCAATTTATCTACATCTTGTTATCCAGTTTATGTATTTGATCAGTTTCATTCCTCACAAACTTAAAAAACCAAAAAACTAAAAACATACTTCATAACTAGCCTAATATCAAAACACCGCAAGTAAACACACCGTCATATTTTGCATATAATAGAGAGAGCCCTCTCTGAGTCCAGGAAGGCTAGGTCCTTGGGCTCCAAAGCTTGGTTTGATGTTACATCGTCATTTGGCTAGCCAATCGGCCAAATCACGGGACCCTAACATAATGGCGATCACGGTGGGACTCTGAGTGATTAAAAAACTTAGTTTCCCTCATCTTTAAAGACTTTTTGAGAATATTAGCTTGCTGACTTATCCCACCGCTCTCTAACATAATGGCGATCACGGTGGGACTCTGAGTGATTAAAAAGCTTAGTTTCCCTCATCTTTAGAAACCTTTAAGAATACTATCTGATTGACTTATCCCACTGCTCACTAACATAGTGACACTCACAGTAGGACCTTCCGAGTTAGTGACAATCTAAGTACAACTTAGTAACTCCCGAAGTCTCAATCAAGCTTAGTAAAATTAGAGATTGTTTGAGAGGTAGAAAATAGCTCCTTCACCATCTTAGCAAAATGATGAGTCAGTTATAGAAAACCTTTCCAAACCTTATAGGCGCATAAAACTCAAAAAACCCCAAAAACTCCCTTAGATTGGTTTTTGATAGTATTGGTGGTGGACCATACAAATATACCTCAAAACAACTAAAAATCCACCTGGCGACTCCACTAAACTTCTAGTAAGCCTTACTACTTTTCAAAACTCTAGGCTACTATCCGATAAACCTATCCCATCGCTCACTAACATAGCGGGAGATGGTGGGACACTGAGTACATAATAGTCCAGCAAACTCTTATAGACTCTTTGGTCCTTTAGGTACCATAAACAAGCAAGCAGTCCATAGACTCATTTTTTAGAGTAAACTCTTTTTTTTCTCATCACCCTAGCAAAGTGTTGAAACAAATCTAGGATACTTTAACTAACCATAGGCTGCACATAAAAATCAGAAAATCCAAAAAGCATTCTCAGAGTAGTTACTGGTGGTGGACCATAGCTATCTTCACAAAACAACCCAGTTCCACCTGGCGACTCCACTAATCCATCCCTTTTTGACCATCCTTCACCTTAGTAAAACTTTAGAAAAACCATTCATCCAGAACATTCACCAATATCATTCTCTCTAAGCTCTGGATCTAAAATCTGGCTTCAGGAAGAATCAATACCAGATCCCATCCAGACCCAAATCCCCCTATCATAGTAGATGACCCAGAAAAGATTCTGTGGCAAGCTTCTGAAACTGATCATCTAGCTACCGATAGATCCATCCGTAGAACAAGATCTGTACCTAAAACTCGCAGTATCCTTCTAGATTCACCTTCGGAACTAGAGGCATCACAAGCTCTTCCCCGAAGCAAATCATATAGCAAGATAAACTTCGACGATCTTGAACCCCTAGACCCACCACATAGTCCTATTAGAGAAGCTTTACCCACCACTCCTCCTGATTTCCAGCTTCTCTATCAGTTTGGCTCTTATCATCCCAGATCTGCTCAAAACCAGATCACTAGTCCAAGTTCATCCGCCACACCTGGTCAAACCACCACTATTCAAACCACTTCATTTCAGCCTACTAGTCCTCATCTTTCACATCATCCATTAGCTCCAGTCATGGCTGCATGGTACACACCTTTGGTGTTACCACCACCCTTGGCTCCTCTCCCAAACAAATATCAAGACAAAATCCCACACTTTACTGGAGAAGATACCACCACACCTCAACAGCATATAAGTAGAATGAATGATGCTTATGAATACCTAGAGGTGCAAGATGAGACTGTCAGAATGAGAATATTTGCCCAAAGTCTTGGTGGTGAACCCAAAGCATGGTTCAAAAGCTTAGCTCCAAACAGTATCCATGATATCCCAGAACTGCATCAAGTTTTCAGAAACAGGTGGGAAATCCGAAGAAACCCCATTCAAATCCTGTCAGAATATAACAGCCTAAAACGGGAAAATGGTGAAAGTGTCCAAGCTTACTGTACTAGGTTCAACAGTGTATATAACTCCCTCCCACCTCATTTCAAACCTCCACTTGGTTTAGCTTTGGCGAAATTTCCTGAAGGTTTTGATCCGGACATGACATATCATCTGAGAGATAAGGATCCCCCTACCTTGGAGGAAATGCAACAAATAGCTATAAAAGCAGATGCCAACTTAGCTGAAAAAAGAGCTAGGACTAGATCAGAAAGAAAGGTCACATATAGGGATGAGGTCTCCACTTCATCGCCTTCCCTAGATCCCAGAATAGATGACTTAGTCAAATCCATGGCTAAAATGTGGGAAAAGATCAATGAAAAAGCTCCTGTTAGGGACAACCAGCCAAACCCTCCAATTAGAAACCGAAACCAAAACTTTAGGAGGGAACAGCCCCAAAACAGACCAAGGGAAAATGACCAACAGATCAGGCCACCATTCAATGAAAACTATGTGGAAGAAGATGATAGGGACTCAGAACCTCTTGATGAAAATCATTTAAACCTCATAGGGTCTGACAATGAAGGTGAGGTGTACCTCACCGAAGAAGAACAAACCTTCTTTTCGCCTGACGAATTATGAGGATCTTGATGACCCTGCCATAGAGTTTCAAAATGCTATTGAAGAAGCCCATAGGCAATATGACCTTAGAAGCAAAAGAAACTAAGATAATGTCAAGAAAGGTAACTCTGATACTGCTAAAGCTCCAGATACCATCCTCAAAAAAGCATCAAGCAGTGACAAAATCAAGGTTGAAAAGGCTGATCAAAGCCAAGCTAAAGTTACCCAAACTAGTCCTCTCTCATATACTCCTGATACTTCTACCAAGGTCACCAAAACAACTATGGCAAGCAAAACCCCTAAACAAGGTCAACAGGCTCAAAACATAGACAAGGTCTTAACTGAAAAAGCTGAAACAAACATATCTAAACTTCAAATTCCTTTCAGCTTTGAAGGCGAAATCGCTAAGATCAAAATCACCATGCCTCTTACTGAACTCATTGCCCAAAACTCTTATAAATCCCAAGTACTAAAGGTCCTAAATCTAGGGAATGATGCAAACACTGTTAATCTCACTGATGACATTCCTGAAGTATTGTTTGGTCCAAAGATAGAGGGAAAATTCCAAGAGGGAGCTACTCTTCCATTTTAAATTAGCCTCAACATTCACGACCAAATCCTCCACAATGCCATGCTGGACTCCGGCGCCTCGCATAATCTTATGCCGAAGGTAGTTATGGAAAGATTAGGCTTGGAAATCACAAGACCATACAAAGACTTATATTCATTTGATTCAAGCAGAGTCCAATGCCTAGGTTTGATCAAAGACCTTTTCTTTAGTCTGGCCCAAATACCCGCGAAACATCTAATCATGGATATAGTAGTGGCAGACATTCCTCCCAAGTATGGGATGCTTCTATCTAGATCTTGGGGAGCCAAACTCCAAGGGAATATTCAACTGGACATGTCATATGCCACCATTCTTGTGTTTGGTCAGAACAGGATACTCTACCGCGAATCACACATGAAATACATGATTAGCAGCCAAGATAGGCCAGATAACATTCCAATGTGTTCCTTGCGCTCCGACTTAAACTCTTTCATTATGCATATTGATGTAAACATGGAGGAAGAGTCAGAAGAAACTGACATAGACTTAGATTCACCACATCAGTTATCCCTGGTACCTTATGATGAACTGGACACTCAAAACTACCATGACCATGAACAGCTGTGTCTTGAAGAAAGTAAGTTTCCCCTCTCCCAAGTAGGATTAGAGCAAGAAGCACAAACTCTCATGTACTATCAAGCAAATTGCTCTAGCTTTAATCAAACGCCAGCAGTAACTTGTGGAAATTTCTTCCGGGTAAAAGCTTTAGAAGACCTTCACATCATAAACCTATTTGGAACCCGGGAGAAAGGGAGTTTAATGTTTCTACCATACCTCAAGGATTTACCATCATGTGACCCTCCTACTGCAAATAAAACTTTGACTATAACCTCAGTAGCTCAACATCTTGAGAAAATGCCAAATAAACTTTTTATGAGCAAGGATGAGAGTTATAATCCCGGCATACCTGAACTACTGAAATTTGCTCATATTTTGTCTTTTCATGAAGAACTTAGAAAGGCTAAAATCAGGAATCTCATGCAAAATACTAGTTTCTACAGGAAAAACAAGGGAAAACATTGTATCACTACCTTTTCCCCAAAGAACAACTTTAACAGAAACAAACACAGTAAACTGAGACAAACTGAAATGATCAAGGAGAAAACTAGTGGCCATAGAATTTGCTTTGATTTTAGGAATAATACTGCATCTCCATATAACAAAAATCAGGTTTTTTCTACTCAAGGTCATGATTCACCAATTGAAAATGTTTCTAATCATGTATTCTTGCAAGATCATCTTTCAGATCATAATCATCAGATTCCTTTGCAAAGTAAACAACTTAAAGATTTTTTTCAGTTTGCGGGAGGTAAATCTGATTTCAAGTTCAAAATTGCTAAACCACCCAATATCAAAAATCTGTTCATGAGGGCCATGTTCCCAGTTTTAAATTTCTGTGTTTTTGCATACCTTGATGATGTCACTATCTATTTCAAGAATTATCAAGAGTACATACATTACCTGAAGAAAGCATACAGTAAGGAAAGGAGTGGAAATCAGATATTCAGAGAGGTACAGAGGGGGGATACCGGGCTGTTTAGAGATTCTTGCATGAATCCCTATGTCATGTTAGAGAGAGAAAATTTCCCAAATTTTTCTTTTCAGGAGTTAAGTGGGCCAAGGGTGAGAGGAGATCCTTACGAGGATAAGATGCTGAAATTCCATCGTTTCCAAGATTTTTGAGTTTGAAACACTTTCAGTCATTGTACATACCATTGTTTGACATATTGAAAAAATAGAAAAATCAAAAACAGTAAAAAGCAGAAAAGAGGGCAAGTGAAGATAGAACAAAGGCCCCTTGTTCCAAAAAATAGTCTTTCGGAAAGCGAGCAAGTCTAAATGCCGCTACTGGTGCTTCAATGTCTTGTTCAGCTATCTAGCCTAATCATAGCTGAGCATGTTTAAATTTATTTGCTGATAAGTTAGTGAGTGCCAAGATAGTCAACATTGTGTAAGATTGACTTATCACAGAGCTTAGATTAGGGAGAGATTCTGGTTCCACATGCCTAAAACGGAACCAAAGGGGGAAGCGAGGGATGAAAAACACATTGTACATCTTAGCCCCGCTTGTCTAGTTTCCTTTTGTTGCAGAATAACATTTGTGTGCAGCTTGTCTTTTATGCCGCAAATGCATGACAAATCAGACTGCCTAATCCTGATTTGATCATTTTTGAATTTCATGTTGTAGATTAGAGAATGAAATCCTATCAAACTGCTTAATCTTGACAGTCGATCTAGTTAGGTAGAGAAATGAAGGAGTTCATCAGCTTAATCTAAACTCCCGGCAGATATAAGAGTAGAAATAGATAGTTTCATTTTGCAAAAAGAAAAAATATGCATTGTCAAAAGGCTGCTAGTTCAAATGCGCCAAACAGAAGAAAAAATGTTAGGAAAGATAGTGGGGTAGGTAGAAGTATCATTGATGTTAACCATGCTGTCACGTTTCAGAAATAACATCAAGAGAAGGGTAAATTTTGCGCCAATGGATAAGGCACTGGTCTTCATAAACCAAAAATCTGAATTCTGGACACCTCCTGACGAGGAGCTGCCCTCCCCAAATGGAGCCACTGTTAGCCATCAGTATTTTTTACATGTTAGTGATGACTATATCTACAGCTGAGTTTTCTAGAAACTGATTTCCTTATGTCAATATGTCATCCAGAAAACCCTCCTAAAACTTTTTTCGCCTTTCTACCTATTCAGTCCACCCCTGGCAAAACCAAAACCTCCTTGTCACAATCCTATCTAACCTCAGCCTTATTGGTCTGCCCATCAGCTTTAAAAAGCAAATCCACATCTGTTTCAATAGTCTCCCCTATGTTAGGAAGTGGCGTTTTAGGACATTTCACCTTTGGCAATCATCAAAAAGCCAAAAAGCCTCCATCTGCAGCAGACCTACCATGACTGATCCCTTACTTTGCAAATGAAATTGACAAACAGCCCTAAGTCGCGCCACTTATATCCCTTAGATCTCAGCACTGCATAAAACCCAACCTCAAGCTGACTATTAGGTTTTTCACAGTGTTCTATGGTTCTACAAAGACAGGAAACAGATTTCATCTCATGGAGTAAATGTTTGAGTTTACAGTTAGAGGAACAGCTACTTCTAAATGTATTGTGAGCCTGAGATGAAGCTGCAAAACAAAAGTCACTCATCAGGACCTTACAGCTCTTTCCAGCATGAAAATCACAGTAAGAAAGGGTCGCCACTGTCTCAGCAAATGGTAAATTGTCAAGGCCCAGAACCTCCTTCATTTACAAGCAGAGGGTTAGGGCGCCTCCTTCATACATAAGCAGAGGGCGCAGGCCAGGATTGAATCAGAAGGTTGCAAAAGTTCAGGTTTGCCTTTACTGAAATAATGAAACAATATCTTCAGGTCTCATAAGTGTAATTGATGATCATAACAGGAATGGAGCTTGAAATATGCTGGCTCAAAAGAAAGTAGAGTTTGGTCTGATAAAGGAGCTCATCTCAAACTTTCAAAATCATGTGAATTGATGAAATGAAGAAAGGCATGTCATTGGTGAAAATTCCAAAGCATAAGTACCCTGTCTATCCACAAGATCAAATAGAACAGATGATAACCAATGCCATTACACAGGCAGGAGAAAGTTCTTGGTTTTTCAAGAAAGCACTGACCTTCATAGTCACAAAGGTTATTTGTCAAGTAAATCAATCATGAGATGAACAAGCCACATATCTAAATCACCCTTAGGACAGTGCAGGGAGACAGTATTACTCTGGCTAGGGTTTCTGCTGACACACAATGATGCTTTCCAGAGAAGGTGCTAAGACTGATGTTTTCCAAGTAGTTTATTTACCATCACCTTCAGAAAAAGGCTGTCTCGAAAAGAATTGTTTAAAAACCTTCAAATACCTTACCTGATGAAGAGCCTCCTCCATATATGAGCAGATGGCCAAAGCTACTGCAGGTTGCTGAAACTGATTGATACAAGAAAGCAGTGGAAGGATACCAAAAACAGAATAAAGGTCATTACACAGATGAATGATAGTGCTGGTGATGCAAAGGTATTGGTACTCCTATTTCAAAGAACTGTCTGTCAGACAGTACATGTAGTGGAAAGGAGAAAATATTGAACATATTGTATGCTATTAATGCCAAAAGGAGCAGTTGATTTAAAAATAGTTAAAGACATTCCATGATCACCTGCCCAGAAATCTAAAGAAATCCCTTCTGAGTAAACAGAGAAGCCTAGTGTGAAAGCAAGCCATCAAAAGAGCGCACTTACAGTCCCAAGGGAAGCTTGTGAAACACCTGGAAGCAGCAATTATCCAATCCATCGGAAGAACACAGGCCATCTCATGTTGAATAAAACAACAATCTCCAAGGTTGGTCAAAGTGCTCTTTGACACATTCTGATTAATTTTCTTTGGATTATCACTGAGAAAGTAAAACAGTGGCCAAGGTTGAGCCATAGAATGCATGATGACAGGTATACAATGCTATGAATAGACAAAGAGGCAGTTTGATAAATGGTCAGTCTTTGAGTTTGAGGCAAGTGCATTTCTCCCACCATTCAAAAGATAGATATATCATCAGTAATGTACCTTCAAGAAGGAAGTTGTTTGAAACAAAGAGGAGGCGCCTTTGAAATTGAGAAGCCATATGCAAATCAAATTGATTGATGAACTTGTGCTTTGTACCTCAGCAAAGATTGGAGTGGACCGATCAAAGGGTATGAAGATTGTCAAAACGGACTTCACAGAATCTGTCTATTGACAACAAACTATTTCAGGTATCGGATTGCTTAATTTATGGCTAAACACGGAGATAATAGAATTTGTTGAAGTTCTTGGTTCAAAGCTTGACAGAATCAAGGATCGGGTGTATATATTCAAATTACAAGCCCAAGGTTTAAACACTAAACAAAGTTAAAAATTAATGTTCAAGTGACCGTTGGGACGTTTGTTTGAAAATGATATAAGTTTGAAGTGTGAGAGTGGGAAATTCACTTTCAAAAAACTAGAGTCAAAATCCCATGCATCCACAGCATCAAACAAGCGAGAAAAACCGGGCGAAAATTCACAAATTTACACTCAGAGGTGGCGCGACGTGCCTGGAATTTGGCGCGACGTGCCTGGGCATCATTTTACAAAGGCTTTCAACACCGGCGCGACGTGCCTTTAGGTGGGCACGACGTGCCTGTAGGAGGCCGCCCGACCACACGACAGGCCGACCCGACACGTTCCTTTTGCGCGACGGGTTTTCTCCAGAGGTTGCCGCGCGACTTTTCCAAGCTATCCAGGGTTTCTTGCATCCTTTCAAGCGAGCATCCATCAAATTCGAGGTATTTTTATGACTCCCCATCGATTCATGAGGTGTTGATAGAAATGACAAGAATGTTTGAAAGCTTGGGACACACATTGTTAAAAAACAAAAGCAGTTTTTCCTACACAGTGAAATAAGGTAATTGCATTATGAATATACGGGGTTTTATGGTTAGGAACCAGTTTGTGTCGTTTTCAAATCATGTATTGATTGACATCAGAGATTTCAAGAACAGAATGACTGTTGCCATTACCTCACAAGCACACCTTTGTAGCAAACTGCCCCCCTGTTTCACGGTATTTTGTCACTACTGTAAAAAGTCATTGACAGAGGGATTATAAGGGTGAATAGGGCCGTTTTCCTGAGGGCAGAGGTTTTTGATGGTTGAACTCTAACATCAGAGACAGGAGCAGAGATGTATTGATAGATATTTTGAACCCACAAGCAAGGGTGTGTTTCCAAAAAGGCATAGTGCACTGATATATTACCTAGCCTAGTTCTGCTTTTCTTTCACTGAATGGTGTCATTTTGAAGAACTGTTGTTGTGATATGTTTCGAGGGGAAGGTCATTTCTAAGGAACGGGGTTATCAAAACATTTATCACAACAAGCCTTTTCTAGAGATCTGCCCCTATTTCACTATATTTCACTACTAAAGGTTGGTTGACAGAGAGCTTCCAAAAATGACAGCACATTAAAAGGCAGAGTTTGTTGATGAGAAGTTAAACATTGGAGGCAACGGTATAGAGGTGTTGGTAGGTTTTTAAACTCACAAAGCAGAGAGTGTGTTCTCTAAACCACTGTGTACACTGATTTTACACCTAAACTAAGTCTGTTTTTTTTTTTCATTGCACTACATTGTATCATTCTGAAGATTGTTGAACAGAGTTTTTCTGAAGGTGAAACAGGGCCATTTTCTAGAAGGCAGGGTTGTTAGTGATTGGGCACTTGTTGATGATCAGAGTTTACATTGAAGCCAGAAGCACCAAAGTAGTGTTAGATTTCTCAGAACCTCACAAGAAAAGGTGTCCTTCACAAAGCACTATGCACTAATTTTACAATCTAACTTGAGTCTGCCTTTCCTAGAAACCATATTGTATCATGTTGAAAACTTGTTGGCAGAGATTTTCAAAGGTAAACAGCATAGTGAAGGACAGAAGTTGTTGATGTTGTATTTTGACATCAAAGGCAGAGGTACAAAGGTGGTGATTGACTTCTCAAAATTCATAAGTGAAAGGTGTTTTCCTTAACACTGTGGGCTAATTTTTCACCTAACCAAAAGGTCTCCTTTCTTTTCCACTGTGTGGTATCTACAGAAATCTGTTGACAGAGGTATTTTTCAAGGTGAATAACCTGAAGAGCAGGGTTTTTATATTCAAGTTTTGTTTGAAAACACAAATAACAGTGTAGGTTGGCCTCTAACAAAGTCACGGGGCGAGCGGCTAGAGGTTGATAGACAGCAGCAAGTACGGGAAGAGGAACAGCAGCAGACAGAGATTGAAGAGCAGCAGGTTGAGCAAACAATTGAAGCATCTTTTGAGCCACAAGCTGGACAAGATGTTGAGGAAGGACAGCAAGCTAAAGCTGCCTCCTTGACGGTGACCAAAACTGTTCCTAAAAAGAGGAAATTGCCCAAAAAGACAACTTCTAGCTTGCCAAGGAGAAAAAGCGCTAGATTGGCCTTCAAAGGCAAAAGTGCAGTTGGAGAAAGTGCCAAGCATGGAGGTAAATCAGCTGTCATCCCTATCCCAAGCGATGACAGTGACAATGAGGCCCGCATCCTTGAAAACCTCCTCATTCACAAAGAAGGGAAAATTGAAGTATTACAAGAAGATCTTCAAAGGGCGAGGAATTTCAACCACTTCTTGGAGGTTGAAAACAAACAAATGAAGTATCATGCGGCCATTCATGAGGCAAGGGCCATCAAGTACAAAAAGGAGGCGGAAAAGGCGCAAGTAAGAATTGAAGAGCTTATTGGCGAATTTGATGATGAAGAGGAGGAGGACCAGCCTAGGCAAAAGAGGCCTAGAACCATCGGGCTTAGGAGAGCCTTGGAGAAACAGAAAGCTGAAGAACGAGCTCAGTTCGAAGCTTTTCCTCTCACTACCCTCTTTGAACAGGAAATTGAGGAAAACAAGGAAGCATGGCTTGAGAGGGCCAACCAGCATTTGGAAACAAAGCTTGAGAAGGCAAACAGGGATCTTGAGCTACAGAGAAAGAGAACTCTTCACTTTCAGAAGCTAAATCAATTTGCCAGGCGCAGATTGAAGGTGGCACAAGAAAAATTGAAGAAATTGAAGGAGAGGCGCCTAGCACGGAAAGAAGCAAAAAGCACATCAGCCCTCGATATTTTGGCTTCAGCTTCGGAGCATGTCTCTATGGACCTTTGAAGGTCATGCATGCCAATTTTGGGCCTGTTTCGAAAACTTTTTGTTTTTGGCATTTTTTGGGTTTTTGGCCAAAAACTCATAAATGCGCCATTTCAGTTTGATGAGTCGTCAAGGGAGGAGGGTGATACCAATGGATTCCATAATTTCATGAGCAGCTCTCCAGCGATTTTCAGGGCATTTGAAGGTCATTCGCCCCCTCAAATTGGCGAAAAACAGCCTCATTTTGCACATTCTGCCCGCCATATCAGCAGTCTGCTATTTTCTGGGTTTTCGCGCACAGGTACAGTTTTGAGGGACTTTCAGAGATCAGATTGAGATGATTCCACTTGTGCCGGAAAGCAGACACAGAGAGCTTTCCAACGAGCCATCATGAGCGTCATTTTGACATCGGGAAGGCTGCCATTTGCATCCAGCAAGTCAGGGGACCTTTTTCAGGCATAAATATGAAGTATTTTTGTAATTTTTGAACTCCAAAAATCTGCTTTTCCCAAATGTGCGTTAAGCTATTTTTATCATTGGGAAATGATGTAAAGTCAATATAATTTCTGTTTTTAGCAGTTTTGTAGATATTTTATGGGATATTTTGTGCCTTGGGCTTTGCAAAGCCTCAAGGACAAGTTTAGATATTTTGACTTGGCCAATGGGATAGCTAGTTGCTCCATGAAGTTTTCCTCCCTCAAGCCTATTTATCCCATGGTTCTCATTGTAAATCAGAGGCTGAACTTGAGAGAAGAATTAATGCATTGGTCATATGAGCTTTGAAGAATACACTTGAGTTATGATTTTTGGACTGCCTCTTGGATGCTTTGAGGAATGTTGAAGGCTTGTTGATGGATTCCTTGACATGGTAGAATGGTATAGTGCTTCTTAATGTGTTTTGTCGTCTAGTTTTCACTCATAATTCATATTTCTTGCTGCTATAGATCAGTAAAGATTGATTTTGAGATATGCCCATGGAGGCACCTCAAAATCCCTGAATCTTCATAGCTTGATGTTTTCTTCTCCCTTAGTTATGCTAAAGAATTCTTAGCTACTCTTTAGTAACCTAAGGTATTGTTGCTAAGTTTTATTCATCAGTTCCATGTATGTTGAGTAGGATGTATGGTTTTCCCTACCTACCTATCAGCTGCCCATAGTTCTGTCCATAAAAATTCCTCTTTGACTGATTTGTTGATCATTTTGTTGAACCAAGGAGGCCTAGTCCCGATCTAGCCCTTTGCCTAAAACTATGAAAACTTATTTGTCCAAGTGCCCAATGACTTAGAGACTATGTTTAGGCGTTACGGCATAGTTTATGAGTTGTTAGTTTGTCTCATGTGTTTTCCCCAAAGTATGATAGCTATTTCCCGAAGTTAGAGGGTCTTATACCTCTATGTATGGCTGGAATGTTTGATTTCTATGTATTGATTAGCTTATAGTTATTCCTAGCATGATTAATGGCTTGCTATTACATGTTTATGTCTACTATTAACTAGTTTGCACCTGAAATCCCTTGTCTTTCACCAACTTATTGTTCATTTAATCCATTTTGCCCAGAGATCCCTTCTATTGTGAATCAAATCGGCCCTACAGCAGCTTTACATCATCACCTCATAAGCTTCCTTGACCTGTTTGACCCCATAGCCCAATTTATCTACATCTTGTTATCCAATTTATGTATTTGATCAGTTTCATTCCTCACAAACTTAAAAAACCAAAAAACTAAAAACATACTTCATAACTAGCCTAATATCAGAACAGTGCAAGTAAACACACCAACATCTTTTACATATATAGAGAGAGCCCTCTCTGAGTCCAGGAAGGCTAGGTCCTTGGGCTCCAAAGCTTGGTTTGATGTTACATCGTCATTTGGCTAGCCAATCGGCCAAATCACGGGACCCTAACATAATGGCGATCACGGTGGGACTCTGAGTGATTAAAAAACTTAGTTTCCCTCATCTTAAGAGATTTTTTAGACTACTAGCTTATTGACTTATCCCACCGCACCCTAACATAAATGGCGATCACGGTGGGACTCTGAGTGATTAAAAACTTGGTTTCCCTCATCTTTAGAAACCTTTAAGAATACTATCTGATTGACTTATCCCACTGCTCACTAACATAGTGACACTCACAGTAGGACCTTCCGAGTTAGTGGCAATCTAAGTACAATTTAGTAACTCCCGAAGTCTCAATCAAGCTTAGTAAACTTAGAGATTGTTTGAAGAGTAGAAAATAGCTCTTTCACCATCTTAGCAAAATGATGAGTCAGTTATAGGAAACTCTTCCAAACCTTGTAGGCACATAAAACTCAAAAAACCCCAAAAAACTCCCTTAGATTGGTTTTTGTTAGTATTGGTGGTGGACCATACAAATATACCTCAAAACAACTGATTTTCCACCTGGCGACTCCACTAACTTCTAGTAAGCCTTACTATTTCACCAAACTCTAGGCTACTATCCAATAGACCTATCCCATCACTCACTAACATAGCGGGAGATGGTAAGACATTGAGTACATAATAGTCCAGCAAACTCTTATAGACTCTTTGGTCCTTTAGGTACCATAAACAAGCAAGCAGTCCATAGACTCATTTTTTAGAGTAAACTCTTTTTGTTCTCATCACCCTAGCAAAGTGTTGAAACAAAGTCTAGGATACTTTAACAAACCATAGGCTGCTCATAAAACTCAGAAAATCCAAAAAACATTCTCAGATTAGTCTTGGTGGTGGACCATAGCTATCTTCACAAAAACAACCCAGTTCCACCTGGCGACTCCACTAATCCATCCTGTTACTTTGACCATCCTTCACCTTAGTAAAACTTTAGAAAAACCATTCATCCAGAACATTCACCAATACCATTCTCTCTAAACTCTGGATCTAAAATCTGGCTTCCCGAAGAATCAATACCAGATCCCATCCAGACCCAAATCCCCCTATCATAGTAGATGACCCAGAGAAGATTCTGTGGCAAGCTTCTGAAACTGATCATCTAGCTACCGATAGATCCATCCGTAGAACAAGATCTGTACCTAAAACTCGCAGTATCCTTCTAGATTCACCTTCGGAACTAGAGTCATCACAAGCTCTTCCCCGAAGCAAATCATATAGCAAGATAAACTTCGACGATCTTGAACCCCTAAACCCACCACAGAGTCCTATTAGAGAAGCTTCACCCACCACTCCTCCTGATTTCCAGCTTCTTTATCAATTTGGCTCCTATCATCCCAGATCTGCTCAAAACCAGATCAATAGACCAAGTTCATCCGCCACACCTGGTCAAACCACCACTATTCAAACCACTTCATTTCAGCCTACTAGTCCTCATCTTGCACATCATCCATTAGCTCCAGTCATGGCAGCCTGGTACGCACCTTTGGTGTTGCCACCACCTTTAGCTCCTCTCCCAAACAAATATCAAGACAAGATCCCACACTTTACTGGAGAAGACACCACCACACCTCAACAGCATATAAGTAGAATGACTGATGCTTATGAATACCTAGAGGTACAAGACGAGACTGTCAGAATGAGAATATTTGCCCAAAGTCTTGGTGGTGAACCCAAAGCATGGTTCAAAAGCTTAGCTCCGAACAGCATCCATGATATCCCAGAACTACATCAAGTTTTCAGAAATAGGTGGGAAATCCGAAGAAACCCCATTCAAATCCTGTCAGAATATAACAATCTAAAACGGGAAAATGGGGAAAGTGTCCAAGCTTACTGTACTAGGTTCAACGGTGTATATAACTCCCTTCCACCTCATTTCAAACCTCCACTTGGTTTAGCTTTGGCAAAATTTCCTGAGGGTTTTGATCCGGACATGACATATCATTTGAGGGATAAAGATCCCCCTACCTTGGAAGAAATGCAACAAATAGCTATAAAAGCAAGTGCCAACTTAGCTGAAAAGAGAGCCAGAACTAGGTCAGAAAGAAAGGTCACATATAGAGATGAGGTTTCTACTTCATCACCTTCCCTAGATCCCAGAATAGATGACTTAGTCAAATCCATGGCTAAAATGTGGGAAAAGATCAATGAAAAAGCTCCTATTAGAGATAACCAGCCAAACCCTCCAATCAGAAATCGAAACCAAAACTTTAGGAGGGAACAGCCCCAAAACAGACCAAGGGATAATGACCAACAGATCAGGCCACCATTCAATGAAAACTATGAAGAAGAAGATGATAGGGACTCAGAACCTATTGATGAACATCATTTAAACCTCATAGGGTCCGACAATGAAGGTGAGGTGTACCTCACCGAAGAAGAACAAGCCTTCTTTTCGCCTGATCAAGATGAGACCAATTATGAGGATCTTGATGACCCTGCCATAGAATTTCAAAATGCTATTGAAGAATCCCACAGGCAATATGACCTTAGGAGCAAGAGAAACCAAGATAATGTCAAGAAAGGTAACTCTGATACTGCTAAAGCTCCAGATACCATCCTCAAAAAAGCATCAAGCAGTGACAAAATCAAGGTTGAAAAGGCTGATCAAAGCCAAGCTAAAGTTACCCAAACTAGTCCTCTCTCATATACCCCTGATACTTCTACAAAGGTCACCAAAACAACTATGGCAAACAAAATCCCTAAACAAGGCCAACAATCTCAGAACATAGACAAGGTCTCAGCTGAAAGAGCTGAAACCAACATATCTAAACTTCAAGTGCCTTTTAGCTTTGAAGGCGAAATCGCTAAAATCAAAATCACCATGCCTCTTACTGAACTCATTGCCCAAAACTCTTATAAATCCCAAGTACTAAAGGTCTTAAATCTAGGGAATGATGCAAACACTATTAATCTCACTGATGACATTCCTGAAGTATTGTTTGGTCCAAAGGTAGAGGGAAAATTTCAAGAAGGAGCTACTCTTCCATTTTACATTAGCCTAAACATTCACGACCAAATCCTCCACAATGCCATGCTAGACTCCGGCGCATCTCATAATCTTATGCCGAAGGTAGTAATGGAAAGATTAGGCTTGGAAATCACAAGACCATACAAAGACTTGTATTCATTTGATTCAAGCAGAGTCCAATGCCTGGGTTTGATCAAAGACCTTTGCTTTAGTCTGGCCCAAATACCCGTGAAACATCTAATCATGGATATAGTAGTGGCAGACATTCCTCCCAAGTACGGGATGCTTCTATCCAGATCTTGGGGAGCCAAACTCCAAGGGAATATCCAACTGGACATGTCATATGCCACCATTCCTGTGTTTGGTCAGACCAGAATACTGTACCGCGAATCACACATGAAATACATGATTAGCAGTCAAGATAGGCCAGATAACATTCCAATGTGTTCCTTGCGGTCCGAATTAAACTCTTTCATTATGCATATTGATGTAAACATGGAGGAAGAGTCAGAAGAGACTGTTATAGACTTAGATCCACCACATCAGTTGTCCCTGGTGCCTTATGATGAACTGGACACTCAAAACTACCATGATCATGAACAACTGTGTCTTGAGGAAAGTAAGTTTCCCCTCTCCAAAGTAGGATTAGAGCAAGAAGCACAAACCCTCATGTATTATCAAGCAAATTGCTCTAGCTTTAGTCAAAAACCACCAGTAACTTGTGGAAATTTCTTCCGGGTAAAAGCTTTAGAAGACCTACACATCATAAACCTATTTGGAACCCGGGAGAAAGGGAGTTTAATGTTTCTACCATACCTCAAAGATTTACCATCATGTGACCCTCCTACTGCAAATAAAACTTTGACCATAACATCAGTAGCTCAACATTTTGAGAAAATGCCAAATAAACTTTTTATGGGCAAGGATGATAGTTATAATCCCGGCATACCTGAACTACTGAAATTGGCTCATATTTTTTCTTTTCATGAAGAACTTAGAAATGCTAAAATCAGGAATCTCATGCAAAATACTAGTTTCTACAGGAAAAACAAAGGAAAACATTGTATCACTACCTTTTCCCCAAGGAACAACTTTAACAGAAACAAACACAGTAAACTGAGACAAACTGAAATGATCAAGGAGAAGACTAGTGGCCATAAAATTTGCTTTGATTTTAGGAATAATACTGCATCTCCATATAACAAAAATCAGGTTTTTTCTACTCAAGATCATGATTCACCAATTGAAAATGTTTCTAATCATGTATTCTTGCAAGATCATCTTTCAGATCATAATCATCAGATTCCTTTACAAAGTAGACAACTTAAAGATTTTTTCCAGTTTGCGGGAGGTAAATCTGATTTCAAGTTCAAAATTGCTAAACCACCCAATATCAGAGATCTGTTCATAAAGACCATGTTCCCAGTGTTAAATTTCTGTGTTTTTGCATATGATGATGTCACTATCTATTTCAAGAATTACCAAGAGTACATACATTACCTGAAGAAAGCATACAGTAAGGGAAGGAGTGGAAATCAGATATTCAGAGAGGTACAGAGGGAGGATACTGGGCTGTTTAGAGATTCTTGCATGAATCCTTATGTCATGTTAGAGAGAAAAAATTTCCCAAATTTTTCTTTTCAAGAGTTAAGTGGGCCAAGGGTGAGAGGAGATCCTTACGAGGATAAGATGCTGAAATTCCGTCATTTCCATGATTTTTGAGTTTGAAACACTTTCAGTCATTGTACATACCATTGTTTGAAAATATTGAAAAAATAGAAAAGTAAAAAACAGTAAAAGATAGAAAAGTCAAAAACAGTAAAAAACAGAAAAGAGGGCCAGTGAAGATAGAACAAAGGCCCCATGTTCCAAAAAATAGTCTTTCGGGCAGAGCAAGAGTCTAAATGCCGCTCTTTGGTGCTTCAATGTCTTGTTCGGCTATCTAGCCTAATCATAGGCAAGGCATGTTTAAATTTATTCTTGATAAGTTAGTGAGTGTCAAGATAGTCAACATTGTGTAAGATTGACTTATCACAGAGCTTAGATTAGGGAGAGATTCTGGTTCCACACGCCTAAAACAGAACCAAAGAGAGAAGCGAGGGATGAAAAACACATTGTACATCTTAGCCCCGCTTGTCTAGTTTCCTTTGTTGCAAAATAACGTTTGTGTGCAGCTTGTCTTTTATGCCGCAAATGCATGACAAATCAGACTGCCTAATCCTGATTTGATCATTTTTCAATTCCATGTTGTTGATTAGAGAATGAAATCCTGTCAAACTACTTAATCTTGACAGTCGATCTAGTTTTAGGTAGAGAAATGAAGGAGTTCATCAGCTTAATCTGAACTCCCGGCAGATATAAGAGTAGAAATAGATAGTTTCATTTTGCAAAAAAAAAAATATGCATTGTCAAAGAGCTGCTAGTTCAAATGTGCCAAAAGAGAAGAAAAAATGTTAGGAAAGATAGTGGGGTAGGTAGAAGTATCATTGATGTTAACCATGTTGTCACTTTTTAGAAATAACATCAAGAGAAGGGTAAATTTTGCGCCAATGGATAGACAACGGTCTATATTGGGACTACAAGGCGATGCAGGACACCTCTGAGGTTTGCCCTCCCCAAATGGACCCACTTGTTGACCATGGAGTCTATTTTTTTTTACATGTTAGTGATGACTATATCTACAGATGAGTTTTCTAGAAACTGATTTCCTTATGTCAATATGTCATCTAGAAAACCCTCCTAAAACTTTTTCGCCTTTCTACTTTTCAGTACACCCATGTCAAAATCAAAACCTCATTATCCCTTTCCTATCTAGCTTCAGCCCTACTGGTCTGCCCATCAGCTTTAAAAGGCAAATCCAAATCTGTTTCAAAAGTCTCCCCTATGTTAGGAAGTGGCGCTTTAAGACATTTTACCCTTGGCGATCATCAAAAAGCCAAAAATCCTCCATCTGTTACAGACCAACCATAACTGACCTCCCACTCTGCAAATGAAATTGACAAACAGCTCTAGTCGCGCCACTCACACCCCCTAGGTCTCAGCACTGCATAAAGCCCAATCTCAAGCTGACTAGTAGGTTGTTCACTGTGTTCTATGGTTCTACAAATGACAGGAAATATATTTCATCTCATGGAGTAAATGTTTGAGTTTACAGTTAGATGAACAGCTGCTTCTAAATGTATTGTGAGCCTGAGATGAAGCTGCAAAACAAAGGTCACTCATCAGGACCTTACAGCTCTTTCCAGCATGAAAATCATAGTAAGAAAAGGTCACCACTGTCTCAGCAAAATGGTAAAATTGTCAAGGCCCAGAACCTCCTTCATTTACAAGCAGAGGGTTAGGGCGCCTCCTTCATCCATAAGCAGAGGGCGCAGGCCAGTGTTGATTCAAAAGGTTGCAAAGGTCCAGGTTTTCCTTTACTAAAACAATGAAACAATATCTTCAGGTTTCATGAAGGTAATTGATGATCATAACGGGAATGGAGCTTGAAATATGCTGGCTCAAAAGAAAGAAGAGTTTGGTCTGATAAAGGATCTAATCTCAAATTTTCAAAATCATATGAATTGATGAAATGAAGAAAGGCATGTCATTGGTGAAAATTCCAAAGCATAAGTACCCTGTCTATTCCGCAAGATCAAATAGAACAGCTGATAACCAATGCCATTACACAGGCAAGAGAAAGTTCTTGGCTTTTCCAGAAAGCACTGACCTTCATAGTCACAAAGGCTATTTATCAAGTAAATCAATCATAAGATGAACAAGCCCCATATCTAAATCACCCTTAGGACAGTGCAGGGAGACAGTATTACTCTGGCTAGAATTCCTGCTGACACACAATGATGCTTGCAAGAGAGGGTGCTAAGACTGATGTTTTCCAAGTAGTTTATTTACCATCACCTTCAGAAAAAGGCTGTCTCAAAAAGAATTGTTTAAAAACCTCCGGACACCTTTTCTGATGAAGAGCCTCCTCCATGCATGAGTAGAGGGCCAAAAATGCACCTATGGCAAATTGCTGGAGAGCTAAATTTGAGGTGAAATACAACGGAATGTTACAAAGAGATTGAATAAAAATCATTTACACGGAGTAGAGTATTCACCCATTTTATGATATAAATGTATTGATTTCCCTCTTCAAAAAACCTGTCGGACGGTACATATAGTGGAAAGGAGAAAATATTGAACATAATGCTAATAATGCCAAAAGGAGCAGTTGATTTAAAAATAGTTAAAGACATTCCATGATCACCTGCCCAGAAATCTAAAGAAATCCCTTCTGAGTAAACAGAGAAGCCTAGTGTGAAAGGATGCAACCTAAAGAGTGCATTTACAGTCCAGAGAAAAACTTGTGAATCACCTGGAAGCAGCAATTATCCAATCCATCGGAAGAACACATGCCATCTCATGTTGAATAAAACAACAATCGCCAAGGTTGGTCAAAGTGCTCTTTGACACATTCTGATTAATTTTCTTTGGATTATCACTGAGAAAGTAAAACAGTGGCCAAAGTTGAGCTATAGAATGCATGATGAACAGGTATACAATGCTATAAATAGACAAAGAGGTAGTTTGATAAATTGTCAGTTTTTGAGTTTGGGGCAAATGCATCTCTCCCACCATTCAAGAGACAGATATATCATGAGTAATGTACCTTCAGGCAGGAAGTTATTTAAAACAAAAAGGAGGCGCCTTTTGAAATTGAGAAACCATAACCAAATCCAAGTTAGGTCAGTAAACTTGGCACCTTTTGTGTTTAAAGATTGGAGAAAACAGTCAAAAGACCAAAGATTGTCAAAACGAACACGAATCTTGTCTATAGGCAACAAACCTATTTTAGGTATCTCATTGCTTATTTACCTCATGACAGTGACGGAGATAATAAGAAGAATTGTTGAAGTTGCTTAGGTTCAAAGCCCGGGGGTAGAATCAAGGATCGGATGTATATATTCAAGTTACAAACCCAAGGTTTGAACACTAAACAAAGTTAAAAATTAATGTTCAAATGACCGTTGGGATGCTTGTTTGAAAATGATATAAGTTTGAAGTGTGAGAGTGGGAAATTCACGTTCAAAAAACCAGAGTCAAAATCCGTGCATCCACGGCATCAAACAAGCAAGAAAAGCAGGCGAAAATTCACAAATTTGCACTCGGGGGCGGCGCGGCCGTGCTGGGGTTTGGCGCGACGTGCAGGTAGATTTACGCAAAGGCTTCCTTCGTCGGCCCCGCGACGTGCACGTAGGTGGGCGCGGCGTGCTGTAGGTGACGCGGAGCCACCGGCCAGGGCGGAGCCCGACAGCCTTTTTCTGGCCGCGACGGGTTTTCTCCAGGGTTGCCGCGCGGCTATCCGAGTGTCCGGTGCTTCTTTCATCCTTTTCAAGCGGGCATCCATCAAAATTTGAGGTATTTTTATGAACTCCCCATCGATTGCAAGGTGTTGATAAATGACAAGAATGTTTGAAAGCCCGGACCTTGCCATTATTGTTAAAAAACAAAAGCAGTTTTTCCTACACAGTGAAATAAGGTAATTGCATTATGAATATACGGGGTTTTATGGTTAGGAACCAGTTTGTGTCGTTTTCAAATCATGTATTGATTGACATCAGAGATTTCAAGAACAGAATGACTGTTGCCATTACCTCACAAGCACACCTTTGTAGCAAACTGCCCCCCTGTTTCACGGTATTTTGTCACTACTGTAAAAAGTCATTGACAGAGGGATTATAAGGGTGAATAGGGCCGTTTTCCTGAGGGCAGAGGTTTTTGATGGTTGAACTCTAACATCAGAGACAGGAGCAGAGATGTATTGATAGATATTTTGAACCCACAAGCAAGGGTGTGTTTCCAAAAAGGCATAGTGCACTGATATATTACCTAGCCTAGTTCTGCTTTTCTTTCACTGAATGGTGTCATTTTGAAGAACTGTTGTTGTGATATGTTTCGAGGGGAAGGTCATTTCTAAGGAACGGGGTTATCAAAACATTTATCACAACAAGCCTTTTCTAGAGATCTGCCCCTATTTCACTATATTTCACTACTAAAGGTTGGTTGACAGAGAGCTTCCAAAAATGACAGCACATTAAAAGGCAGAGTTTGTTGATGAGAAGTTAAACATTGGAGGCAGCGGTATAGAGGTGTTGGTAGGTTTTTAAACTCACAAAGCAGAGAGTGTGTTCTCTAAACCACTGTGTACACTGATTTTACACCTAAACTAAGTCTGCTTTTTTTTTTCATTGCACTACATTGTATCATTCTGAAGATTGTTGAACAGAGTTTTTCTGAAGGTGAAACAGGGCCATTTTCTAGAAGGCAGGGTTGTTAGTGATTGGGCACTTGTTGATGATCAGAGTTTACATTGAAGCCAGAAGCACCAAAGTAGTGTTAGATTTCTCAGAACCTCACAAGAAAAGGTGTCCTTCACAAAGCACTGTGCACTAATTTTACAATCTAACTTGAGTCTGCCTTTCCTAGAAACCATATTGTATCATGTTGAAAACTTGTTGGCAGAGATTTTCAAAGGTAAACAACATAGTGAAGGACAGAGGTTGTTGATGTTGTATTTTGACATCAAAGGCAGAGGTACAAAGGTGGTGATTGACTTCTCAAAATTCATAAGTGGAAGGTGTTTTCCTTAACACTGTGGGCTAATTTTTCACCTAACCAAAAGGTCTCCTTTCTTTCCACTGTATGGTCTCTACAGAAATCTGTTGACAGAGGTATTTTTCAAGGTGAATGACCTGAAGAGCAGGGTTATTATATTCGAGTTTTGTTTTGAAAACACAAATAACGATTGTAGGTTGGCCCTCTAACAAAGAATACAAGAGGGACAACAGCTAGAGGTTGATGAACAGCAGCAAGTACAGGAAGAGGAACAGCAGCAGACAGAGATTGAAGAGCAGCAGGTTGAGCAAACAATTGAAACATCTTTTGAGCCACAAGCTGGACAGGATGTTGAGGGAGGACGACAACGTGGTACCTCCTTGGCAGTGACAAGCCATTCTAGAAGTGCCCCGAAAAGACAACTTCTAGCTTGCGAGAGAAAAAGCGCTAGATTGGCATTCAAAGGCAAAAGTAAAATTGGAGAAAGTGCCAAGCATGGAGGTAAATCAGCTGTCATCCCTATCCCAAGCGATGACAGTGATAACGAGACCCGCATCCTTGAAAACCTCCTCATTCACAAAGAAGGGCAAATTGAGGTGTTACAAGAAGACCTTCAAAGGGCGAGGAATTTCAACCACTTCTTGGAGGTTGAAAACAAACAAATGAAGTATCATGCAGCCATTCATGAGGCAAGGGCGATCAAGTATAAAAAGGAGGCAGAAAAGGCACAAGTAAGAATTGAAGAGCTCATTGGCGAATTTGATGATGAAGAGGAAGAGGACCAACCTAGGCGAAAGAGGCCTAGGACCATCGGGCTTAGAAAAGCCTTGGAGAAACAGAGAGCAAAAGAACAAGCTCAGTTCGATGCCTTTCCTCTCACTGCCCTCTTTGAACAGGAAATTGAGGAAAACAAGGAAGCATGGCTTGAGAGGGCTAACCAGCATTTGGAAACAAAGCTTGAGAAGGCAAACAAGGATCTTGAGCTACAGAGAAAGAGGACTCTTCACTTTCAGAAGCTAAATCAATTTGCCAGGCGCAAATTGAAGGTGGCACAAGAAAAATTGAAGAAGTTGAAGGAGAGGCGCCTAGCACGGAAAGAAGCAAAAAGCACATCAGCCCTCGATATTTTGGCTTCAGCTTTGGAGCATGTCTCTATGGACCTTTGAGGGACATGCATGCCAATTTTGGGCCTGTTTCGAAAACTTTTTGTTTTTTGGCATTTTTTGGGTTTTTGGCCAAAAACTCATAAATGCGCCATTTCAGTTTGATGAGTCGTCAAGGGAGGAGGGTGATACCAATGGATTCCATAATTTCATGAGCAGCTCTCCAGCGATTTTCAGGGCATTTGAAGGTCATTCGCCCCCTCAAATTGGCGAAAAACAGCCTCATTTTGCACATTCTGCCCGCCATATCAGCAGTCTGCTATTTTCTGGGTTTTCGCACACAGGTACAGTTTTGAGGGACTTTCAGAGATCAGATTGAGATGATTCCACTTGCGCCGGAAAGCAGAAACAGAGAGCTTTCCAACGAGCCATCATGAGCCTCATTTCGACATCGGGAAGGCTGCCATTTGCATCCATCAAGTCAGGGGACCTTTTTCAGGCATAAATATGAAGTATTTTTGTAATTTTTGAACTCCAAAAATCTGCTTTTCCCAAATGTGCGTTAAGCTATTTTTATCATTGGGAAATCATTTAAAGTCAATATAATTTCCGTTTTTAGTAGTTTTTTAGATATTTTGTGGGATATTTTGTGCCTTGGGCTTTGCAAAGCCTCAAGGACAAGTTTAGATATTTTGACTTGGCCAATGGGATAGCTAGTTGCTCCATGAGGTTTTCCTCCCTCAAGCCTATTTATCCCATGGTTCTCATTGTAAATCAGAGGCTAAACTTGAGAGAAGAATTAATGCATTAGTCATATGAGCTTTGAAGAATACACTTGAGTTATGATTTTTGGACTGCCTCTTGGATGCTTTTGAGGAATGTTGAAGGCTTGTTGATGGATTCCTTGACATGGTAGAATGGTATAGTGCTTCTTAATGTGTTTTGTCTTCTAGTTTGCACTCATAATTCATATTTCTTGCTGCTATAGATCAGTAAAGATTGATTTTGAGATATGCCCATGGAGGCACCTCAAAATCCCTGAATCTTCATAGCTTGATGTTTTCTTCTCCCTTAGTTATGCTAAGGAATTCTTAGCTGCTCTTTAGTAACCTACGGTATTGTTGCTAAGTTTTATTCATCAGTTCTATGTATGTTGAGTAGGATGTATGGTTTGCCCTACCTATCTATCAGCTGCCCATAGTTCAGTCCATAAAAATTCCTCTTTGACTGATATGTTGATCATTTAGTTGGACCAAGGAGGCCTAGTCCCGATCTAGCCCTTTGCCTAAAACTATGAAAACTTATTTGTCCAAGTGCCCAATGACTTAGAGACTATGTTTAGGCGTTCCGGCATAGTTTATGAGTTGTTAGTTTGTCTCATGTGTTTTCCCCAAAGTCTGATAGCCTTTTCCGAAGTTAGAGGGTCATATACCTCTATGTATGGCTGGAATGTTTGATTTCTATGTATTGATTAGCTTATAGTATTCCTAGCATGATTAATGGCTTGCTATTACATGTTTATGTCTGCTATTAACTAGTTTTCACTTGAAATCCCTTGTCTTTCACCAACTTATTGTTCATTTAATCCATTTTGCCCAGAGATCCCTTCTATTGTGAATCAAATCGGCCCTACAGGAGCTTTACATCATCCCTTCATAGCTTCCTTGACCTGTTTGACCCCATAGCCCAATTTATCTACATCTTGTTATCCAATTTATGTATTTGATCAGTTTCATTCCTCACAAACTTAAAAAACCAAAAAACTAAAAACATACTTCATAACTAGCCTAATATCAGAACAGTGCAAGTAAACACACCAACATCTTTTACATATATAGAGAGAGCCCTCTCTGAGTCCAGGAAGGCTAGGTCCTTGGGCTCCAAAGCTTGGTTTGATGTTACATCGTCATTTGGCTAGCCAATCGGCCAAATCACGGGACCCTAACAACGGGCACCCTCGAACGAAATGGCCTGAACCAAATGCGCCCGGTCGGGCGACCTCGCACGGCGTGACATGGCGCACCCGATCGAATGATGCCACAAGGGAGAAAATGGCAAACGGGCCGCTCGAACGTGCACAAGGTACCCGGGCGGTCACAACTTAGTAAAACTGAAACTAAACGGCTCGACCCGAACGCACCCGGTCGGGCGACCTGATCACAAGGCGCGACACGGCGTGCCCGACCGAACGATGCCATATGGGAGCAAACGGAAAATGGGCCGCCTGAACGTGCACAATGAACCTAGGTGGTCACAACTTAGCAAAACTGATATGGGCACCCTCGAACGAAATGGGCCGACCTGAACGTGCCCGGTTGGGTGACCTCACATGGCGCGACACGGCGCACCCGACCGAATGATGCCACATGGGAGAAAATGGAAAACGGGCTGCCCGAATGTGCACAAGGCACCCGGGCGGTCACAACTTAGCAAAACTAATATGGGCGCCCTCGAACGAAACAACGCAAATCGAACACGCTTGGTCGAGCGCCCTCACACGGCACGACACGGCGTGCCCGATCGAATGATGCCATAAGGGAGCAAACGGAAAACGGGCCGCCTGAACATGCACAAGGCACCCGGGTGGTCACAACTTAACAAAACTGATACGGGCACCCTCGAACAAAACGGCCCGACTCGAACACGCCCGGTCGGACGACCTCACACGGCGTGACACGACGCGCCCGACCGAACGATGCCACAAGGGAGAAAATGGAAAATGGGCCGCCCGAACGTGCACAAGGCACCCCGGCGGTCACAACGTAACAAAACTGATATGAGCACCCTCGAATGAAACGGCCCGACCCGAAAGCGCTCGGTCGGGCGACCTGATCACAAGGCGCCACATGGTGTGCCCGACCGAATGGTGCCACATGGGAGTAAACAGAAAACAGGCTACCCGAATGTGCACAATGCACTCGGGTGGTCACAACTTAGCAAAACTGATACGGGCACCCTCGAATGAAACGGGCCAACCCGAACGTGCCCGGTCGAGCGACCTCACACGGCCGCCTGACAGAACGATGCCACATGGGAGAAAACAACAAATGGGCCACCTGAACGTGCACAAGGCACCTGGGTGGTCACAACTTAGAAAAACTGATACGGGCGCCCTCGAATGAAACAACCCAACCCGAATGCGCCAGGTCGGGCGACCTCCCACAGCGTGACACGGCGTGCCCGATCGAGCGATGCCACAAGGGAGAAAACGACAAATGGGCCGCCTGAACGTGAATAAGACACCCGGGTGGTCACAACTTAGAAAAACTGATACGGGCACCCTTGAACGAAACGGCCCGACCTGAACACGCCTGGTCGGGTGACCTCGCACGACGCGACCGACGCGCCTGACCGAACGATGCCACAAGAGAGAAAATGGAAAATGGGCCTCTCAAACGTGCACAAGGCACCTGGGCGGTCACAACTTAGTAAAACTGATACGGGCGCCCTTGAAAGAAACAGCCCGACCTGAACGCGCTCGGTCGGGCAACCTGATCACAAGGCGCGACATGGCACGCTCGATCGAACGATGCCACATGGGAGAAAATAGAAAACAGGACGCCCGAACGTGCAAAATGCACCCAGGCAGTCACAACTTAGCAAAACTGATACGGGCGCCCTCGAACGAAACAGGCCAACCCGAACGCGCCCGGTTAGGCGACCTCACACGGTGCGACACGGCGCACCCGACCGAACGATGCCACATGGGAGAAAACAAAAAACGGGCTGCCTGAACGTGCACAAGGCACCCGGGCGGTCACAACTTAGCAAAAATGATACGAGCACCCTCAAACGAAACAACGCAACTCGAACACGCTTGGTCGGGCGCCCTCACACGGCGTGCTCGACCGAGCGATGCCACAAGGGAGAAAACGGCAAACGAGCCACCCGAACATGCATAAGGCACCCGGGTGGTCACAACTTAACAAAACTGATACGCGTGCCCTTGAACGAAATGACCCGACCCGAATGCACCCGGTCGAACGACCTCACACGGCGTGACACGGCACGCCTGACCGAACGATGCCACAAGGGAGAAAACAGAAAACAGGCTGCCCGAATGTGCACAAGGCACCCAGGCGGTCACAACTTAGCAAAACTGATACGGGCACCCTCGAGTGAAATCACTCGACCCGAACGCGCCCAGTCGGGCGACCTGATCACAAGGTGCGACACGGTGTGCCTGACCGAATGATGCCACATGGGAGCAAATGGAAAACAGGTTGCCCGAATGCGCACAATGCACCCTGGTGGTCACAACTTCGCAAAAATGATACGAGCACCTTAGAATGAAACGGGCCGACCCGAACACGCCCGGTCAGGCGACCTCACACGGTGCGACACGACGTGCCTGACTGAATGATGCCACATGGGAGAAAACGACAAGCAGGCCACCCGAACGTGCATAAGGCACCCAGTTGGTCACAACTTAGCAAAACTGATACGGACGCCCTTGAACGAAACGGTCCGACCCGAACGCGCTCGGTTGGGCGACCTCACACGGCGCGCCCGACCGAACGATGACACAAGGGAGCAAACGACAAATGGGCCGCTCGAACATGCACAAGGCACCTGGGCGGTCACAACTTAGCAAAACTGATACGGGCGACCTCGAACGAAATGGCCTGACCCAAACACGCTTGGTCGGGCGACCTCACACGGCGCGCCTGACCAAACAATGCCACATGGGAGTAAACGAAAAACATGCCGCCCGAACATGCACAAGGCACTCGGGCGGTCACAACTTAGCAAAACTGATACGGGCACCCTCGAACGAAACTGCCCGACCCGAATGTGCCTGATCAGGTGACCTGATCACAAGGCGTGACTTGAAATTTTTGTGTCTTTCATAGAAAAATATGCAGGTTGATATTTCAAGTTGATTCTCATCATGTTAATATCTGAAATAAGTATCTTTCATATAAATATATGGTTAATAAATCGGTCAATTTATCAATGTTACAAAACAACGTCTATAATAATATATTTGGATCAATTTTATAAACATAGGAAATATCTACAAAACTAAGATTCTTCTTAATATCCTTTTCATATTTCATTCATTATAACAAAAAAAAAATTATGAAGCTTATGATATACTATCAACACGAACACATAAAGTTGAAGTTAATGATCGGTTGAGGTGAAATAAAATTACACTTTTTATTTTGGTCTTGCGATGCTTGGGAGAAACCGTCGGACAAGTGATGTTTCTCATATAAATGTCGGTCTTGCGACGCTTGGGAGAAACCATCGGAAAAGAAACATTTATCATATAGACGTCGGTCTTGCGAAGTTGTGAAGCCAAACATCGCAAGACCGACATCTATATGAGAAACGTTGCTTTTCCGACGGTTTCTCCCAAGCGTCGCAAGACCGACATCTATATGAGAAACGTTGCTTTTCCGACGGTTTCTCCCAAGCGTCGCAAGACCGACGAATGTGTAGGTGATGTCGCAATTCCGATGTTTCGTCCCATAAACGTCGTAAGATCGACGAAGTGTTTAAAACGTCGCAATTCCGATGACAAACATAAACGTCGCAAAAGTGATGATATCCCTAAACGTCGGTATAGCGACGGTTTGTGGCGAGATTTGAAAAATTGATAGAAATTAGGGAAATTTCTGACATTACGACAAAAGTGTCGGAACTAAAGTGTCAGATTTTCTGCCAAATGTACTAGTGGGTGTTTCCCTAGTTGGTGTGGTCATAGAGGACAAATCCATCCATCATGCACAACATCTAGATCTCATCTATTCACAATCTGGCACGTTGTATGATTTACTCCCCCATGCCTCTAGAAACTCCAATTTTCCCACTACTCAGCAACCCAGATCACATGTCGATGACCTCATTGGCACAACTTCCAGTGTTGTTGTAAAACAACTTAGTGGGCATGCTTCACAACCATCTTCGACTGCCACCACCCCTACCCAATCGGTTGCTCTTCCCACCGCCGAGGTACAGTCTGTCCAGTCTACAAAAAAAACCTAGTGGTAAGAATAAGAAGAATAAGAAAAGGACCACTCCTTCTGAGGAACAACCCAACACTAAGAATAATCCAAATTAGAGAAACGCTGCTAAAACTGACAAAGGGAAAGAAAAAACTATCATATTCCCTTGAAATTTTTTTGCGGAGGGCTACTTGACATACAAATTTCCTCGACTTTAGGAATGCACAAATTTTATCACGCAAAAGGATACTAGAAGGCCACTTGCTATCTTACACAACCCTTTCCCTAATCCACAACATCAGCAACATCTGGTTGCGAACTCGCCACAACCCCCGCAAGGGAGTAATGGTGGTACTCATCCTTCCGGTGAAGGATCATCTGCCATTTATGGCATGGATACTATTGAAATCCAAACCCGAGTCAAAACCTTTGGAAATATATTCATTGATGCTCACGAACCTGAATAACTTCCCTTTAACATTTGTCCCAACTGGGTCTCCACTGGAACTAACATGCATGTAACTATTAATAGTAAATCATCAGTTGGATGGAAGATCACTGATTATGAATTAAATTTGATTTAATTCACTTGATCTCTCACTAGTGCAATGATCACTTACAACTAGCTCAACTGACTTTAACTCACTTAGATGAGTTAAATAATTACTCATGCATTAAACTAATGCACCAACTGCAATTCAAACTATGTTACAACTAGAATTACTCTGCATGCCTCACCAACTACCCTCAACTCGAAATTCATGAGCTAACTGAGTTTACAAGACTCAGTTAACTATTACAAGAGATTATGAGATAAGATTACATTTTATTGTCCAATTTAATTAAGGGAAAACTAAATTAGGAAATGCACCAAATTTAGCCCACACCAGTGTAGGTGCTGCTAGGACCTATTGGTCCCACAATAGTGTAGGTGCTGCTGGGACCTATTGGTCCCAAACTAGTGTAGGTGTTGTCATGTTGTTTCTGGATGCCAATTTCACTGTTTCTTGTTGCAAACTTCAACAGATCTAGCCATTAAGCCACTCAAAGAATGCATCGTCAAAGAAGTGTTAGAGTGGACCCTCTCCCGTCAGAGGCATCAGGGCAGACCATCGACCCTGCCTAGGATCCCTCAATCCAACAACGTCCATGATCATTTGAGGCCTCATAATGGGCACACTCTCTAGTATAAATGAGACAATCAGTGTGCCATACCCAAACTCTCTTTGGGACTGGGTCTTGCAAGCTGTCAACTCTTCTCTAATGCGGTGGAAAACACCTTCACACCAATCGAATATCTGTGGATGTAAACAATCCAATGCTAGTAGCAATTGGGCCTTTGTGGCCACATGCTGACTCTTGGTTCCTGACAAGCATACAATCATCCACATCAATTAACTCATCAGTCTAGAGGCTATCCATGCTATAGGTATCCTGTTGCTCACTAGCACGGTGTTGTTGATACAGTGAGCTTATATTAGTCCCATGGTGGTTCAGGGATCAGCTCTAGATCTGTGAAATTGGACCTTGGCCCTCTGCATGATAGGCTGGTCAGAAAAATATACATCCTCCTTCTCTATTGAGAGCTCGTGACCCCCAATGAGGAATACATGATGTTGTTCATCCCACCATTGGATAATCCAGCTCAGAATGTCCTCCTTCCCTTTCATCATCTCAAGTCTAGCATACTTCAACAATCCTCACATGCGGAGAACTAATAAATATGCTGAATCGGTAACCATTTCTCGTTTCTCTCTCATGCTCTCGTTCACACCAGATACTCATGGTAGAAGCTTTTTACCTGCAAAACACAATATTTTCATGGATAAAATACTGGCGAAATCAATGAAAACTGAGGCAAAACAAGGTTTTAAATTTGTTTTGCCAGCTAACACGGACCCCTGTGTCAATCAGACCGTGCTAACGCAATGTCCCTTAATGAGTAGTGTGTTTAACACAACCCTATCTTTGGGAAACCATGTTGGCCACCCAAAATATTTAGGGCTTAACCAAAAATCATTTTTTGACCAATACAAATCTTCAAAACACTAACGAAATGCAAGATGAGGGCCTAAGTTCCTACGTGGAATAAACATAATCAAAAACGGTTTCTCAGATAGTCCACATTTAGTAGCGGAAGTTTCACCCTTTTTCACACTCCAGAGCTTTTTCACCAAACACAAACAGTAAAAATAAAGGTCTCCATCCTTCTTATAGGCATTATGGAGGTACGACTCACTCAACTAGTTATTAAAATTGGTAAAGTTCCACTATTTTTTGATGCAACTGTTATTTTATCGATGTTACCGATGCTCTGATGAATTGTCAGTATTTCTATGCAGATTTGACCACGCTTGACCCAAATTGAGCCTTCTTTTTGGGGACTTTTTCTAGCTCATAAAACTGAAAAAACCCCGAGTTTCCTTCTTCAGGCTTGTTAAACTACCACGATGAATATTATGAGCCATTCTTTTCCATCTTCTTATATCTCTTTAAAAACTGAGAAATACCGAGTTTTTCTTCGTTGGACTCGTTAAAATTTCACGAAGAGGATCGAGTTTTTCTTCGTCTGACTCGTTAAAAATTCACGAAGAATATTGAGTTTACTTCGTCTTCTCGTACTCATAACAAAATGATCTAGATGTCCATTAAACATAGGTTTATCACTTTATCCGGACTCAATGGACTAAATTATGGAAAAGGAGCTATGTCGGGCATACTATTACCCCTTTGTCGCACTCGGTCATCAACCATGACAAAGGTACCCCTTTGGAGTTGTCTTTTATGATCTATTTCAGACTTCCTAAACATGAAAATATCACCGAGTTTGCCCTTCTTGACTCGTTAAAACTAATCAGATGGGGGAAAATTTGGACAAAGTAGAGACACGCTCTTCATACTTTTAAAGACGATTTGGCCGCAACACCTTGAACAGGGCACTCCTTAGAAAACTCTCTCGCATTAGCTTCTCACCAAACCATACCATTCTATGAGTTTAGCCTTCATATCTCGATGTTCCTGTATTGTTGAATCCTAACACTCTTTGGTGTTCATGAGTCTAAGCTGCTTGATACCCTATTTTTTGTGCCTTCTATTGTTAAAGAGATCACACTATCTACTGCTTCATGTATCAATGAAACCATCATATGCCAAAAATGATTTTCCCATCGTCAATTTGCACCGTTTCTCTTGAATATCTTAAAAAAAAAAATCATCTTTATCTTGTTTCGTGTCAATTGATGAAGGACGCCTCATTTCCTACCTTTTGACATATCTCTTCCTATCGACTTCAACATCTTATCTAGGAAGTTGATCCAGAAACATATCAGTACCATGGGACTTGTAGACCTCACTGGCAAGTTACCTTGTGTTTGATTGGGGGTTTTCATCATTGGCTCCCAATTGAATGATTCTATGAGTGTTCGACATCAACACCATTTATTCACACTCACTAGATTATATTGTGCATCTTGGAGACCATCATCCTTATCGAATGCCATCCTCGCGTCTTTTAACAGTTTTCATCATTGACTAGTAATCAGATGATTTCTCACATGTTCGACTACAACTCCTTTATTAACATGTGTAGAAATATGTAGTTTAGAGAAGCGTCGACCAAGACCTTTGGTTGAGGTTTACATAATTCAACTTTGTTTCCTCTCTCAGGATCCATATATTATTTTCGGAGACAACTTATCAGATTGATCATGTCATGACACAATCTTCCACATTGTGTTTATTGGTGGAGATACTGGTCATATCTCTTCCTGGAGAAATCATTTTGATACATCTACTGAGCATGGGAATGCCTGACTCAAGACAAATATTTATATTTTTGACATATGTTGTTTGTTTCAGGTTTTCCTCAGCCCTCACACTTTAAGGGGCATCTATTACACTACAATGACCTCCTCATTAGCTCAGAGGAGAACAACACATGGAAGGAAGAATTTGACCTAGACAAAGACCTATTTTTCCAAGGTAACGTACCCGAGAGACTGTTAGGTTGACTTATAACACTTCCCTGCCTCTTATAGGGAGCATTAGGGCCTAGGTTAATGCACTGTATTACCTAAAGGGTGGTGTTACATGTGTTCATGAAGAATAAGGGACAGATTCCACAGTAAATGACCGACATTTCTAGCTTTTTCTCAAGGATTCAGTCCAAAAAAGCGAGCAGCCTCTAGTGCAGGCCTCTAATTGGACATTTATAAACCTAACTAAGCATCTAAAGAGGGAAAAAGCCATAAAATCATGGAAACGTCATGGATTTTTCCCTAATCAAACTAATGGAGAAGAATGAAAAGGTTGATCCTCCAAAACTCTTATACATTAGAGACTAGGGCTCATTTTCAAAGGTCGAAAAGTTGATTGTATGAGGAGCAAAATTTTGTTGTTAGTGTGAGGTTTCATGGTTGGCTTGGTTCATTGAGAACTATTTGCCTAAGCATTTTGATACTTGGACATTGAGGAGAGAGAGCTTGGAGTCGGAGAACTGAGGGAAGCTTGACCAAACTGATGGTTGTAATATTCCTTCTTTGATATAATAGAACTTCCTCTATATTTTCCACTTGGTGTCTTTTTATTGCATCTATTTACTTATTTGTTAAAGATACATGTTATAAGTGGCTTAGATTTACATGATTTCTTATTCGATTATATATTGATTACCACTTGTGCATTTTACCACTAAGCAGGCTTTGCAAAATATCCGGACATGATTTCCGCCTAAGCAATAGCGTTGCTGACTAATGAAGATGACCATGCATTTATCTTATTGTCGTTTCTATCTACGGGTTTTTATTGGAGACAATGTCCCAGCATCCTCTTCACAACAGGTAAGGCCGCAAAAGATAAGGTAATATTAATTTTTTCTTTAAATTAGTCTAGTTTCATTTTACTGTTTTAATTAATTAGAATAAAATTTATTCTAACACGTTAATTAACTTGTTTTATTAACTTGTTTAATGAAATTGTCTAATAATTTTTGTGTACTATATATTTTATAGACATCAACACATTCCATGGGGACATGCCTCCTCTTCCACCGGATGGAATAGACAAGGAGATGGGCAAGGCCCAAGAGGGTGAGGCACATCCTCAAGGGGGAATGGTAGGGTTGGTCTGAGATTTTAGATGGACTATTGCGATAGATTGTCCAAAGTTTTGGTTGAGGAGGAAGTCCACCCTATGAGGGATGGAGAAATCAACGCAAATTGTAGGTTTGTGGATCTCTACCAACTATTAAGAAAACCACGATTAAGAATTATGATTAAAATCAATCTATACCAATTTATATAAGAAAACCACTATTAAGAATTATGATTAAGATCAATCTATACCAATTTATATAAGAAAACCATATAAATCAATGTTATTATTAATATTTAAAAAAACCACACATATCAATGTTATTATTAATATTAATGATATTAATAACATTTATATAATAAAATTAAAATTAGTAATACATAATAATTCAATCAAATAAAACTAACAAATATAAATTCTTTATATGTTGAATGAGTTACATGTCTCTTTCCTTTTATAAATTATTTATATGTTGAATAAGTTACATGTCTCTTTCCAAAATAAAAAGAAAGAAAAAAAACACTTTCAAAAATAAGAAATATATATTTTTCAAACATGTAACTACATAAATAATTAATTTACAAATTTCTCCCTCTTACATAACATTTATTAAAACAAATAAACATAAACTTTATGTAATAAAAATAATTTTCAAAAAAAACAAAAAAATAGTAAATTAATGAGATAAAATCGATATCTCCTCAAGTTTGTAAATAATCACTTAATTTAACACTTTAATATTTATTATTTAAATTTCTTATAAATAACAATTTGATTGAAAGTTTTGATATATATCTAAATTTAATTTAAAAATGAAAAAAAAAATATAAATAATTTTATAAAATAAAACAACCCTAATTAATCTTATAAAATAATATAAAAGGAATATCAAAGTAATATAAAAATAATGTCAAAATAACCAAATAAGAAATAAAGGAATGTGAAAGTAACTAAATAATAATTCTTTTATTTAATTAATTTTATGTAAAAAATTCATCACTCATTAAAGATATCTCGATCTCTGGTCTTGAAAGGATTTCCCTGTCCAATTTCTTACGTGCCAAATCCAAAAGACTGCATATCAAGAAAATCTGCTGCCTACAATACAATAACATAATATAAACAATATCAACAACCGTGATATAATATAATTAAATTACTTATTGACTTTAAAAAGATAATATTTCACATTATTAAAAATCATAACATTACCTTTATTATTTCCCGCAGTATTGTTAAGTCCACGCTGATACCTGCACTGAGGTTTGAGTTGAGTTGCGTAAATTTTTTTTTCAGAGACAAAAAAACGCTGAATATATTAAGAATATATACAGTACATGTTCAAAATAATCTCATCTGTGTGATAAGACACAGTAAGAAATCCGCCATCATTGCCCAGTAGAATATTGCTCATGATTAGAGCATAGTCAATAAAGTAGGCTACCCTATTGTCAGGTCATGATCCGACCAGTATACAAATGCAAAACAGGAAATGGAGTTTAAATGAACGTGAGATCTGATGAGTTCCAGATCCTGATGCGCTACCAATAAAACAAAAGAGACAGCATCTTTGGGGATGATTCAAAAAATATAGCTAAAATGATGATTTCAGATACAGCATTTCTAATGAAAGTAAGAGAAATGCTGGTCAGATCAATAGGATGAAATGGGCAATATATAGAGATAATACACGCTCGCCTGAGGTCACGCTCGCCTGTAATCACGCGTAAATGATAGTCATAGTATTGGATCACCTTTTCCAAAATGGGACTCGAAACTCTAACATGCACAGTTACATGACATATATCTATGAATTCTGCCATGCCCTTTATCACATTCGACTCCATTGCAATTTCTCTATCCACCCCAAAAATTTCTCCGTCACACGTCTCCAGTGCCACTGTGTTCACCATATCGTTTTCCATTGATCCTTCGCCCCCCACAAACTCTTTAGATTCTGGATCCGAAGTGAAAGGTTAGAAAGTAGAAATTAATCCACTAGCAACTTAGAGAGTAATGCGCAGCTAAGAGACGAATGTAAAACTATTAAAAAGATTAGAAATATGTTTATGTATATATAAGAGAGGCTTTTCACTAACCTTCGACAAGCACCGACATGCCCTACGATCGTCCTCATTATTATCATGATAATCTTGCTGAACGACGTACAAAATATATACAAATTTCTATAAAATTTCGCAACAATTCATTGAAATCAATCACAATCACAAGTTTAATAGGTAATTTTTGCACAATGAAAGTGTCTTACTGTCTTTTTAGGGCGCTGAATCCATATATATTAAAAAAACTAGTTTAAATAATACAATTCAAAATTTCACTTAAATTTTTTTCACCTGACTAAAAACAACTCCATAATTTTTTATTAAAATATTATTCTAATATTAATTTTAAATTATAATATTAATAAATATTTTTAAAATAAGTATTATAGTATTAATAATATTAATAACAACATCAAAACTATTAATAAATATTACAATAATGAGATTAATATATTATTAATAATTTTAATAATATTAACATGTAATGATTAGCTTTAATAATATTATTATATCCTCTAATTTATTATGTTTTAATGTAATAATATTATTATATTATGATTTATGGGCAAGGAATAATTGATGATTGAGTGTTTTGTTATCCAATTGATATATAAGACCTTATTGTTTATGGGACAAGGGATCCACCTCCTAGTAGTGATTTGACTTTTAAGTCTACTGAGGCATATATACTTTACCCCCCTGTAATTTTGAACTTGTGACCTCCCTGTAATTTTGAACTTGTGACCTCTTAGGATGAAACACATGCTCTGTTAGGTCCCTATATTACTAGTATAGTCCCTTATTGTTGTTAGTGTAACCCCCTTATTGTTATTATTGTACCCCTGTAACCCCCATATTTTTATTATTGTGCCTTTAAATTATTATTGTTAGGTCGGCTAGGATTACATTGTGGCCCCACTAAGATTACATTGTGGCCCCATGGACTTCTATATATAGAAATGAGGTTTTGTAATTTGTATCATCCAAGAATTGTTCATTCATGTAATGTATTGGAGGTTGTCCCCTCGAAGTGGCTTATTTCTAAGGCGTTGATATCTCTTTTCTTCTATTTTTGGAGCTAGTTTCACAACATGCTCTTAACCATTAGGCCTAATTATTTTAAGGGTTTCAACTCTTCTTTGATAGCCAAATTGTGGGTTATAAGTTTCATATTCATTTAAATTGAGTTCCTAGGTTACATAACCTAACCATACATATTTCTCCCTACATGTGCTCTATGAATGGAGCGATATTTTATTAATGTGTACGTGCCCCAATTAGCATAGGAGACATCGGCCCTGCCCAGGTGACTACACATGACTAGTTTGCTCCGCACACTATGAATGATTATGATTTGCGATGATGATCGACGAAGAAGATTAAATTAGGTTTTCCAAAAGGGTGGAAAACCCTAACCTTGGTCTCATTTGTACATTTGGCCTTTTTTTGGTAGCTATATGCCACTCTATTTTTCTATATCTATGAGGCCTTTTCTCGACGCCAATTATCTCGTTCCACATGTGTTGAATCGATGTAATAATATTTCTTTATATTACGGCATATGGGTGGGGATTAATCGATGATTGAGTGTTTTGTTAAAGCAAGTTATGCAAAGGTCATCGGTTCAAACCCCGTGGGTGAGCCCATTAGGGTTAACCCTAGCTTATCTTGTTAGATATGGTTTGCAAGTGATTACACTGAGGCAGGAGAGTTTTCAACGACATGATGTCATATATATATATATATATATTATAATGTTATTAACATTATTAATGTTATTATTAATATTAATAGAATTTAAGTAATAATAATACTATTAACAATATACAAATATTGCTAATAGTAATAAAAATATTATTATTATTATTATTATATAAATAATATTAATGTTGAGGCATCCTGCTTTGTTCATCCATGGTGTCCCAAATCAAAATTTCCCTTTTATCCTCTTGGATCAACTTCGATCTCATTGTGGAGGAATGCCATATTTTTCTATTAAATCAAGACTATGGATCGATGCTCAAACTTAAACAACGCCCTTAGTGTTTTCCTAACTCTATAGTGTAACCACCATAAACAAACACACAACTCTATGTGATCCCCAAATTTGTTAGCCCTTAGCACTGGGGTTGTAACATACCTCCTCATACATACCCAAAAAAAATCTTTATAAAAAAATTTGTAATATGATCTCTATTCCTACCATTAATTTTGCATTATGTGTAAAAATTCCAATAATTAAAGAGAATTAACATGTCCTCTGGGACTATAGTTGGCATATGCCTCTAGAGTTATAGTACTTATCTTTTCTTGACTCCATTGAGTTATCATTATGCAATATCCCTAAAAGGTTTAATGAAAAACCTTCATCTTGTCCTTTCCTCATATGATACTTTAGTTCACCCTCATCAACATGATAGGTCACACACTTCGAACAATATAGTATAATAGTTCATTTTACAATTTAGTTTTGGTGCATAATTATTTTAAGGGTTTCAACCCTTCTTTGATAGCTAAATTGTGGGTTATAAATTTCCTATTCATTTAAATTGAGTTCCTAGGTCACATAACCTCACCATATGTGTTTCTCCCTACATGCACTCTATGAATGGAGTCATATTCTACTGACATGTATGTGCCCCACTTAGCATATGCCATGTTAGCCCTACTCATGTGACTACACACAACTATTTTGCTCCATGCACTATGAATGATTATGATTTTCAATGATGATTGGCTTATGAGGTTAAATTAGGTTTTTCAAAAGGGTGGAAAACCCTAACCTCGGTCTCATTTGTGAATTTATCCTTTTTTCAGTGGCTAGATGCCACTCTATTTTGATATACCAGTGAGGTCTTTTCTTGATGCCATTATCTCGTTCCACAGGTGTTGAATGGATGTATTTTCAAATAGGAAATAGTTCATCTGTTGATGCCTATCAAATTTGTAATTTTAGGGTAAATGTTTATTTGATTTGATTTTTACACTATCAAATTTTTTTGTTTAAATGTTTTCTTCATTTAACTATGCAATATTTGCTAAAATTATTGCAAGTACTCCAAGGTTTTGGAACAACAGGTGTTCATAACCTTTTTAGTAGTAATGGCCAAAAAGGTACTCATCTTGCTCACTTATTTTTAGTCATATCTATTGAAATTTTATATTCTTTGAATTTCCTATATTTCATACCTTCTTCTGGGTTTTTATAGCTACCCTCTTTCTCTCGAACACACCCTTAAAGGCTATAACAAAAGTATTCTCAACTTTCATGAGGCTATCTAGGGTTCGATATTGACCCTATATTTTCAATACCCTCTCCTCTATATTTGTTTATGGTAAAGTGCCAAATCATTCTCCTACATTTCTTTTATATTTTATTTAATTGTCTCTTCGTTTTCCCTAATAGGGTATTTAAGGATTTACTATTTTTCTTACATATAGTATTGTAGGCGACTATTTTGCTTTGAAAATTCATGTATATAATGTTGGAAAATATTGAATAAAAAAATGTAATTTACTATTAAAATCGGTAAAATTTTACGAATATCATGCATTTAATCATATATATGTAAAATATAAGTGAATATTTTTTTCAAAAAATAACCCATTTGCGAAATTTCGCCCCTAAAATTTTCCATAATAATTTGGATTTCTATATATTTTACAGAGTGACATCATTGAAGGAGAATGTGCTCTAACCCCAAGTAAATAATCTCTCTTTTCACTTTGAAATATAATTTCATTCATTAGATGTCCAATTTATACTTTGGGACTTTGGTTTGTTCTAATTTCATCTCAAGGTATCGTCAAGATTATGCTTGTGACGGGTTTATATGTCTTCAACAATTCTCCTCTACGCGGTAGATTTAAAGGTGTATTTTCTCTTTTCCCAGTACGACGGTTCTTCACATGTATGTCTGACATGCCAAGATTTTTATGGCTACATGACTACCTAGGAACTTCTTATATTCTATTAAATTCTATTCTATTTATGTCATTTATTGATTTACAACTATAAAAAAATACAGGTTGAAAGCCTATTGTTTCAAGGAATTTTTAACGCTCTTAGTTATCTGTCTGTAAAAGTAAGTATATATATATATAACAATAGCACACATGCACTTTTCTTCTTGATAGTGTATTGCATGACTAGTCTTTCTAGTTAATATTATTATGAATGTTTCCCTTCTCTGCTACTACTCAGTGGATGTGACTCAATTCGTTAACCGGTTTCTAATATAGTTGAATTATATTAACATGTTGCGACTTAATAAAGTAGACTAAGAATTTCTTAGTCATAACTTGTAATATTTTTTTCTTTATTCTTAACAACCTAACATAGATATGAATTAATAATTCACATTACCTCTTACAGTACCTCTATATAGCCATTCTTAACAACCTAACATAGAGATGAATTAATAATTTGCATTACCTCTATATAGCTATTCACGAGAAGTCTTGTTTTTGTGGTGTCTCTCTAAATTCTTGGACTTAGTCCATATATTTTTCTAGGATATCGTATTTTGTTCAGAATGTCAATATATCTAAAACAATTTTAACATTATTTCAAAATTTATATAAAATAATACAGGAAAATTACTATAGGTAAGTAAATATATATTTACTATAGCCAATGAACTCACTCAGCCACACCCAAAAAAAAGATCAAATATTTTTAGATTGTATAAATTTGGTGATAGAATTTCAACTTTTCAAGAAATTAAACTAAAATCAAGAGATACAATTCTACTCTACTACTATGCGGAAATGAATTCACAATTTAGAACAACATGTGCATACATACATTGTAGAAATTCAACCAGTGGATTCAATTTGATCTTGCAATGTACTAAAACAAAATATTGAATCACTTAAACAAATTTGTGGAAACCAAATTTGATTGCATAATAAAAAACATGAAAGAGAAAGAATTTATCAATCACACAACGCAATATGTATCTGGGGAAAGAAAATGCTCAAAACCATGAAATCAGTGTATTGAATTAATTTAAGACCATGAAACAATACAATGCTATTTCCCTCACTGAGAAAACCTTTGCACTCTGCTGACTGTCTCACTCTGATCTAGGAAAAATCAGTCCAATACTTAACCAATTCTCAGCCCATGTCTTCCCAACCTTGCTTATGCATTCATGTATGAATTGTGGCCCTATTAATTAGGAAATTCCTTCGAATTGATTACACAATTAATCTAAGGCTTGCTGGTGCCCTCATGCATGACCTGTACAATTTTCTAATTATACAACTAATAGTTATCTTCCCTTTAACCCCAATCCCAACTGGGCCTTCCTTAGAGCTAACATGTAACAACTGTTTATAGTGAATTATCAATTAACTGATTGATCACTACTTTTGAATTAAATCATATTTAATTCACTGGACCTCTCACTAGCTCATCTCTCAGTTAGAAATTGTTAAACTGATTTTAAGTCAATTTCTTGAGTTAACTAATTACAACTCACAAACAACTATAACTGGACCCCCTAAAAATAGGAAAATCCTCCCCATGCCTCCTCTTTGACCCTCAACTCGAATTTTCTAAGATAACTCAGTCTTTCTGACTTAGTTAACTAATACAAGATTTCATGTGATGGAATTAAAATTTCTCTTCCAATTTAATTAAGGGAAAATTAAATCAGAAGCTCCCTTGGGTGCCATTTCTTGCTGCAATTTCAACATTCCCTATCCATAATAAAGGGATTATCTGCTACCCCGATCATGCCTCTATGGAACTCGAACTTGCCTCTTGATAGTGCCTTCGCGAAGATGTCTACATCCCGCTCCTTTGTCAGAATGAACTCTAATGACATAATCCACCTCTGCAAACAATTTCTGAGATGGTGATACCGAATATCAATATGCTTGGACCTGTCATGAAAATTTGGATTAAATGAGCATTTAATGCAACTCTGGTTATCACAATATATCACTGTCAGATCCATCTGTTGACCAAAAAAAGAAAAAAGTATCTTCCTCATCCATATGGCCTCATATGCTACCTGGCTCGCTTCCATGTACTTTGCCTCCACTGAAATGAGTGAAACTAATCTCTGTTTCTTGTTGTAATGGGAAACTACAGCTGATCCTATGTCGAAGATGCCCCATAATTTTCTCTTCCTGTCGGATGGTCTCCCTACCTAATCTTCATTGGTGAAGCCTTGAAGCTTCACTACCTCTATCTATTTGTACCATAACCCATATTTTGTAGCGCCTCTAAGGCATCTCAATACAAGTTTTCTCGCCGTCCAAAACAGCTTGGTAGGCTTAACCATAACTTGACTAAGATGGTTAACTATATAGAATATCCCTAGTCATGTGTTCATTAAATAAATGGGTGAACCCACAAGCTTCCTATAAATAATAGCATCCACTACTTCGCCTGAAGTAACATCCTCCTTCCTCCAGTTTCCTGCTAGAGGAGTCTCCATGGGTTTGCTGACCTCCATGTGGAACTTCCTCAGAATCGCGTTGGCATACTTTCCCTGAGATACAAATAACTCCCCATCTCTTTGCCATATTTCCAGTCCCAGGAAATAGTGCAAGATCCCCATGTCCTTCATCTCAAATTCTCTTGTAAGGTCCTCTTTGCAAGATTTTATGAGCTACTCATCACGTGTCAATATCATATCATCGACATAAAGTACAATAATAAAAATCTTACCATCAACCACAATATGATATAGGTTTGCATCCTCTTCACTCTTGGTGAAGCCCAACCTGGTGAAATAGTTGTCAACCCTCGTGTACCAAGCATGAGGTTCTTGCTTCAACTCATATAGTGCTCTCTTGTGTTTGCACACATGCGACTCCTTGTTTAAGGTTTCAAAACCTTCCAGCTACTCAATGTACACTTCTTCCTCAATAACTCCATTGAGAAAGATTGTATTTACATCCATTTGATGTATCTTCTGTCCCAGATGTGTTGAGAGTGAAAGAATGGATCTGATAGATGAGTACCTTGTGATTTGTGCAAATTTATCATCATATTCAATACCCTCACCCTGAGAGAATCCTCTGGCCATAAATTTGACCTGTGCTTATCCACAGCCCCATCTACTTCTTGCTTCACCTTGTAGACCCACCTAGAGCCTACAACTAACTTCCCCACTGGTCTTGGGACAAATTCCCATGCACTGTTTCTGATAATGGAGTCATACACCTTAACCATGGCATCAATCCACACTGGTTGTTACAATGCTTCCTCAAAAGAGGATGGTTCTATATAAATACCTTTGCTCATAAGAGCCATGTATGCAGTGTACCACTCTGGGGACCTTCTCTACCTGCGTTGTGATGTGGGTGCTCCCACATTCTCTCTCGCATTAGCAACAAACTGTCAGCCTCTTTGTGTGATTCCTTCCATCTCTGGTGGATGGATATGTATGAGTGGTTTCTACGACTCTTCGTTCTTATGCTTATGGCTACTCCACATCCCGAGGTTCATCCTTTGGAGCCAAGAGCTCCTCAACTGCATGCAACTCAAGCTCCCTCTCAAGGGACAATCACATGACTTTCTTTTCATCGAATTTCACATTTCTTCTAACCATTGTCTTCTTGTGTGTTGGAAAGTACACCCAATAGTTGTGAGGTGTATCATTGTACCCCACAAATATCCCCAAATATATTGTTGGTTCTAGCTTCTTCCTAGAATCTTTGGTTACATTGCAATAAATAGATGAACCAAAAATTTTAAAATAGGACACATCTAATATCTTACCTGAAAAAGCCTTCTCTAGTGTACTCATCCCAAGTATCTAATGAGGACTTATGTTTTGCAAAAATACTGTTGTATTGCATGCTTCCACCCATAGATGCAAAGGTAGGCCCTGATCATGAAATATAGCTCATGTTTCTCCCACAATCGTTATGCTTGTTCTTTCTGCAACTCCATTATGCTATGGGTTATGAGGTGCAATCAAATCTCTTCAAATTCCTTCTAAGGCACATAATTTCTTGAATTCGTTAGATATATATTCTCCACCATTTTCACTCCTTAGAGCCTTCACCTTCTTCCCTGTGTATTTATTGAAAAGTGCCTGGAACTCACAAAAATTGGAGAACGTCTAATCTTTCTTCTGCATGAAGAAAATCCAGCTCTTTCTTGAAAAATCATCAACAAAAATCACATAATACACATGCTTTTCTGTGGAAGTTGTCGAGAATGGTCCACACACATCTGAGTGAAATATCTCAAGGATTGCCTTAGCTCGGATTTCCTTATCGTGAAAGGTGGTCTTCGTATACTTTCCCAATGTACACCCTTTGCATGTACACAAGTTCAGCCTTTGGAAGTCCTATAGAAATCTATTGCATGATCTTCAAAGCGCCATGATGAAGATGGCACAATCTCCTGTGAAATAACTCACCAATGTCTCGGTTCTCCACCTTCTCTTCTTGTGTGGTCAATGCATCACAATTTTATACATCTAGTTTGTAGAGGTTCTTTACTCGAACCCCAATATTTTTCACCTATCCCATGGGTTTGTGACAAATGAACACCTTTCCTTCACTGAAGATCACATCATAGCCACGATCTTCCAACACAACAACAAAAACAAAATTATTCTTTAAACCAAGAACATAAATGACATCTTTTAATGTGAGGGGTTTAACTTAATCTCTCTGAAAGGTAACTGTACCAACATCGATAGCGCTATACCTCTAGTCATCACCCATCTCGATGTGCATCTGGAGATCCTTCTCCTCCAAGCTACTGAAGAATTCTTTGTTTTTGGTCATATAGAATGAAGCTCCATTCTCCAAGTACCACACATACCCCATCACCGATGACACCATGCATGTGATGAGAGTGAAGTCCAATTCGAACTTTAAAGAAAGTGCTTCACCTGCTGCTCCTCTTGAGGCCTTCCTGTTGCTCTTCTTTTGTAGAGAAGTTGTGACATGGTGTCTATGTTCATGACAGTTGAAACATTTTACCTTTGATAAGTCTCACTTCTTTATTGCCTTGCCGGACTCTGATTTAGAATGGGACACCTTCCATTTTCCTTTCTTCACCTTTCCAGCCAAGGAAAAATTGTCCTCGTCATCAATATTTGAAGAGGATCCATCTCAAGTGTTCCATCGAATCTCTTCTTGTACCAAGTCAGACCACAATCGCTCCTATTTTGGTAGCTTCTCCCTCCCATTTATGGAGTCCTGCTAGCTATGCCAGCTCTTGGGAAGGCCTAGAAGAGCTAGGCTCACCAAATCATCATCGGTCATCGGCAACTGTCACCCCGACACTTCCAAGCTCATCTCAAAATTGAGTGAACTTCATCAAGTATTGTTGACCGTGTCACCCTTCTCCTTATTGATCTTTATGAGCTTGTATTTCAGTGCCAACTTCCTGTGGTCACTGCTATTCTAAAAAATATATTTTAATTCCTTCCACATAGCATATAGAGTTTCCTTTCCATGGAGACTCGAGCCAATATGATCTCGAACTCCCTCTAACAAGATCCTTCTCGCCTTTGCTACATTCTTCTTCCATGCATCAAGAAGTTGAGCATCTGTTGTTGCAGGGTGGGGAATATTACTGTCTATGAATGAATTCAATATGTTGTCCTCGAGCACTTCCTCCATCCTGTCCTTCCATGCTATGTAATTTGAATTTCCCTCGAGTGCATATTCGAGTCTCAAGCCATAGAAAGACATCTTGATCTGTTGCTAGTCTTGAAGAATAAATATGCAAATTTGAATCACTTGTTCAAAAATAACTGGAATTCTTCTCTTCTATTGTGATTCCTGGTGCTCTAATACCATGTAGAAATTATAACCAAAGGGATTCAACCTGATCTTGTAAATTACTAAAATAAAATACTAAATCCTTCTACAATTTGCGGAAACAAATTTCAATCGCACAATCAGATAACAATTAAGAGAAAGAAATTATCATTCACACAACACAAGATGTATTTGGGGAAAGAAATTTTTCAAAACCCCGTTATCTATATATTACATTAAGTCAAGACCATGAAACAATACAATGTTATTTCCCTCACTGATAAACCTTTGCACTATGCTGATTCTCACTTTGATCATGCTCGAATGTGGCACTGATATAAGCAAGATTGGTCCAATATGTTGAAATTTGCAAAAAGAAACAATGAAATTGGAAACCAGAAATGAAAACTAGAAAATGGCACCTAGAAATGGCTACCATGTGAGGCTTTTGATTTAATTTTCCCTTAATTAAATTGAAAAAAAATTGTAATTTCATCTCATGACAACTTGTACTAGTTAACTGAGTCAGGAAGACTTAGTTAGCTTAGGAAATTCGAGTTAGAGGTCTAAGAGGATGCATGCAAAGGGATCTCCTACTTTTTAGGACCCCTGGTTGAGTTATTTGTGAGTTTTAATTAGTTAACTCAATTAATTGAGTTAAAATCAGTTTAACTAGTTCTAACTGAGAGATGAGGTAGTGAGAGGTCCAGTGAATTAAATTAGATTTAATTCACATGCAACGATCAATCAGTTAACTGATAATTTTCTATCAATATTTGTTGCATGTTAGTTCTAAGGAAGGCACATTTGAGACTGAGGTTAAAGGGAAGATAACTATTAGTTGTACTATTAGAAAATTGTACAGGTCATGCATGAGGTCATCGGGAAGTCCTTGAAGGATTTCGTAATCATTAATTGGTAATTTCCTAATTAATAGGGGCTCAATTAGCCCAAGAATTCAGAAGAAAGGTAGGCCAGACAGAGGCAAGAAAAAGGTTAAATACTTGATTGATTTTTCTTAGATTGCAAGCTAGTTTCGAGCAGGATCGGAGTGAGACAGTCAACATAGTGCAGGAATTTCTCGGTGTGAGAAAGAATTGTATTGTTTCATGATATTGGATTTATGAAATATAGAGATAGAGGGGTTTTGAGCAGTTTCTTTCCCCATATACATCTTGTGTTATGCAATTGATTATTTCTTTCTCTTTCTTATATGTGATTGTGCGATCGTGTTTTGTTTCTACAAATTGTAGGAAGGATTCAATATGTTGTTTTAGTAAACTACAAGATCAGATTGAATCCCGTTGGTATATTTTCTACATGGTATTAGAGCGCCAGGAATCACAATAGAAGAGAATAAATTGATTTTGTCCTAAACGGGTTCAAATTTGTATATTTATTCTTCTCTATCCAGCAGTAGATCAAGAAGTCTTTCAATGGCTTGAGACTATAACATGCTCTTGAGGGAAATTCAAATTACATAGCATGGAAGAACAAGATGGAGGCATTTCTAGAGGAAAAAAGACTGAAGGAATTCATAGACAGTGATATTCCCAAGCCCGCAGCAGCAAATGCTCAACTTCTTGATGCATGGAAGAAGATGGTAGCAAAGGTGAGAAGGATCTTGTTAGAGGGAGTTCGAGATAATATTGTCTTGAGTCTCCATGGGAAGGTGACTCCATATGCTATGTGGAAGGCCTTGACAGATTTGTTTCAGAATAACAGGAATTACAGGAAGTTGACGCTGAAAGACAAGCTCATAAAGATCAAGATGGAGGAAGGCGAGACGATATCAACATACTTGATGAAGCTCACTGAATGTTGAGATGAGCTTGGAAGTGTTGGTGTGACAGTAGCCCAGGATGATTTAGTGAGCCTAGCTCTTCTTGGCCTTCCCAAGAGTTGGTATAGTTACCAGGACTCTGTGAATGGGAGGGAGAAGCTACCATACTAAGAGTGTTTGTGGTCCAACTTGGTAATAGAAGAGATAAGGAAGAGCACCAGAGGCGGGACCTCCAATAAAGAAAAATAAGAATATTTTTCATTGGTTGGAAAAGGTAAGAAATCCAAGGGAAAGAAGTCCCAAGGTGAAGAGTGAAAGTGAGACTTATCCAAGATTAATTGTTTTCACTGTCACGAGCACGAGAAATATGCCTCGAATTTTCCACAGAAGAAGGCAAGCAAGAAGGAGCTTGTAGTTGTAGCGGGTGAAGCACTAGATTCACAGTTTGAACTTGATCTTACTCTCATTGCATGCATGGCCAATATTGTAATGGGATGCATGTGGTATCTCGACAGCGGTGCCTCGTTCCATATGATGGGGAATAGATATCTCTTTAGTGACTTGGAGGAGAAGGATCTCCATCAGAACATAGAGTTTGGAGATGACGGGAGGTATAGCGCGATTGACATAGGTACAATTACCTTTCAGAGGGATTCTGGATACCTTCTCAGACTGATAGATGTTTTGTATGTTCCAGGACTAAAAAATATTCATGTTTCCGTAGTGGCATTGGAAGACCATGGTTATGATGTCATATTTATAAAAGGAAAGGTGTTTCTTAGACACATCGCCACGAAACGGGTGAAACATATTGGTGTAAGATTCAAGAACTTGTATGCTCTCGAGGTCAAGGATGAATGAAAATATTTGAGAAGCAACAACATGTAGCCTCAGAGGCAGTCTCATAAGGTTGTGGAGCAGCAATAACTGGATAAGCAGAAAGGAGACTAAGTGGAAGCATCCACTTAGAAGATACCTCTAGGAGGGGGGAGGGGGGAATTTTGAGCTAGATGTGCAGAGGGAGTACATGCAGCCATACCTCCAGGTGAGAGGTGGGGCAATGTGCAGACATAATCCCAAGAGAATAAATTTGGGCAGGGTCCATTGAGATGGTATGTCTCATAGATCGAACCTGGCTACGAGGAGCCCACAGTACAATGGTAGCAGGAAGGATAATTTAGATTTATGCAGACAGATGCCATTAAGACAAAAATCATAGTGACAGATGTCAGATACTGGAGTGCATATAGGAGTCGGCAGCAGTGCAGAGGGAAAAGATGCAGATTTAGGAGCAGCACAGAGATTTCAGTAGACAGTGCAGTAACTAGTAGCAGTGAGAGGCTCTAATGACAAATGCATTATACTGATTTATTTTTTTGGAGGCTATTCAATTTAGGAGTTGCAGGAGCAAACAACACTAGAGAAGTGTTGCATGCATACAATTCCAAAGGCACCGGATTGGGATAGATTGAATTCATTTCTTGTTGAGAGAGAGTGTTGAAATTTGCAACAATAAATAGTGAAATTGGCAACCAGAAATCAAACCTAGAAAGTTGCACCCAGAAATGGCTACCATATGATGCTTTTGATTTAATTTTCCCTTAATTAAATTGAAAGAAAATTGTAATTTCATCTCATGACAACTTGTATTAGTTAACTGAGACATGAATACTTAGTTAGCTTAGGAAATTCGAGATAGAGGTCTAAGAGGATGCATGCAAAGGGATATCCTACATTTTAGGACCCCTGGTTGAGTTATTTGTGAGTTGTAATTTGTTAACTCAATTAATTGAGTTAAAATCAGTTTAACTAGTTCTAACTAAGAGATGAGCTAGTGAGAGGTACAATGAATTTAACTAGATTTAATTCACATGCATGTGATCCAATCAATTAACTGATAATTCACTATAAATAGTTGTTGCGTGTCAGTTCTAAGGAAGGCCCAATTGAGACTAAGGTTAAAGTGAAGATAACTATTAGTTGTATTATTAGAAAATTGTACAGGTCATGCATGAGGTCATTAGGAAGTCCTTGAAGGATTTAGAAATCATTAATTGGAAATTTCATAATTAGTAGGGGCTCAATTAGCCCAAGAATGCATAACCCAGGTAGGCCAAACAGAGGCAAGTAAAAGGATAAATACTTTAACGATTTTTCTTAGATTGCAAGCCAGTTTCGAGCAGGATTAGAGTGAGACAATCAACATAGTGCAGGAGTTTATCGGCGTGAGAAATAATTGTATTGTTTCATGATATTGGATTTATGTAGTTAGAGATAGAGGGGTTTTGAACATAATCTTTCCCCATATACATCTTTTGTTATGTGATTGATAATTTCTTTCTCTTGCTTATATGTGATTTTGTGATCGTGTTTTGTTTCCGAAAATTGTAGGAAGGATTTAGTATCTTGTTTTAGTACATTATAAGATCAGATTGAAACCCGTTGGTAGATTTTCTACACAATAGCACCTCTTCCTAACCAGCCTTTCTTACACATTCCTGGGCTAATTTAGCCCCTATTAATTAGGAAATTCCCAATTAATGATTGCACAATACCTTCAAGGCTTCCTGATGACATCATGCATGACCTGTACAATTTTCTAATTATACAACTAATATTTATCTTCCCTTTAACCCCAATCTTAGTTGGGCATTCCTTAGAACTGACATGCAATAACTATTTATAATGAATTATAAGTTAACTTATTGACCACTAATTTTGAATTAAATCAGATTTAATTCATCGGACCTATCACTAGCTCTCAGTTAGAACTAGCTAAGATGATTTTAACTAAATTAATTGAGTTAACTAATTACAACCAACAAATAATTGTATCTGGTCCCCCTAAAATCATGAGAGAGCTCTACATGTCTCCTCTCATACCCTCAACTCGAATTTACTAAGCTAACTAAGTCTTTCTGACTCAGATAACTAATACAAGTTGTCATGTGATGGAATTAAAATTTCTCTTCCAATTTAATTAAGGGAAAATTAAATCAGAAGCCCCCTATGGTGCCATTCCTAGGTGTCATTTTCTCGGTGCCATTTCTGTGTGCCATTTTCAATATTTCTTGTTTCCAATTTCAACATGTTGTTAGGTATATCAATAGAATTTGATGATTGTTAAAATGGACTCGCTCATATATATTTTGAGAAAGAAAAAATATATAAATATTTAATTTTATTAGGGTTTGAAGGTTTGGTGTCATTCATATTTATTATCAATAGTTTTTTTCTTAATTTGTTTTTCTAAAAACTTAGTTTTCATGTGATGGGCCTAAGGGGTTGCTGAAAAAATTAGTTTTCATGTGATGGCCCTAAGGGGCTGCTGGAAAACTTATTTTTCATGTGATGTCCATAAGGGATATGATCCATGGATCCATAGATCCATTAGGTACAACAAATACCATATAAATAGTCATAGGAACCTCAAGTGGCGATAGAGGGAAACACCTCAAAAGAGAGGAGTGATGGGCCTTTAAATTAGACATAAATTAAGGCCTTTCTAACCTTTATTAGTCACATAAAAGATATATTAAACCTATCCTTATACACTGAATAATTTTTTTTAAGCTTTAATATGTTATTAGAAAGGTTTAGAGATAATTGCATATTTGTTCCTAATATTATTTATTTTTGAAGAATATTGTGAGAATATTGGGCTGATTACGAAGATTTGGAGAAGGAGATAATTTAGGGACTTGCTCCCTACTGGTTGAGGATCAATATTGGATAATAAATGAACAAAATATCATGAAATTATTGAGAAATTATGGAATAATTCTGGAGCTCCAATGATTGAGAAAATCTAGGAATGTGTTCCCTATCATTTAATGTAGATTCCTAGTGTTGGGAACCAGATCCACTATTTGATAGATTTTGGAGGGGAAAGCTTCCTCCTTTCAAGGATAATTCTTCCTCATAATTTTTTATAATTACCAATTCAAATTGGCCTATAGGAGTAGGTATTGTTTAGTCTTATTGTGGAGAAAACTTGTTTTCTAGAAGCTCCATTTTTTTTCTTGCAGGGTTGTACTTGGACTGATTCAATTATAATGAAGTTTGGTGCCATTTTTAGCTTCTAAGGCTTGGTTTCCTCCATAGGAATCTGAGTCTCCTTGGGCTTGGCCATCCCAGGAGCCTCAGAGCTCTCTTGCATAATTTCTTTATGTTCTTTTCACTTCTTATTCACATGCACCTCTCATTTCTGTTTTGCATATTTTTGTATTTAGTATTGTTTATTTTCTTGTTGTAGGATTGAGTTAAATGATTGAAATGAGATATTTTGACATTTTTTTACATATTCAAAAGCATTATTAATCCTTAGAATAAATTTTTAAGGTAATATTAATCATTAAGCTACTTGGATTTGGTTACTAGTTCACGAATATAAGATTTCTAGAAAAGTCTTGTAGCGAAATAGTAGTAAATTTCTGCTATTTTTTAGAATGAGTTAATGAGATTCATTTGAGTTGATTCCACTTTGATTAGGTCATAATAATTTTAAAGTTAATAACACGATTTACCCCATTGAATTTTAACTTTATTAGGTTAGGCATTTGATATATTAACTAGATCACTAGTTCTTCAATTTCCATATTTTATAGTAGTAATTTTCTGTTATTTTTTAGCACGTGTGAACAGGGGTATTTTGGAGTGATTCCACATGGAATGGAGAAATAAGACATCCTACTTACTAACAATTTTTTTCCCATCCCATTTTCATTTGATTTACTTAGTCATTCGGTGAGTTATTTCCAAAACAAAACTTCTTGTAGCACAAAGATAACTTTGTGTAGCACATGTAAACTCGACTAGATTTGCTCCTAAATCTTGGTTTTCGTCTCATAGGCTTGAATAATGACCCCTAGGATCTAAATCCATGATTTAGGAAGAATAAAAACCACTTAGGACATTAATTTTCACAAAGTATAATAGGCCTTTTTATTTGAATTCATGCTCTTAGGATTTCAATTATAAATTTTTGTTCTTGCCTAGGATGAATTTATTTTCAAAGAAACACTTCCATTTCTGCAATTACTTTAGGATTTGAGTTCATGAAATTCACTCCATTACATCAGATCAACAAAATAAGGACACATTGTATGCTGCACATATAGTGCCGATACCTCTTAAGTTTGTACGATCCTCGGGTTGATAATTAAAGTTGGTATTCTTGGGAGTTAAAAAATTCTTGTTGCAATACTGAGGCTCATCACTTTTGGCACCGTTCCCGGGGATGTGTCAAAGTATGCTTTCTTTTCTTCCCTAGTTGATTCATTTATTTTCTTTTTGCAAAAAAAAAAAAAAATTTGCATTAGGAATATTTCATTTCAAAACATAAAATTGCATTGCATTAGCATTCTTATTCAAAAAAATATTTAAGAATACTTCTCCAACACCCCCCCACCCATTTAATCACGTGGTGCAGTAAGAACCACATCACTATCCACTTTTGTAGGTAGAAGAATAAGAGATGGCAGAGAAGGTAGAATAAATTGATGGAGATGATGACAATGAAGAAGATCCTCTTGGATTTCCCATTCAGGATGCTAATGTCAGTGTGCATACGAAGATTATCCCTTCATATTTCCTTCCCAAATTCCATGGTATGAGGTCAAAGGATCCAGAAACATTTCTCTTTGAATTTGAAATACTTTTTATATCTTATGGCTGCTTATCACACACTCAAAAATTGAGATTGTTTCCTGAAACATTGAAGGATAGAGCTCTTAAACGGTTCATGAGTTTAGGTACTAATTCAATAATATCATGGAATGACATGCAAACGATATTTCTAGAAAAATATAAAGATCATGATCTTAAAGAAGAAGTTTTTAGAATGAATCAAGAACAAGATGAGAGCCTTGAAGATCTAATAGAGAGGTTCATGTATAATGTTAAGAGGAAAAAATTATATCATTTAGGATTTGACACACTTAAAAACCATCTTACTTAGAACAATTAGGGATGAGTGGATTGATCTCCTTGATCTCATGAGTAAAGGAGATGTATACCAATTGTCATTTGAAGAAATTTGTGAAACATGCAAGCGCATATCAAGAGAAAGGGAAAGAGTAAGTAAACCAACATCAACATTGGTAAGTCAATATGAACTTGGAAATTTTCTTGATAACTTTAAAACATAAATTCTTAGCAATCTAAGTGAAAAAGTAGAAATGTTAAGAATGCAAAATGAGCAAAAAGAAGATGTTGATATTTGTTTTGTCCATGCAGAATCATATTTCCCGTCATTACCAAGGTTGAAGGAAGCTTACCATGAGGAAAATGGAGTAATCCAATCACCAAAGAAGCTATGTTATGTAGCTCCAAGAAGACCATGGCAGCCTAGTCAACTTGATATGATGCAAGGACCTACTTCACAATTTCAAGCTTATTCACGTCCATCTCAAAGTAATTGTAACACACTCTTTTCTTGTAAACCTTGGCCGTCTCAACCCAAAAACAAATCTTGGCAACAAGGTTGGGAAGAACCTTATGGGAGAAAACCACAATATCCTCAATATTTTCCTCAATATCCTCCATACCCAACTCCATGCTATCCCTACCACCCACCTCCACCACAACCAAAACCTAAACCACATCCATCTCATAGATCCACTCCCACTCAGCTACCTATACCACCATTTCCGAACCCATAAAAATAAGCAACTCAACCATCTTACAATGATGAATTAGTACACATACAAACATATCCTCTTGATATAAATGGTAACTATCTTAGCTCAGGAAGAGTATTTAAAAAAAGTGATTCTATTGATTTCATTGAAGGAAAACATTCATAAAAAGAAGATTCAAATGAGAAGACCAAAGAATCATGGGTTGCACTTGACGAAGAGCAGACATCAGAATCAGATATTGAGAAAGTTCCATCATGTTTACCATCATAGTCTCCATCTGTTCAAGAGAATAATAAGAAAAAAGAGGTAGATTTAAATTTCATGGTAGAAGAAGACATGAAGAATGATCCCAGTGAGTAAGCAAACCAAGGGCATCACAACTATATTGAAATATGGTTCCATACAGACATTAAGTTGCAGTAACACTCTCTTCTTCAAAAGTACCTGATATCATCTCAGTCAAAGAAGTTGGTCTCTCATATTCAGGTACATGTCAAATCATGTCTTTCAAGCCTACACATGATTCTATTTGTCATCTTGATGTGCACATGGCTCCATTGGAAGTATTCCTATGCTTGAAAGAGATTTTCTTTTTCAAGTAGAATAGGATAGAAAATAAAAATAAAAAAATTAAAAAAGAGAAAAAAAAAAAGAACAAAATCTCAGGTGAAACCCTATTTTGAGGTGCCTGAGATTGGCTCACTAATTGAAAACCTCCATGAGGCGGTCAATGGGTTGGAAAAAAAACTAAAATAGGAGAAAAATAAAATATCCTAGGTGAAAACCTCCTTTGAGGCACCTAGGAAGACCTACTAGTTGAAAACCTCATTAAGGAAACTAGTTGGCCTAAAGAAAAAAAAGAAAAAAGAAAAAATGAAAAAATGAAAAGAAAAAAATTACTCCTTTTATCTCTCTCTAATTAATTCACTTTCTCTCCAACCTTTTCAAGCAACAAAAAAGCAAGTTGGCACCACGAAAAAAAAGTTGGTAAAAAATATAGTCAAAGGAAGTCAAACTTGGACTTTCTCCTCCTTTGCTCAGATGCTCCAAAAGGACCTAGGTCATTCTCTTCCATCACCCTCATCCATTTCCAACATCCACCCATCATTTCCAAGCTTTTCTCATTCATTTTCCTCATTGTCCTAAAATGCTACAGTAAACCTTGTTTTTGCTACAAGAAGTCCTGTTTTTTAGCAGAAAAATGTTTTTATTATATCTTGAAAAATTTCCATCCAATTTCCAAGATGTTTCATGGGGAGATGAATATGGATGATGGTAACATGCTCAAGCAATTTCAACAATTTCTGGTGCACAGTTTGTGAGAAATCAACCTCCATCACTTACAACCATTTTTAATTTTTCTCAATATTTGTGAATCCAATGGCCGAGATTTTTTATGGGAAGGTGCATACAAATTATGGTAACATGCTCAAAAATTTTCAAGTCAATCCAGTCTACCATTTGAGAGATATGGCTAAAAAACGTTTGCTACAAGGGGTTGTCCTTAGCTACTACAAGAAATTTTGTAATTGCTACAGGAAGTTACAACAAGCTACATGCAGGTGGATCGAGGAAAAAAAAAAATCACAAAGGGCCTTGATGTGTAAAAAAATAAATTAGGAGAGTCTTCCCATCATTTCCTTCCACCTTCTCATCACTCATCCATCTCAAGCACAAGGATTTTTCACTCAAACCCTACACTTTGTCACCTCTGTAATAGAATGTTTTCTAGAAAAAAAAACACAGAGTTCCTTCGCTCTTTTTCCAAGGTCACACCACTTCCTCATCATTATATAATCATACTAAGACCACCTCACACTCTCCCTCATCACTCATACATAGCTAGAATCCTAAAACAAGCAAAGAAAGAGGCTGCTATAAGAAAAAGTAACTTCATGTAGCAAGCCATGTGTAAGCACCAGAAAAGCCTTGAAGATGGTTTTGACCAATCATGAAGACCAATAAGACTTGTGAGATGAATATGAAAACAGTAAAGGAACTACAAGGGGGATCCTCCACCATCAAACATAAACGTGAAGACTCAGCAAGGTACTTGCACACACAAAACAAACAAGTCAAGTTAAAAAACCTCAAACAGAAAGAAGACATAACAAAGAATCAAGCAATAATACAAACATAGTGGTGCAACTCTGACTCCAGCTCCAAATCTAGCATGCATTATCCTGCAACAACTCAACCAAGAGGTATGTTGATAGCAGAGAAACCTCGACCTTATCTTTTTAGGCGGATAAATCGTTCTTGTGGACAAAACAAATCTCCCTAGTATCCTACAGATAACTAGAAACAAACAGAAAAATGTAAACTACTTTCTCTAGATTATGTTGGATCTAGAATTATCTATAATGAAGGATGTAGGACTTACCTGTAGTCCAGCGCTGATCGTAGTCTTCTTTCCTGTCACTTTGAATAAGTCTTCTTTCGGGATCTGCAATAAGAAACATGAAAGAATCAGAAGCACCTGCATAATATAGACTAATTCATAAACCATAAATCTATCTTGATGATCAAGGAATTCAAGAAATAAGCCATTTAAATAAAGAACTCATTGAGAAAACAGGATCCATTTGTATTATCTTTAATGAAAAAGGAGCCCTACAACCATGTTCGCCTTGATGTCATATAGGTCCTTCTAGGGTCTGGAACAAGTGTTTCCTCTACTTTGACAAGCCTTTGCACTCTCTCGACTAACATAGACATGAGTGTGTAATCATTCCCATATAATGATCAGTTAAGAGAGTCTGAGTTTCTCCAGCAATTCTCCTCAAAAAATCTCAAAGCCTAACTCCCCTTGAGGCTGAACTATGGCCTCAATTTATAGCAAAAGAGAAGAGGTTACAACTCCAAATAAGAGGGGATAGAATCCTCTTTCAAAGGGATTAAGTTCCACATACCAAGGGGTAGGCTCCTTTAATGGAGGGATGAATGTACATGAAAGGAGTGAACTTTCCACCAAATAATTGCTTCCAGAAGCTTCCAGATTCAACCAGCTGGGCTTCCAAATTTTACTTCCGCCTTCACTTTACCTTTTACAGGAATCCACACCTTTAATGAAGAAAAAGTGCTGCCGGTTCCGCATGTTCTAGAACAAACAGATGGGGCACTGTAGGTAATACTAAGAGAAAGTGCGGTACAAGTATTTTTATGACTTTTATAAGCTTTTCTCTCAATTTCAAGGCTTGGTTTTAGGAACCTGATGTTTGTAGACTTCTAAGGGAGTATTGTATGAGTAATGATGAACCCATACAGACAGTAGAATGTCATGGTGACAATTTTTAGTGTAACAGATTGCCACCTAAAGTGCGAAGTCTGAGATCATTCGAAGAGTGATGTGCTTTATCATTTCGAGGATTAGCTTGTGGACACCCGAGTCGGAATCCTGTAAAAACATTCAATGCAAAACATATATAGATATATCATCGCTGAGGTAGGCATTCCCATACTCAGATCAAACACTAGCTAAAACTTCTTCTGATGTAGAAATGATTTTATTATCATATCAATAATGTAGACACAGTATGGACGCAAGCATCTATTATGAATAGTCTGCTGCATAATGAATAATAAAACTCCTTGCAGCTTGGATGGTGGAAACTAGATCCAGGGTCTTGATTTCCGCTACCCGAACTAGTACGATTCTATCCATGCGATTGATTGTGTCGAAGTCGAACATGGTAGAAACCAGTTGATTACTAGTCAATGATGTGAACTGTTAACAAGTGTGATAGAAACCACCAATAATGACAATGTCTCTCAAAGTACTCAGTACAATTCATGAAATGTGAATAAATGATCTAAATTCGAACATTTCACGGAATCATTCGATCGAAGGTCAATGATGCAACATGTCGTCGAAGGTGAGAAACCTTCCATTAAGGCATGCAGATTCCAAGGTACTGAAGGATTCTACATCAACTTCCTAGATGATCTGTCATTGATAGAAAGTGATCCATCATAGGAAAGCCTACGACACGAAACCATTAGATCAAGTTTTGCAGAATTTTTTTGCAAGGACTGGCTCAAGGATGGTCAATGCGAATGGAGACACATATTTGCAAATGAATGGTTTATTTGAATTGTCCTTTTGAACACATAACGACACTGCAGATGGTTTGGTGACAATTGACCTAAGCTAATACCCAAAAACCGGCTGAAGACTTTCAATATGGTTTGATTAACTGATAGGCAAAGGATTTTCCCAACCCAGGTAGAAGTGTGACAAAAAGTGTCGTGTTCAAGAGTGGTAAAATTCTTTTTAAACAAAGTATGACAAATGGATTCGTTTTCTCTCTTTCCCCCCCACCATTTCTGGCAAGTACCTCTTTATTTTTGACAAGCTTGAGGAGGATAACATTTGCTTGTTATATAAGCTCATCCTTCGGATGAGTCCAACTTAGTTTAAAATCGAACCCTAAGAAGGAGTGGTTCGTTCATGTTTGTAATTGACAGGTCTTTTACTGTTAAATTTTAACGAGTCCAGTATAGGAGAAACTCGGTGTTTTTCAATTTTCGGGAGTCAGAAGAAACACTTAAGGAAACTCCGTGGGTGTAATTTTTCGTAAATTTAGTCTCTCAAGCCCAAAAGAGGATAAAATAATATAGGAGAGAACTCTATTGACCATGATTAGTCAACATATACCTTTTTCGTAAATAGTCCATTTCAGAACGGAAAAGGGGTAAAATTATACTGAAAGGACGATGGTTCATTTCCTTTAACGAGTTCGAATAGTCAAGTACTCGACAATATTTTCATCTTTAGAGAGTCTGAAAAGGGCTTAAAAGAGAACTCCAAGGTTTTTCTTTTTCGTAATTTTCAAGATTCCGAAAAAGTGATAAAAGTATATTCAGTAGTTTCGCTTTTTCTGTAATTTTTAACAAGTTCGAAAAAGTGATAAAAATGTACTCATAGTTTTCGCTTTTTCATAATTTTTACCAAGTTTGAAAAAGTGATAAAAACTATACTCTTTTGTCAAAAGGACCATTTTACCCAAAAATTCCTGTATTCTACACAAAAACTCAAAAATTTAAACATACCTGTTTATGATTAATAAAAATAATTCGGAAAACAACTTTTCAAAGTGGAAAAAAACAAAATTATATTTCATTTATTCAAAAAATCTTATAAAAAGGAGTTTTTCTAAATCATTTTTACCATTTGATTTCAGAGTGAAAATTGAGAGCTTTTGGTAAAAAAATTTCCGGAGGAGATTACAGAAGATTCGCCTGTCAGAATCGAAAACCGTCAATTCCAGGTAATCCACATCATCCTTGCCTTCATTTTTGTCCGTTCAATTTCTTAATTTAGGGCTTAAATTGATTTTTAAGGAGGAAAATATGTTCAAAAATTCGCTCACGGGGGTCCGCAGGTAAAACACATGACCACACATTATGCATAAGACACGTGCGGATCCACGCACTGTTTTCATGTGAAAAGTGCGGAGGCACCGTAAGAAAAAACAAAATGAATAATTCTCCCAAAATAAACCAAATTTTCTCACTCAAATTGTTTCTGATCTTTCAATTTGTCCATTGCAGGATATCTACAATGCTTGAGTGGAGAGAACGTGAACATGAAGAGGTTGATGATGCTGCTATGTTACATCTGCCCACATTACGTGTATTGAGAGAATGCGGTTTGTGCAAATTTTGGGCCATTCAGGGTATGAGGGCTCAAGTAGACTTACTTACCTGGCTAGTAAACAAATGAGACATCCAGGAACAATGCTTTATCATTAGAGGTCACCGGCTCTAAATTGAGCTGGAAGATATATGTTTTCTCACTGGCTTATTAAAGAGGGGTGAGCCACTCTCTTTGTTTGGGGCTAGGGCAGGTGGCCAGTATGTCACTAGCATACAACAAGAATTTTGCAATGAAGAAGCGGACCCTAAAGATAAACGCATTAACATAAAAACCATTATTCGTCCCGAGCTCAAAGTGGTTGCGTTTATTGTAACCCGGTTGTGTGGGAGCGCAAATCCACATGTTGCTACAAGATCCCAAATGAAAAGTGCTGTTGATTTCTTTAGAGGCACCATTTTTAATTGGTGTGAAGCAGTGCTGGCCAATGTCAAAGGCCAGCTGACTAGAGAAAAAAACTCGAGGTCGAAAAACTTCGGGTATGGAGCGATCATGGTTACATTTGCTCTAGAGAGAATTCCTTCACTGGCTCCACAACTTATTTCAGTTGATCATGGTAGAGTCAAAGAGCCTCAGATGGTCCGATGGGTTGCACTGATGGCCCGTCATAGTGAAGGTGGCGAAATTTTTTGTTTCACTCCAGCTTATTTCCATTGGTTGGAGAACCAAATCTTCGCGATAAAAGATTTCCCTTATGCTGGGATGGATTTCCGCAGTGAATGAGAGATGTCTCTTCCTCCTGGAACACAGTGGGATGACTCAGGTAAGAATCATTTTGACATGTTCTAATTTCTAATTTTTACTTTGTTTTTTGAATCATCCAAAATTGATGACAAAAATTTCAAATGCAGATGTGGGTCCATGTTGACCAGCCACTCTCCGTCCTTTTGACAGGAAGCTAAGAGATCCAACTGCAGGACCACCGCCATCACAGGATCAAACAGCAGATATCCTTACCGATCTGGAAAACCATTTGGAGGGGTTGAATTTAGATATTCCAAAGACTACCATAGATGACATTCCGCTCCGCTTACAGAGATATGTTATCGGGGTTTTGGGACAATTTAGAAGATTCTTGAGCAAGGTGGCACAGGTTGCAGTGTTTTATCGTGATCATCACCACAGATAGTGGATGATTGATTATGTAGACTAATATCATTTTTTTTATATCACTTTTTTCCGATCATAAGGCGTTTTGAACCTATGATCGAGGACGATGTAATATTTTTTGAAAACACTACTCTTATGCTATGATATTACTACTATTTCCAGTTATCTATCTAACATGTTATCGAATGTTATTTTGATCTACTGCTTTAATTATCGCAAATGTCTGTTTATAACACTAGAAATTACTGCATCAACTAATGTGTTTAAATTTCTCAGAATGTGTTGATACTCAATATAATCAAATTCTCGTTCCAACAGATGAACTTTCAAAAATAATATTAACAACACTGGGTTTTTAATTGCGTATACTCTATTCAATTGTAATACAATGAGTTCATAATCCAACCTAACGATCAAAATTTGAATTCCAAATGAAATGGATTCAGACAATAACTCAATAACTGCGCCATATTCTGTAATATTTTTCGTCATTTCACCGAGGCTTACCCCATGCATAGATACTAACTCATCAGTGGGTGAATAAATAACCCAAGCTGTGGAAGAAATGTTCCATTTACTACGACAAGCACCATCAACAAAACCAATGTATGTTGGAAGGGACGCCGACATCTGCAAAATAAAGAGTGATCTAGATAAGCAGGGATAGTAGTAAAAGCACACTTAAACTAGGCACGCCCTTGTAATATACAACACACCAACTTATGAAAATAACTAATATACAGGGAAGATCTCCACGCAAGAATCAAGCATAATATCTCTTCAGATAAAGCCCATTTCTGGGTTTGCCTAAAGAGACCTCGTCAAAGTCAATCAGTTCATAGGCCCCTTTTGCAAGCTTTCACTTGACAATATAAGGACCATGCCACATGGGTTCAAATTTCCTAGCCCCTAGCTTATCGTTAGCCTAATTGTAAACCAAGACTAGGTCTCCTTCTAAAAAAATATGAGGTGTAACACTTCTATCATACTGAGCTTTCATTCGTTTCGCATGAGCTTCGGTAGCTAATGTAGCGGTGTGTCGATTCTCATCTAATTGAGCTAAGTACAAAAAGTGTTTCTCCTCTTTAGAAGTGGCTGGTAGTAACTCTATGGCTAGTTGGAGTGACGGTATCTTGCATTCAATCGGTAATACTGCTTCTAAACTGTAAACCAGTTGAAAAGGGGTAAAATCTATTGATGTTTTTGCTGAGGTTCGATATGCCCAAAGTGCTGAAAAAAGCATGGTATGCCAATTCGATTTATGAATTCCGATGATTCATTTGATCATTGTGACTAAAAATTTATTGATAGCTTCAACGAGACCATTAGCCTGCGGGTAATATGGTGTAAAACTGTCATGGTGCAGGCCAAGTTGATCAGTTAGTTCGGTCATCATGATGTTTCGAAAATTACTCCCATGGTCAGTAATTACGCTTGGGGTACACTGAAACGAGCAATCACATGATTGAACATGAAAGTAGCTGTAGTTTTTCCATCTGCCGCAAATGTAGGCATCGCCTCGGCCCATTTGGTAAAATAATCTACTGCGAGAATAATATACCCATGCCCCCCGGCCGAGTTAGGGTTACATGTAATGAAGTCAATGCCCCATTTTGCAAAAGGACCGAAAACAATTATAGGGTGAAGAGGAGCGGGTGGTGCATGCATCTTTCGATCAAAGATTTGATAGTTGTGGCATTTTCGAATAGCAGAAATACAATCGTTAAATAAGGATGGCCAAAAATAGCCAATGCACAATATCTTTTGGGTTGTTGCATACCCAGACATATGACCGCCACATGCTCTAGAGTGACAATCATTTAAAACCTTTTCAACTTCGTCAAGAGTGAGACAATGTCAAAAAATAGAGTCAACACCACGATGGTATAGTGTGTCACCAACAATATGATATTGCTGAGACTGGAAACGGATTTTTCGTCATTGTGACTATGAGAGTTCAAGCCAAAAAGTTTGGGTTTGGAGATAAATGATGATATATCCATACCAAGGATCGATGGTACTGATAAGAAACAAAGATTCATACACGATTGGATGTTCTGCCACAGTTTCTGTATCAGTACGTGGGAAGTCACACATAAGTTCAGCGAATACCATTGATTTCTTTAATTTGAATTTTGAAATTCCAAATCAAACTCCTACAAGATAGCAATCCATTTGGAGTGTTTTCCCCCTAGTAGTTGTTTGGTAAAAATATACATCATAGCGTTACAATCAGAAATCACTGTTGTTTTGCGTAACAGTATGTAATGACGAAATCATTGGACAGCTTGAACTGTTGCCAAGGAAAATTTCTCCACATGTGATTATTTGATTTCGGTCGGATGTAGATTGCGACTGAGATAATAAATCACATATTCATTGTGGAATTCATCTTCCTGAACTAAGACCATGCAAATCGTAGAATTGGAGGCTGCTAGGTATAAAAATTAATCCTGGTTGTTTTTGGGAGGATGCAATAACGGTGCATGGGTCAAAGCGTGTTTAAGAGCATCAAAAGATCGATTAGTGATCTCATCCCAAAAGAAAGGAATATTCTACTTTAACAACATGGTAAAAACTTTGGTTAACTTAGCATAGTTAGGAATGAATCGACGTAAAAAATTCACTTTTCCTTGCAAACTTTGGAGTTGGAAAAGAGTAGAAGGAGGAGGTAAATTGATGATAGCCTCAACCTCTGATGAGCCGACACGAATGCCTTCCTTTGAGACAACAAATCCCAACAATCGTCCAGATTCAACACAAAAGACACATTTGTGAGGATTCGGAGGAATGCTATAATGCCTACATCTCATAAAGATGGCTCGTAGATGAGTAAGATGATCTACTTTGCGTGATGAATGAGCAGGTAAATCATCGAGATAGGGTTGCACAATGTGTTTAATGTCATGAAATGCATAAGACATTGCCCTCTGAAAAGTTGCACCAGCGTTGTTAAGTCCAAAAGGTAATTTGCAGTAAGCAAAAGTCCCCCACGGACAAATGAAAGCTATTTTGGGTTGATTAGTAGGGAGTATGTTGATTTTATTGTAGCACGAAAATCCATCCATAAACGAAAACATTTCACTTCCGGCACAATCGTCAATAATTTGATCGATATAGGGGGTTGGATAATTGTCTTTCGGACAAGATCGATTTATATCCCTATAATTGATACATACTCGTATTATCCCTTGTTTTTTATTAACAGGAACAATATTAGATACCCAATCCGTTAAAGGAATTGGATAAATAAAACCTGCACGAAGTAATTTTTCAACTTCTGCTTTAATAGCGGCAGCTTTTCGCAGATGTATCTGACGTAATCTTTGTCAAACAGGTTTAGCATCTGGGTATGTTTTAATTTCATGAACAGCAATTAATGGATTGATTTCTAGCATTTCTTCATATGACCAGGCAAAAATGTCACAAAATTCTTGAAATAGGGCTTTATATGCCTGGATTTCATCTGGCACACAAGAAGCACCTATATGAATGTTTTCAACAATTCCTGGTTTCACTGAGATGTCAATAGGAGCTGTCGTAGAAATGTTTGCTAAGTTCAATTCAGAATCAGAATTTGTGAGAGGATTCCGGGGTTTGTTGACATAAGCAACGGTAAAAATGGAGAAAAAATCAGTTTCAAAATGATCGAGATCAAGTAAAAACGAAGATCGATGATGTAGATCTTCCCATGGTAATTCATCTATAGACAAAAATTCATGAATATGCTCATCAGTATTGAATACTTGTTGAACAGGATCCATAATTGATGTCGAAACTGAGCTCGATATGGAAAGTGATTCCTCATTGATCACACTCACTAGATCAGGTTTAGTTGAAGGAGTATCGGAAAATGACTGTATGGCCTGATATGCTAATTCAAAAGGACTCAAAGGAATTGCGCCATCGAAAGAATCCAGTTTTGAGTCTGAAGGTACTATCCAAGGATCATCAAAGGAAATAGTACTTGATGTAATCATATTGATGTTAGCAATAGGAGGCGGTACGTTGGGAGCAGGCAGGGAAAAAGTTCCCAGTAAAGCAGAATATTTAATTAAACCTACTCCAACATCTTTATAAGGGATAGTTGATTTTACGACATGTTGGATGCTATCAGTAGTGGCTGGGTCAGATGAATAATATGAGAACTGATCTATTTTAACGATCTTTCCTTTATGAGGAAACATGATGAGACGAAAGATCGATGATACGACAACAGTCATGGCATAAGACCAACAACGACCCAGGAGAAGGTTGTAATCCAGAGGGGCATCAACCACTTCCACATCTAGATTAATGGTTTTTCCTTCGACCTCTATAGGTAGATCCTGTAAAATACCATACGGATGGAATCCTCTTCCATCAAAAGCTTTGAGGATAGTCGGCGATTGGTTAAGTGTCAAAGAAACAAGTGATTTCCAACATTTTAACGACATGATACATGTAGAAGCCCCTTCATCAATAACAGTATGAAAGCAATGTTTGTTTTTGACTAATACAGGAATTTGAAAATCCATTTGATGGGGTAGGTAGGGTGTAAAATTTTCCAAATCGAAGATCATTAGGTTCGAATCCTGAAGATATATGGCTCCTATGGCTGACAATAGTAATTTTTTTTGTGCTGGACATGATTGCAGCACTTCCAAAGCCAAAATTGTTGAAGGGGAAATTGCCAAGTCTTCAACAATATTGTAGTTCTGAGCAGCTCTCGCATGTGGATTGAAAGCTGATTTACGAAGCACACCTTTAGCAAGCGGTTTGATTACTAAGTCAGAATTTGGTTTCTCGATCTGTAGCGGATCAGAAACTGAGGGAGACGAAGTTGATGCTAAATTAGAATTTTCTACTTCTTTACCACCAACAGGATTTCTACTACCATAATCTTGCGATCGCGTCGCAACCATCAATATATCTTCTAGCGTATTCGAGGAAGAGCCAATCATGTTACTATCTTGAGTAGGAAAGGGATCTTTCAAGACAACAGGTATGGGCGAACCCTTAATGAATTTCGATACCTCGGCTCAATGCGGGCACTATTTAGTAAAATGATCCTCATCACAAATTAGACAAGGATAACGAGGTTTTCATTTATCGTCAGTTGGTTCAGTTTTATCGTTTTTATGTTTTGAAGGTGATTTTTTGTTTTTATTCTTACCTTTCTTCTTACCACCAGTTTTAGGTTTGGCTGTAGATGATTCTACAACATGAGTATCGGCGGAAGTTTCAATGGAAGAATCTCCTTTTGGTGAAATTAGGTAAAGTTATAATAGGAGAAGTCGTCTTGGAAGATTTCTTCTTACTCTTGCTAGTGCTAACAAAACCATTTACACCATTAGCGGCATGAGATCCTGAAGGAGTTGTAGTTAACTGACCAGGTCTTGGTAAATCGGGGATTTTGTCATACAGAGTACTTGACTGTGTATATACAAGGTCAAGGTACTGAGCTTGAGCAATGACTTTCTCTTTTGTAACAACGCCTCCTTTGGCCACATCTTCAGTAATTTTGGGCAATAACGATTTGATAAACCATTCAGCCAAAATTTGATCCGGAATAAAGACTTTCACTAAATTTCTCCTACGTCTCCTTTCATGAATGTGATTAGATATGTACATAGACGTAGATTTTTTTAATGAGGTCAACAATTCCATACCATTTTCGTATCTGACAGGCATCTGAAAATGGGTTAAGAAAGCAGTAGCTAGTGCATTAAAATTATTAAATGAGCCTCGTGGTAACTCAATGTACCATTTGGCAGCTAGACCAATGAGAGTTCTCTGAAAAAGACGTAATCAAATCGAATCAAATCATCGATGAGTGAATTGGATGCACACCAGAGGTGATAAGTCATAACATGATTAGATGGATCTTCTCCTGACTTACCTTCAAACTTTGGAATATCACTGGGCAACTTATTAGGCATTGACGGCCGATACGGAAGATAAAAAATGGGATCATTCATAAGGCGTGATAGATCAGGTAAATCTAAAGTTGCTATGAACGGTAACCGGCGGCTAGGGTCTTGATAACCTTGTGTGATCAAACCAGTTCCAGGAGGAGGATATCCAGGATATCCTAGAATTGGATGTGCATTGGGAATTGTGAAACCTCCTAGATAACAAGGATTAACTGGACCATACTGGGGTTGTTGAGGTACTTGATAAGTATACCCAGGATACGGCTGATACTGATATGTTGGATTTTGTGTAGCATGTCCAAATTGATACTGCCCTTGGTACGATTGATAAGTAAATTGTGGTTGAATAGTGAGAATCGTACTTGTACCAGATTGTCCTGTAGGTATCTGGACCGTAGTCTAAATTTTAGGTCCTAACTATGGCACAGATACTTGAGGAATTTGCAATGATACAGGGGTAGTAGAAATAGGAGTTGCAGATACTCCATAAATAGTGTCGTAGGTTGAACAGAAGTTGTAGCAGCAACATAATATTGAGGCAGAGTTCTAGGTGTACTCAGCCCAGACTGCTAAATAGAACCAGGTGTAGAGACTTGAATGGTAGGCTGGACAGGTTGCTGGATCGAGCCAAAACCTATGGGTTGTCTAGGTTGATTAGGTAACTGCACATTGGGTTGCAAAGTCCATTGAATTTGAGATGGATCCCACACTGTATTAATTCTAGGAAATTTACCCATAGAAGGTTGTGCATATGAAGGACCATAACCAGGTTGAATGTAGGTTTGATTATTAACTGGCAAATTTCCAGCTCCCTGCAATAATGGTTGACCTGAAGGAGGTTGAAAACCTTGAGCTGGGTACTAACCTTGAGGTTGATAGTGACTTTGAGGCATGTACTGAATCTGAGGTTGATATTGACCCTGAGGTATGAACTGACTCTAGGGTTGATATTGACCTTGAGGTATGTACTGTCCTTGAGGTTGATATTGACCTTGAGGTATGTATTGTCCTTGAGGTTGCTCCCTAGGTGGTAAATATTATCCTACAGGTTGATCTCCAGGTGGTAAAAACTTACCCTGAGGTTGCCCTCCGGGCGGTAATTGACTACCTTGAGGTTGCCCCCCAGGCGGTAACTGACTTCCTTGAGGTTGCCCCCTAGGTGGTAACTGACTTCCTTGAGGTTGAGGATTTGGAATATTTCCAGACATCATATAAATCTATTCTGTGTTCAAAATTTCAGTATTTGTTCCATTTGTACCAGATGATAACATTTGTTCAATTGGTTGAGGAGATGCTCCTGAGAAGGTGCCAGAGAGTGACTGGTATCCCGGAGGAACAGACGAACCACTGTATAAAAATGTTTCTAGAGATTTAGAAAATATAGATGACTCACTCGACATAGCTAATGAAGGTTGATAACCTCTTGGTGTAGGGTAAAAAGGAATTTGAGGTGGTGAATAAGTAAGACCTACGTTTTGTAAAAAATTGGCAATGATAAATACCAAGCGTCAGTTCTAAAAGGACTGTAGAAGATTGATTCACGCTCTCTAAGATTCAAAGTTTCTCGGGTTTTGGGAAGAAATATGTCTTCATTTGGACCAATAAGTTCTTCAATACTTATGAGATCAGAAAGAAGATTTTCGGTAATTCGATGTCTTACTCTAGGTGAATCAAGATCACTAGAAGTCAGAGTAACAAATCCTAAAGATGATTCCAACACAGCAGGTTCAATTTCTGGCTCAGAAATTTCAGGTTCTTTAGCTAATTCATTGGTTGCAGAAGCAATGTCAGTGATTTCAGAAATTGAAATTGGCTCTTGAATATATTTTGCTGTTTGAGGTTGATTTACTTCATAATAATCAAGATGAGTAATTATGGATGATTGTCCTGGTTTCGTTGATCTAATTATACTGATAGTATGCGGTACCAGAGCTTTCAGTCCTTCAAGTTGGCTTGGTGTATACTCAGGGGGTTTCCCCTGATGTCTACACAATTGTCTTAGTAATTTAGCCACAATTAAAAATTATTAATCACACGCAATCAAAGAAAATTTAAATTAAAAATCCTAAAGTCACCAAGGGACAATCAAATAATCAAATGCTTATAAAATCTAGGAGATGAAACCACACACAAACAGTAGATTCCCACACTAAAAACACTAGTTGGTGATGAAATCCAACATCATAGTATTTTAATGCAGAAATCGTGGTTGGAACAGTTACCCCGACAACCTGGTTAATGAAACAGACCGATGCAAGTTTCTCCACTTAAACCATCTCGAGTGAAGATAACCCTCCAGAGAGTCCAAGTGAGTCTAGTCGACGTTTGCTCTAGGTACAGTGGGATCTTTCCTCCACCGTCACCTTAGGAAAAAATCTTAAAGTTTATGGCCACTAAGGTTACCAATAGGAACAAATATACTTGGGGGAACAGTTTATGATCTGATATACGCGCAAGGGCAGAGTAACAAAGCTCAATCCCCTTTAAGGCTCCTTGACATAATCCAAGGTATACCGACAAGTGACCCCAGGCTCCTCGACAATGGTCAATCCGAGGTTTACCGTTGTTAATACGCGCACATCTTCTATCATTCCCAATGAAATAGAATTGATCGCCTCACTAGCTCGGATATGATCTCGTGCTTGACTCCTTTAAGAGGAGCTTCCCAGAGCATACAAGATACTATTGGATTTTTCCTACCGCAAGATTGACTACTTGTTTGTTTTAATTGTCTTGGAGAGTTAATTACTCCCTACTCCAAGACACTAGCCTAAGCTATGTTGGTGGAAAAGAGTTTTAGAAATATAAAAATTACTAGATTGATTTTAATTTAAGCATTGCTTTTAATAGGTTGTTTCTTAGGACAATAGGTGCGAAAGTGAAACTTTGATGATATATAGTGACCCGACTCAAAATACACTAAAAATGCATCTACTATGAGAAACACTTCATTTCCTTTCAAAGAATTCTGTCTAAAAGAAAGAGTTGAGAGATGCAATCTTTTAAAACAATTCTTTCCTTCAAAACAAGAACATATGAAAAGAAATCTTATCTCATGAGAACCTAGAATGATCAATTGCTCAAAAAGAAATCCCTTTATTATTCAAGATCGAAACTACAATCAAACATTCTCCAAAAGAAAACTATGATTTCTAGAAATAACACTCAAAACTAAAAACACTAATTTCGAGATCTAAAGATTCTAAGAATTAAATCTGAAATCAAAACTTTAAATATTTTGAGGACGTTTTGCTTAGTTTGTAATATAACTAAGAAATTATTTTTCTGAAATCAACAAAAAAACTCAAAAACATCCAATTATGGTTTTTTTATGTGAAATTCAAAACTTAATGAAAAAGTTTTTTAAATATTTGCAAGTGAGAAAATGGGATCTAATTCTCATAAAACAATTTCTGCTATGAAGTCAAAGACTCAGCAAGAAAACAATGAAATACCAGTGATATAAGGTATATAGAGCTTTCTAATCTTTGAGTGACACAAAGACAAATCAAAAATCACTTATAACATGCAGATCTTGTAGAAAATTATTCAAAACTTAAAAATGCTGAAAGAAACTCTCACACAAAGCTTTCTGACAGAAAATACAAGTCTGGGTATATACTGAGAATCTTGCAAGCCGACCCAAGAAAAGAGAATTTTAAGTTTTCCAAAAATTTTCTCAGGGTCCGCAGGTTTTAGTGTAAACAGGTGGGGTGCCGCACTATGTATACAGGAAAACAGCGGAGCTGACCACACTGTGCCTAAAGACAAAGTGCGGAGACCAGAAAACTTAAAGAAAAATAAAAAATTCTAGAGCACTTTTCAGGGATTCTACAGGAATAAATTACCCAAGCCAGTATCAATCAATCAAAATCAGAAAAATAGTTTCACAAGTCAAAAATAAAAGAAAACTAAGTTCAAGATCCATTCCCCAGCTGAGTCGCCATTTTTTTAGGCGGATAAATCGTTCTTGTGGACAAGACAGATCTCCCAAGTATCCTATGGATAACTAGAAACAAACAGACAAATGTAAACTACTTTCTCTAGATTATGTTCGATCTAGAATTATCTATAATGAAGGATTTAGGACTTACCTGTAGTCCAACGCTGATCGTAGTCTTCTTTCCTTTCGCTTTGAATAATTCTTCTTTCGGGATCTGCAATAAAAAACATGAAAGAATCAGAAGCACCTGCATAATATAGACTAATTCATAAACCATAAATTTATCTTGATGATCAAGGAATTCAAGAAATAATCCATTTAAATAAACAACTCATTGAGAAAACAAGATCCATTTGTATTATCTTTAATGAAAAAGGAGCCCTACAACTGTGTTTGCTTTGATGTCGTATAGGTCCTTCTGGGGTCCGGAACAAGCGTTTCCTCTACTTTGACAAGCCTTTGCACTCTCTCGACTAACATACACATGAGTGTGTAATCATTCCCATATAATGATTAGTTAAGAGAGTATGAGTTTCTCTAGAAATTCTCCTCAAAAAATCTCAAAGCCTAACTCCCCTTGAGGCTGAACTATGGCCTCAATTTATAGCAAAAGAGAAGAGGTTGCAGCTCCAAATAAGAGGGGATAGAATCCTCTTTCAAATGGATTAAGTTCCACATACCAAGGGGTAGGATCCTGCCCAAATTTATTCTCTTGGGATTATGTCTTCACATCGTCCCTCTTCTCTCCTGTAGGTATGGCTACATGCGCTCCCTCTACCCATCTGGCTCGAAATTTCCCCCTTCTGGAGGTCTCTTCTTGAGTGGACACCTCGACTCGATCTAATCTTTGTTTCTCCAATTATGGTTGGTCCAAAACCTTCTAATATTTCTTCTAAGAATGCAAGTTGAGAGGTAATTTAGGCTCCCTCTCAACCACCAAGTCACTAACCTCTACTTTTCTACTCAAATATTTGCATGCATATTCGACCTCGAGAGAATACAAGTTCTTGACTCATACACAGATCTGTTTCACCTGTCTTGTGGCGATGTGTCTAAGGAACACCTTTCCTTTTCTAAATATCACATCATAACCACGATCTTCCAATACTGCTATAGAGACAATATTCTTCTTTATTCTTGGAACATACAAAACATATTTGAGTCTGAGAGGGGAGCTATTCTCCCACTGAAAGTTAACTGTACCTATTCCGGTCGTGTTATACCTCTTGTCATATCCAAACTCTATGTTTTGTTGGTGGTCCTTCTCCTCCAAGTCACTGAAGAGATCTCTATTCCCCATCATATGGAATAAGATAACACTATTGAGATACCACCTGCATCCCATTACAGTACTGGCCATGCATGTAATGAGAGTAAAATCAAGCTCAAACTATGAAGATAGCACTTCACTCACTACTGCAACTGTAGGCTCCTTCTTGCTTGCCTTCTATGTGTTATCACTCAGTAATTTCTCCAGGTTTGAGAGAAATAGTCCGAGGTAACCACAAACAAAATTTTAGGTACAAAATCTAGCCAATCTGTACCCAGAGAGGGCTCTCTCTTTAAGTTTTAGCTTTGTTTTTAAAGATATTAGGCTAGTTATGAAAGTCCAGGGATTTTGATTATGTTTGGGTGATGAAATTCTATAGCAGAGTAAGACTGAATAGTTTAGACCATTGGGCTAATGGAGTCAAAGAGTAATGGCTTAACTGGGTGTAGTTTCTTAACAAAGGATGGTTTCACATGGCAAGTTAATCAAATAGGGAACAATTAAAGATCTAAAATGAATGGAATGGACTTGAAATAGTTGAAGGGAAATTAAGAATCCTTTAACATATTTCAAAAGAAAGAACTTGAATGATTATTAACAAAGAGCAATTAAGTATTCTTTATCAAATAATCAAAGTGAATAAACTAGAAAACAAGAGCAACTAAGAATTCACTGCTTAAACTAGTTCAGAAGAAAACATTAACAATGAAAATCACTGAAAACAGATTACACTTAAGTAATTTCTGAATTATTCCTTTTCATTTATCATTCAGATTATGAAACACAGATGATATAATAAACAATTATAAAAATTTAAAACATAAGAGATTGATGACTTATTGATCCATTGTTTGACTCAAGAATCCTATGAAAAGTCCTTTGCATCAATTCCTTATCCAGCTAGCCATGTGATATTTTGTCCAATAGCACTTTTATTCCAAAATAATTAGTATTACATGAAATTTCTAAGAATTCACCCCCAAATACTTCCAAGAGTGAAATATTTATACAAATTCTAAACTAAAATATCTTGAAAAAATATCAAGATTAGTTCACAAATCTCTCCAACTATTTTACATAAATAGAACTTAAGTAAAGGACACTCAAACTAATGCATCTATTTGGCACTATTTTTTATGGATAGGTGATGACAAAGAGGAGAATTCGAATTTGATCCAACTCTTAGTTGATGATGAGGCATCCAAGTCACTAACTGCTTCCTTTCTTTGCGCATTCTGCTCCAACAATTCTGCAAACTTGGGGTCCAATGAAATATTTTTATTTCTCAATCCATAATAGATATGTAAAAATTGAAAAAGGTTATTGTGTATTAATATGTTGGTCAGATAAACCTCTTTTAGTTTCCTAAAATTCCTCTCCAGTAGTGCAAAATAGGCTCTGCAAAAATATGTGTAAAACAGAGTTTTACAGACTCTAAAAAATAGGCTGTAAATATTCGCATGTATCTCTTGTTCTGTAACATCTCTGAAAAAAGTGAGATAGGTTTTTGTAGATGGGTCCCTTAATAACAAAACCTCCTTCAGTTTTGTAAAATTCATCTTTTATTGGTCACAATAGTTTCTGCAAAACAATGACTTAAACATGAAATTTTTGCAAAAATGTTCCTTCTTGTTATGTTTTTCCATCTTTTCACTTTTTTGTTCTTTTGACTGTTTTACTTTCACTTTAGACAAAATTCACTGTTGGTGAAAGTATTCTTATCTCTTTTTACCATTTTACTGCCTTCTGTATTTACTTTTACTGTTTATCTTTGACTGCTCTGTAACTTCATTTTAACTTTCACTCTGACTTTTACCTGATACACTTTAATCACTGATACTCTTTAACTGTTATGCTCTCTGTTTATCTTTTGTTTATCCTTTTTACCATTACTTACTGTAGTAAATAACCAAAATTCATCCAATGATATTTTTTACAAAATTTCCAACATGTCTTCACACCATTGTGCTTCTGGTATTCTGGTTCTGTTTCGGAAAGTGAATAGTGAGGAAACAGGTGCAGGCAATCGCTGACTAGTTCAGCTGAAAATCGTTTGGCAAAGTGGCAGTTGGAAATATTCAACAACTGATTTTGATGTTTTTTGCATGGGAGCACTGGTCGCAGGATAAAATGATGAAAATAACGTGCATTTGTTTGTTTTATTCACAAAATCAAGGTTGGCAGGGGTTTTGTTTTTCAGGCAGATGACGTACGCAGGAAATGACAACTTGTCGTATGCAGGGGGCGGTAAACGGTATGTATCACATCGCTTTTAGGGATGGGCAGTTTTAGGCGGAGGATGAGCAATTCCATACGATGCACGATGCATGGCGTGACACTGTTCAGAAAACCGCTTAGCCATCGCGCGTTATCGTTCGGACGTGGATGGCTAGCGATATGGAAAATAGTCGTAGATCTTGGACGGGTTGATCGAACGGCGGTCGTGGTGGGGAGATGTTAGGAATTTAAAATGGCGGGCCCAATGCAATTTATTAAAAGTAATCGCATCGGGGACAATTCGATTGGTGGAGTAGGTTATTAATTAACCATGAGGGTTAATTAATCATTTTTTTATACGGTGGAGTTTAATTAATCGGAAATTCAACCAATTAATCACAATTAACATACTTATATGGTTATTTTTCAACCAAAGGGGCGGGATAATAATAATTGGGATTTTTATTAAAATAATACGGGAATGGGTGGATTTTCATATGGATTTAAATAATAAAGTTAGAAATTAATATGAAGAAATGAATGGAAGCGCTAAGTGTAAAAACATTATGTTTATGTATTTAACTTATGCTTAAATGAAAGGGTTTTTATGAGATATTGTGAAATTTCCCTAAGTAAAATAGGATTTTACTTAGGAAAAAATTGTTTTGTGGAAGTGAATGAATTATTTATGAATGTTTTTAAGTACTTAGGCTTTTTAAATTATTGGGCCGAGGGTCCGGTCCCTCCAAAAGTCAAGGAAATGCCTTGAGCCCCTCTAATTTTCAAATGCCTTAGTACTTTGGGGAAATTAGTGAAATCTTTAGGGAAAGATGAGAATGGAAGTTAATAATTTTGACTTTGATTTGCTTTGAAATTATTCCAGTGTAGTGTCTGCCTTTGCACTTGTGATGAAAGTAAATATTTAACACATCTAGAGTCATTATCCATCACATCTAATTCTGCAACATCATCTACCTACCCTACCTACTTTACGCTACCATTTTTCTTCTTTATTAGGGTGCACTAGGACTGGCAAACCCTTATCACACTTTTTCTTTTACATGTAGAAATCTATCTAATTCTAACCTTATTACATCCAAGGACTCAGATTAAACTATTGAGCTCCTTTTATTTACTCTACCTATCTACTTATCTGCCAAGATTAAACAGTTTGGTCAGATTTTATTCTCTATCTCTAAAACATAAAATTGAAAAATGAACTAGCCAAGCTTAAACTGTTTGACTGTTCATAAATTGTGGCATAGGATACAAGTTGCACACAATTTTTTTATTACATAAGAGCAAAAAGTAGTGGCATTTAGACTTGCACACTTTCCTTGGCCTTTCTTTTTGGTGGGGTTCATTTTCTTTTACTTTTTTTGGCCATTTTTATTTTTTCACCCTTTGATTTTCTTTTAGGGTATACCCTTTTTACATTTTTAAATTTTTTTGATTTTTTTGGCAATATGGAAAATATTTGCAACAAGAAAATGTATGAACATATTACATAGTCCATCAATTCAATCATGAGATATGACACCTATTGGTATAGGAGGCTAACACTGGCTCCACTTGGGGATGGATTTTCCTGGTGGAAAGTCAAGAACAACAGGTCAGTTGCCCTCAGAATGATTTTGACTGAACTATGGAATCTTCTTTTGCTTGATGCTTTATTGTATGTATGACAGTAATATTTCTGAAGCTTAGGGCCTTCTCTTCAGGTTTCAACTCCAGTAAGTTACTATCCACTCAAAACTGTGACATTATAAAGAAATAGTATGTACATGTTTAAAAATCAGAACATCCTAATAAATAGGATCAAAGTAATGTTTCAACATTCGACCATTAACTGGCCCATCTTCAGTTTTTGTACCATCCAAGTTTTTCAGAAAATATGTATTGTTTCCTTGTAAAGCATGGATAATGTAAGGCCCTTTCCACAGGAAGTCAAACTTTCCATGTTTTCCCTTATCCTCCCTTCTGGAATCCCATCTTAATACTTTTTTTCCAAGTTGGAAATCTTCTGCCTTGGTTCTTTTATCAAATATCTTCTTTAGTTTCTCCTGCAATACTTGGGATATCTGATATACTTCTTCTCTAGTCTGCTGCAAGTTGATAGTCTGGTTTATCCTCCTTTGAATATCATTAGGTTCAATCTGAGCTTCTTGAAGTAATTTCATTACAGGAACTCCTAAAGATGAAGGAAAAACAACCTCCATGCCATAGACTAACTCATAAGGACTGGTTCCAATAGATTTTTTGGTGGTGAGTCTGTCTGCCCATAGTGCATTTATAAGTTTCTTGTGCCAATTTTTCTTGTTTTCCTCCAACAATTTCTTAATAATATTAATGAGACTCTTATTGGAGGACTCAGCCAGTCCATTACCTTTAGGGTAATAGGCTGTGGAATGGCCTAAAGTGATATGATATTTGTTGCAGAAACTTATCATCTTTTTGGATTTGAAAGCAACAACATTGTCATTTATGATTTTCTCAGGACAACCAAATCTTGATAGTATATTGGTTTCTAAGAATCCTATAATTACAGTGTCATTGGCTTGTCTGGAAGGAATTGCTTCTATCCATTTGGTAAAATAGTCCGTGGCAGTGAGGATATATTTGTGTTGGCCAGAGGAAGGAGGATGGATTTCTCCAATGAAATCCAGGCCCCATTGTTGGAAAGGTTTTTCAGTGGAAATTGGTTTTAGGGGTAAGGGTAATAATTTTCTTTTGCCTTCAAAGATTTGACATTTATGGCAAGCAGTGACAAATTTCTTTACATCAGAAAACAAGGTTGGCCAACAAAATCTAGCCCTAAGGATCTTATCTGTAGTTGATTTCCAATAAAGGTGTCCACCATAGTCTCCTACCTGAAATTCATGGAGAACCTTGTCAGCTTCATCTTTTAACAAACAATTAAATAGAATACCTTCATGATTTTTCCAAAAAAGAACATTATCTAAAATACAAAACTTTGAAGATGTCATCTTTAAAAACTTTTTCTTTGTTCTGGATAACCCTGGAGGAGCTTGCAGGTTTAACAATACATAAATTATATCAGCATACCAAGGTGAATCTAAGAAGGCCTGGCTGATTTGTGGAGTCGCCATCTCCTGTTCGTCATCCAGTTGATTAATATCCAGGGCTTGACAATTTGTTTCTGTCATGAGTTGAGCCAATCCCTGTCCCTTTATAAGATTTGTAGGTTTTATCTCAATATCATATTCTAATATGGTAGCAATCCATTTACCTCTTTTGCCTTCAATTCCATCTTGAGTCAAGATGTCTTTGACAACAGCATTTGGTACATAAGCTATCACATGGGAATACAATATGTAGATTCTAAAATCTCTGATGGCTTTTACAAGTGCAAAGGCTTGTTTTTCCATGATGTTGTATTTCAATGATGCATCCCTTAGTGCTTTACTAAAAAAGGCTATAGGTTTTTCACATCCTTGATCATCCTTTTGTAATAAAACAGCTGCTACAGTATGTTCTGAAGCAAATGAAAATATTATGAAGTCTTTATCAAATTATGGACTGGTAAGAACTGGTGTTCTAGTCAAAGCCATTTTAATTTCTTCAAATGCTTGTTTGGCTTCTACTGCCCATTTAACACTTGAATCCTTTCTTAAAATGTTATTAAGCAATCTAATTAGTTGAGCTAAGCTAGATATGAATCTTCTCAAAAAATTGATTTTTCCTATGAAAGCTTGAAGTTCTTTGATATTTCTAGGGTGAGGTATCTGCAATATAGCTTCTATTCTAGCAGGATCAATTCTAATACCATCTTTGGAGATGATATGACCCAAGAGTTTACCTTCTTCAAGACCAAACAAGGACTTTTTTCATTTCATGAATACTTGTCTGAGATGGTCCAAATGTTGCTGATCTGATTTAGAAAAAACAGTTAAATCATCCAGATATATGACAAGAAAATCATGAATTTATTTAGCAAATTAAATGTCCATTGCTCTTTGGAAGGTTGCTCCAGCATTTTTAAGTCCAAATGGCATTTTAACATACTTGAATGTGCTCCATGGTGTTGTAAAAGCTGTTTTTTCCTGGTCATCAGGATGAACCAGAATCTGGTTATATCCTGAGAACCCATCTAGAAGAGAAATCCTTGAAGCACCTACTACCCTTTGTAAAATGTGATCCATTTTGGGCAAAGGGTAATTATCCTTAAAAGAAACCTTATTTACATTTCTCAAATCAACACATAATCTGATCTCTCCAGTTTTCTTCCTAGTAGGTACTAAATTAGACACCCACTCTGAAAATCTAATAGGAGCAATAATCCCTTCTTCATACATTCATTTGATTTCTTTTTCAATTAAAGGGAGTAGCACAGGGTTAATTCTTCTGAGTTTCTATTTGAAAGGTTTCTGATTTTCTTTCAGAGGTATTGCATGCTGAATTATGGAGGCGTCATATGATTTCAATTCTTCATAGCTCCAGGCAAAGACATCCTGGAATTCTTTCACTAATTCAACATATTTTAGTTTTTGGTCAGGAAGCAAAGATTTGGATAACTTGATCATTTTTGGATTTTATTCAGTTCCCAAGTTATATTCCTCAGTATCTGCTTTTAATGGTTCCATCTTGGGTTTCTTTGGAATATTGTTAGAATCAAAAAGATCTTCCAGAGGAGTCAATCCTTTACGCAAATGATTGTCTTTTAAATTAATGATCTCAGATTCTTCTTCTATAATCTCATCTATCTCCATTTGTTTGAGGTCCTGCATTTCTTTTCTGGTGAACTTTGTTGGATGAAGTATTCGAATTACACTTTCTTCTGAAATGTCTGTTTCTTGTTCATTTATTTGATCAGATTCAATGATTGTATCTTCATCTATGTTACTGTTAGAAAATTCATTCTCTAAAGTCAGGAAATTGTTAATTTGCTCATTATTTGAAAACACTTGCCAGTTCTTAAAATTATCAGGTATGGCTGGTCTGTGTCTAATCTCAGCTGTGAACTGATGATTAGGGTCGAATGGTAATTTACAAGTGCTGGCAAACATTGCAAGACTATGAGCATGTAAGTTTTGTTTTCTTGGGATTTTAGCAAGCTGAGTTTGCAAAAAAGTATTAAGAATTTCTACAACTGTTCCTCTATATTCTCTCAGTATGGGATCGTTTGGTAGGAATTGACCTTTGATCTGTTGAATGATTAAATCAGAATCTCCTATGACAGATACTCTAATTTCCCCTAATCTTTTGACAAGTTTAAGACCTAGCAAAAGAGCTTCATATTCTGCCATATTATTTGTGCACTTAAAGTTTAACCTGTAGGCATGGCCTTCAGCATGATCATTTTAAAGGTTGTGTATCCAAATTCCAACTCCTGCTCCTAACTTGTTAACTGAACCATCAAATTCTAAATGCCAAAGAATTTCATGTTCATAATTGGTATCAGGACTTTCACGAACTTTCTTAATAGTGAGATCTGGTTTCTTACTTTCTTCTTCTTTTTCTTGGGTATCTGGTGTTTCTTTGTCCTCAGAAATCTCTTGGATTTGAACACTAGATTTTCCATTTGTAATTTCTTTTGGTTCTGTTGCTGGAGCTTCTAATTCAGTAGGAGGATCAATATCAGAGTTGTAAAGAATAAATGAGTCCATATCAGAGTGTACTGAATAGATGGGGAAATTTTCAGGTTTCTCCTGACTACTGACTACATATTTCATTAACGTTTCTCTGTATAATCTCTTAGGTTGGCCGAACACTGAAATAGTAGCATATGACATGTCCAATTGAAGATATCCTCCAAGTTTAGCACCCTAAGATCTGGACAATAGCATACCATATTTTGGAGGAATATCTGCTACTATTATGTCCATCAAAATTGTTTTAGCAGGGTATTGAACCAATGGAACACACAAGTCTTTGATTAATCCTATACATTTCACCTGACTTGAATCAAAAGAAAAGAGATCTTTGTACGGCCTGGTGATGTCTAGGTTTAATTTCTCCATTACAGACTTGGGCATTAAATTGTGGGATGCCCCAGAATCAAGCATGGCGTTATGAAGTATTTTATCATGTATGCTTAAACTTACATAGAATGGAGGAGTTCCTCCATTTTCTGGTTTTCCATTTACTTCAGGGTAATTTAGGGCGGTCATCAAAAAGGTTTACTGTGTCATCACTTCCAGTGATATTGAGTGATTTACTGATTTGGCTTCGATAGACATCATGTTTAGCTAATTCAGACAATGGAACAACTATTTTAATTTGCCTATTTCAGTTTCCAAATTAAAAGGTTTTTCAGTCTGAGTTCTTGTATTTCGGAAAGTTGTATTCTCTTTTTCTTCTGTGTTTTCGGTATTTTTCTTTTTTTTCAGGAATGGGGTTGTGGGCTGAAGTTGTTTCTAAGTCAACTTCTGGAGGTTCCTCTACATTTCCTTTGGGAGGAGGAGTATTGGAAATTTGTCTGTTATTCAATTGACTATCAGATACATCTTCAATTATTGGATTGGCAGGATTAGGATCTGATCTAGAAAGAATATGTACAGGGGTAGTATTGGTTTTACCTTTGAGGGGCTGTTTTGTGGCTTTCTGTTTACTTGTTTCCGGGACATCAATTCTTCTGCTCCTCAAATTATACTGCTTATGAACTTTGTAAATGGTTGTGTCATATCCTTCCTTGAAATCGAATGATTCTCCTGAATGAGTTTGGAATGTTTCAAGAGTGTGAGCTTCTTCATCATCTTGGGTCAAAAAAACTTCTGGTTGATTCTTTCTTTCAGTCAAGTTATTTATTTGAGTATCTTCTATTGGTTCCTTAGAGATTGAACCTTCAACATAATTTTCCTGGAATGGGGGCCTAATATTTTGGTCAGGACTAGTTTTTCCAGTATTTTGGTTTTAATTCTTTCTGAAATTTGGATTTCTCACAATATTGCTTGGTTGACCATCCCAAGGAGATTTCCTTTCAATCGTTTCTACTCTATCTCCTAGCCTTTCCATCCCTTTAATAATAGCATCCAGTTTATTTTCAAAAGCTGAGGGTTCTTCATTTAAAGGCATTCTCTTTTCAGCTCTGGCTCTAGCTCGTTTCTCTATCAGGTTGGCTTCAACACTAACAGCTATACTTTGCATGTCTTCTAAAGTTTGAGGAGCTCTTTCCCTAAGCTGATACGCCATATCAGAATCAAATCCGTCAGGGAATTTATGTAATACTGAATCTGGAGGAGGTCTAAGGTTTTTGGGAACAACATTGTAAGCCTCATTGAACCTGGTGATGTAATCTGGCACAGTCTCTTTTGGTCCTCTCTTTAGATTTCCAAAGTTTGATAAGATTTGAAGAGGATCTTTCTTCTTTTCCCATCTGTTTAAAAATATTCTATAAAGAGCTGCTAGGTCAAGGACACTGTTTGCAGGAAGGGCTCTAAACCAGGTTCTAACTTCTCCAATAAGACTTTGAACAAAAATTCTCATCCTCACATCATCAGCATCTATTTCATAAATTTCAAAATAATCGGTCATCTTTTTAGTATGCTATTGTGTGGTGTAGGTACCAGAACCATCGAAAGGAATGATTTTACTTTGGTAGTCTTGGGGCAAAGCCGCTGGATTGGCTGGCAACCTTAAGGGAGCATATTTGTTTGCCATTGGAAGAGGTAGTGATGGAATAATAGGTGAGGTTGGTCTATGAGTGGTGTGTGGAGGAGTAGAAGGGGTAGTTTGAGGTTGAGATGTTTGAGGGAATGTTGATGAACTTGGAGAGGCTGAAGTGATCACAGAAATGTTTGATGTTCCTTCAGAGGTAATCTTAGATTGTATGGAATCTCACAAATGTTTATCAAGACGTGAAGTAACAAATTCAAATTGTAAATCTTCAAGAAAGACTGGGTCTGGAACAAAATTGGATAACTCAGATTCAGAAAAATTTACAAATAAAGATGTTTCAAACTGCTCATCAAATGGTTCGTCCTCAAGATAAATCCACTTCACAGGACATGATATTGCTCTATAGATAGGTCGAGAACTAGCAGAGCTTTCTTGACTATCCTGTCTCCTAAGAATTCTAGGGATCAGATTCAGATTTTCAAACACAGGTGGGGGATTTGGATAAGGATTAGACCTGGTATAATGAGTCCTTTCTGAAGCCAGTTTTCTAGGTGAGTCTCTTTTTTGGTTTTTGTTTTTTGTCTAAATGGAATGAACAATACAACTTCGATAATCTCTTTAAGAGGTTTAAGATATTAGATTTAGATTTTCTTAAAGATTTATTTGACTAGAGGAACTGATCAAGTGTTTGGAACCAAAGTTCAGTTCATAAACTAGACTGGAGATAGACTGAAGCAACATTTATTTACTTATGCAATTGCAGAGCAAAAGCAATTCAAAGGCTACCTGGCTAACTTTAGGCTCCGTCTGTAGTTTATAAAGTAAACAATAGTAACAATAAAATTATTCAGTTCCTCAGTATGAGTTGCCACTATGTTATCACTCAGTAATTTCTCTAGGTTCGAGAGAAATAGTCCGAGGTAACCACAAACCAACTTTTAGGTACAAAATCTAGCCAATCTATACCCAGAGAGGGCTCTCTCTTTAAGTTTTAGCTTTGTTTTTAAAGATATTAGGCTAGTTATGAAAGTCTAGGGATTTTGATTATGTTTGGGTGATGAAATTATATAGCAGAGTAAGACCGAATAGTTTATACCATTGGACTAATGGAGTCAAAGAATAATGGCTTAAGTGGATGTAGTTTCTTAACAAAGGATGGTTTCACAGGGCAAGGTAATCAAATAGGGAACAATTAAAGATCTAAAATGAACGGAATGGACTTGAAATAGTTGAAGGGAAATTAAGAATCCTTTAACATATTTCAAAATAAATAACTTGAATGATTATTAACAAAGAGAAATTAAGTATTCTTTATCAAATAATCAAAGTGAATAAACTAGAAAACAGGAGCAACTAAGAATTCACTGCTTAAACTAGTTCAGAAGAAAACATGAAGAATGACAATGATTGAAAACATATTACACTTAAGTACTTTCTGAATTATTCCTTTTCATTTATCATTCAGATTATGAAACACATATGATATAATAAAAAATTATAAAACTTTAAAACATAAGAGATAGATGACTTATTGATCCATTGTTTGACTCAAGAATCCTATGAAAAGTCCTTTGCATCAATTCCTTATCCAACTAGCCATGTGAGATTTTGTCCAACAATACTTTTATTCCAAAATAATCAGTATTACATGCAATGTCTAAGAATTCACCCCCAAATACTTCCAAGAGTGAAGTATTTATACAAATTCTAAACTAAAATATCTTGAAAAAATATCAAGATTAGTTCACAAATCTCTCCAACTATTTTACATAAATAGAACTTAAGTAAAGGAAACTCAAACTAATTCATCTATTTGGAACTATTTTTTATGGATAGGTGATGACAAAGAGGATAATTCGAATTTTATCCAACTCTTAGTTGATGATGAGGCATCCAAGTCACTAACTGCTTCCTTTCTTTGTGCATTCTGCTCCAACAATTATGCAAACTTAGGGTCCAATGATATATTTTTATTTCTGAATCCGTAATAGATATGTAAAAAGTGAAAGAGGTTATTGTGTATTAATATGTTGGTGAGATAAACCTCTTTCAGTTTCCTAAACTTCCTCTCCATCTGTGCACAATAGGCTCTGCAAAAATATGTGTAAAACAGAGTTTTACAGAGTCTGAAAAATAGGCTGTAAATATTCGCATGTATCTCTTGTTCTGTAACACCTGTGAAAAAAGTGAGATAGGTTTTTGTAGATGGGTCCCTTAGGAACAAAAAATTCCTTCAGTTTTGAAAAATTCATCTTGTATTGGTCACAATAGTTTCTGCAGAACAATGACTTAAACATGAAATTTCTGCAAAAATATTCCTTCTTGTTATGTTTTTCCATCTTTTCACTTTTTTGTTCTTTTGACTGTTTTACTTTCACTTTAGACAAACTTCACTGTTGGTGAAAGTATTATTATCTCTTTTTACCATTTTACTGCCTTATGTATTTACTTTTACTGTTTACCTTTGACTGCTCTGTAACTTCATTTTAACTTTCACTCTGACTTTTACCTGATACACTTTAACCACTGATACTCTTTAACTGTTATGCTCTCTGTTTATCTTCTGTTTATCCTTTTTACCATTACTTAATGTAGTAAATAACCAAAATTCATCCAAGGATATTTTTTACAAAATTTCCAACATGTCTTCACACCATTGTGCTTCTGGTATTCTGGTTCTATTTCGGAAAGTGAATAGTGAGGAAACAGGTGCAGGCAATAGCTGACTAGTTCAGCTGAAAATCGTTTGGCAAAGTGGCAGTTGGAAATCTTCAACAACTGATTTTGATGTTTTTTGCATGGGAGCACCGGTCGTAGGATAAAATGATGAAAATAACGTGCATTTGTTTGTTTTATTCACAAAGTCAAGGTTGGCAGGGGTTTTGTTTTTCAGGCGGATGACGTACGCAGTAAATGACAGTTTGTCGTATGCAGGGGGCGGTAAACGGTATGTATCACATCGCTTTTGGGGATGGGTGGTTTTAGGTGGAGGATGAGCGATTCCATACGATGCACGACGCGTGGCGTGACACTGTTCAGAAAACCGCTTAGCCATCGCACGTTATCGTTCGGACGTAGATGGCTAGCGATATGGACAATAGCCATAGATCTTGGACGGGTTGATCGAACGGCGGTCGTGGTGGGGAGATGTTGGGAATTTAAAATGGCGGACCCAATGAAATTTATTAAAAGTAATCGCATCGGGGGTTATGTGGAGTACTAAAAAGGTATGATTTTGATGATTATTTCAATGGCTTTTTAATGGAATTTGTGAACCTTTTGTATCATGAATTTGGAAAGTAATAAGGAACTATAACAAAACATGTGAGAAATGATGTGCATAACTTAGCCACTAATAATGGTTATTTTCTATACAGGAAAGGGAGAAAACAAAGAGTTGCCACTCCAAAGGAAAAGACAAAGTGGAGATAACTGCTGTCTCTCTGGACGAGAACCGAACGCAAACAAAGAGAAACAAATCAAAGAAAATCGGCTCGGAAAAGAAGGAGAGGACACCAGCTCAGCGCACAAGAAAAGACAGGATGAAGAGTTAACAGTTTGGCGAATCCCTCAGGATCGAAGATCCTGAGGGATCGCTGCTTTATTTATCTAGTTGCTTGGACATCTCCGCCGTCGTCTTTATAAAAAGAGACAGCACTGTTAGTTTAAGATATAGAGATAATAGAGAGATTGGATACGTTTTTATGTAATCTTCTGTAAGACATCAGACTTGGTTATTAAGTTTTGTTGAGAACTGGTTCGATGTATTTTTGATCAATGCATTAATGACAGCTTGGTGATTATTCCATCTTCGCGTCTGCATTAACTTAAAGCGGTGTATCCTTGGAGGCTAAGGGCCCGGCCCCGAAGGACACTTTCTTCTGTACCATTACAGCTTCACTTCTGTGTGGTTTGTTATTATTGTTATTTTATTATTTGATATGCTTTATAAGTTCATATTATATGCTCCGTTCGAAGTTTGAATCATTGAGGTTTCTAAAGATCGAATTGTATGTTAACTCTGCATCAAGTTATTTATCCTTTCAAGATTTAATCGCATATCCTTACTGTTATGTTACAGAGCTGTTATATTAACGTTTGTGTTGTGTGCGTTTCTAATGAATCAGTATTGTTCCATAATTCATTAATCGTTATTGCTGTTCCATTAATATGATTTGTGTGAATCGCCTTTAGAGTGATAGAATGTTCTTTGATTGCAAAGAGTGTATAGATTGAGTTGATTCTAACCCGCGGGACTTAGTTATTCAACTGCTGTTCCATTTCAGAGTTGCTGTTCCATTTCAGAATTGATGTTAATTCGTTATTTACTTTGCTGTTCTATTTATCTGCATTTGATGGTTTGTTGTGAAAAGATGATCTAAGGCTGTAGTGAGCAGTAGCAGTCACTGTCTAGCTTCCAGGCTCGTGATCTATGCTTTAGTTCCTTTTCCATCAGTTTCCGAAGGGATGGGTTATCATTGCCGAACCCTTGACTGATAAGTTATTGAGTTTTCTGAGTGTGTGATTTATTTCTTTAAAGTAATTTGATTTCAGTTAAGCATCCATTTACTCTTGTATTTCTTAAGCACTGTACTACTAGCATTACTCTGACGAATGAGCCTCGGATTGAGTCACTCTTTGTAATGAAAAAACGCTCTCGGGTTGACATATTAATGTGAGGTAATTAGAGGTGAAAGAGACCCTTTTTATAGCTCTACATTTTGGCGCCGTTGCCGGGGAAAGAGTGAAGCCATTTGATTTTTTCAGAGTAGTGTACAAGCCTGCTAGGGAGGAGTTGGATCCTAAAAACGGAAGGTAAGAACCTACGTGCAGAGCATGTAAAAGACCTGCTCACTATCCGCTTTCCTAACAAATTTGTTTTTGCTTGTTTGAATAGAAGTTGGTAGTTTATTTTTGAGTTCATGACTAAGCAGAAAAAATCGGAAAAGAATATCAAACCCCCATCCAAACCTGAAAAAGCTAAAGGGCCGGTGACCCTTGGCCGAACGACCTTCATAGACGAAATCTATAAGAAAACAGAGTCTCAGCCATCAGTAGGCTTCAAGAAAAACACTTCTAAACCGCCTACTAGTTCCCTTCAGGCCACACGATCACCATCTGTAGCCTGTGCTGAGGTGCATAGCCAAACTGAGGAGCAGGACTTTCAAGAAGTTGAAAATTCCACTCCAGAATTATTGCAGGAAGGGAACTCTAGCAACTTTTGTGAGGGAGAAGGAGAAACAGGGGAAACTAAGGAACCAAAATCTCCTCTTGAAACAAATCAGCCATTAGATAGCCCAGATAAAGGAAGTGCTGCGAAAGTCATTGTTGAAGAGATTCAATCTCCTCAAACACCTGGTATTCCCATTATTCCAGATAAAGGAAGCGATGTTAAAAAGATCCCTGTCAAAACCGTTCCCACCCAACCTAGGAATACCCTCCTAGATATCCCAGAAGGATACTGGCATATATTCGATCCCATGGCTCAAAACCAACCAAACGCTCAAAATCAGCCAAACACTCAAACCTCTACATTACAATATCCTATAGTGGATTCTGCAGCAAATGCACCCATGAAAGCTATCCCTCTTCAGCATATCCCTACATTTCACGGACTCACATCGGAAGATTCGGATGCATTCCTCTTCGAATTCGATGTGTTATGTCGGGGGTACGATTACACCACCGATCCCCAAAAATTGAAATTATTCCCCTCTACATTGAAAGGGGCTGCTTTAAGATGGTTTATGGGGCTAGGTGGCGGGGTTATCAACAATTGGGATCAAATGAAAGAATCCTTCTTAAGGAAATACCAGGATTATTGTAGGTCTAGAGAATTAAAAGACGAAATATTTCAAATGACAGCCAGACCAAATGAAACATTAGAGGAGTATGTGGAACGTTTTCAGTATAATTTACAAAGATCTCCTTATGCATCGCTACCTTTACCTGATAATGTGTTAAAAACTGCATTAATGAGGGGCATGAAGGAACAATGGATTGAAACATTAAACATTATTGGCAAAGGGGATATTTATCAAGAGAATTTTACTGACATCCTTGACTTATGTATCAGGAGTTCGAGAGGCAGCACAAGAATAAAACCGACAGAATATGATCGGTTTGCAAGAGATAACAAAGTATCAGCAGAAGGAGTAACACGTGCAGAAATTGGAAATTTAATAGAAAATTTTAAAACTGATATTATGGGGAAACTAACTACACAACTTGATATTGTGCAGGCTAAACAGAAGCAGCTGGAGGCAGAACAGAATTTGGCAATCTTCTGCCCCCGATGCAGAAAAAAACACAGCCACAAGGAGTGTCCATTAGATAAAGTCCAAACATGCGCCATCTGTACGAAAGATCACCTTACGGAGAGCTGCCCCTCACTTCCTGGATTGAAAGCGGTATATAAGGAAGCAGAAGAAGAACCAGAATCGGTGAATTCGATCAACCCGCGCCGCCCGTGGCAGCCAAGACAACCTGGTATGTTTCCGGACCCAACCTCTTTCTTTCAAAACCCACAGTATAATGCTCAACAATATGGTATGTGGCAAAATCAATCTCAAACCCCATTTACAAATTGGTCACCACAATCATTTCCTTCTCCAAATCCATGGCTGAATCAAACAAGCCAAACTGGTTGGCCAAATTTCCCTTACACTCCACCATATTGGCAAAATGGCCCGTATCCTTCACAGTGGACTCCCTCTACTTCACAAAATTCACCCTGGCAGACAAGCTGGCAAAGACCGATGTACCACCCAGCTGGAACTATTCCGCTCCCTCAACCTACTTTGCCAGCTCTACAACAAAATCCCCAGTCTAACTTGAGACCGCAACTCCCAGCCCAACCCGATCCCAATCCAAACAACAGGCAGGTCCAATCTATTCAAATCATAGAATCACCGGAAGCAGGACCTGACCCCAATCCAAACAACAGGCAGGTCCAATCTATTCAAATCATAGAATCACCGGAAGCAGGACCTGACTTAAGGGAGTGCAATGACCTTCAGTTAAGATCTGGGCGTATAATTGAAACTGAGGGAGATAAAACAGTTCATATTGAAGATCAGTTACCCAGAGAACATCAGTCACAACAAGAGGATGTAAACAAGCAACAAACTCATAATCAAGCAACCACATCCTCTCCTCCGTTCCCAGAATGATTAGCCATACCTCGATCCATACAATATCCTGACTTTGACATTCTGGGAGAATTACAAAATCTATACATAAAAATTCCGTTCCTCCAAGCCATTCAAGACATTCCCATATACGCCAAAACTATAAAAGAATTGTGCATAAAGAAACCAAGGAGGAATATAACAAATAATCCAAGAGTCCAAGTAGTCGGTACCTTATCTGACCTATTGTCTGGAAGAGAAACACCCCTTAAATATGAAGACCCAGGGAACCCAATTATAACTGTTCAAATTTATGGTCAGACCCTGTCTAATGCCTTAGTTGATCTAGGGGCTGCAATTAATATTTTAACAACCACAACTTGCCAAAAGCTCGGCATTACATCTATAGAACCCACCTCTACTCTGTTAGAATTGGCTGACCGATCTGTGGTTAGACCAGAGGGCACTCTACATGATGTCATGGTGTCTGTAGAATCCTGGGAGTATCCAACTGATTTCCTGATAATTAATCCAAAAACCCGACTTGACGGACACCCGCTAATTTTAGGTAGACCTTGGCTCGCTACTGCCGATGCCTACATTGGCTGTCGGCAGGGAAATATGACCATAACCAGAGGACCAAATAGCAAAAATTTAGTTCTATATCCTCCAGCACAGCCAAGTGTCACAATGATTAAAACTAATAAGCACCATGTATCATATCTTACTGATAACATCAGATCTCCATTAACTATACAAGAGGCACTCGATTTCAAAGATCAAACAGAAGACGATGCCATTAATAATTTCATTACTCAAACTGAACCTCGCACACAGTGTCACATGATAAAAGCAACATTTGATAATGAATTAGAAGAAGATCCCCTGAAAGATATTCATGATCAAATAATACCTGTTACTTCTGTTGCAAATAGTAAAACTGTGGAAATTGCACCGGGGAAAACTTTAAACATCAATGCTAATCTCACACCTGAACAAGAAACAAAGCTCATCCATTTGTTAACAAAATATCAAGAAGCATTTGCATGGGACTACCCTGATATGAAAGGAATCGATCCCCAGTTATGTACACACCACATTTACATAGAAAAGGATGCCAGACCTGTGTGTCAGCCGCAAAGGAGACTTAATCCCCATCTAAAAGACGTCGTAAAAACTGAACTTCAGAAGCTTTTAGATGTGAATTTTATCTACCCTATTTCTGATAGTAAATGGGTCTCTCCACTTGTGGTGGTACCAAAAAAGAATGGGAAATGGAGAATTTGTGTGGATTGTAGGGAACTTAACAGGGCAACACAAAAAGATCATTTTCCTCTTCCTTTCATAGATCAAGTATTGGACACTTTAGCAGGGAAGAAGTTCTTTTCTTTCCTGGATGGCTTCGGTGGATACAATCAGATTCAATACAATGTCAGGGTCAGTGCCACGAAGACCAGTTCACAACTGCCTTACAGGGGAAGGATTTGTGCCGAGTTTTACCCAGAGCTATTTTAATGCTCTGCCCATTTGGGGAGGGCTATCCTTAGTATTTGCGAGATTTAATCAATAGTGGACAGAGTTTGCATGGATAACACACCATCTGGAGATGGCTTGATCCAGGCTCTTGACACCTAGAAAGTCCTACATCTACAATGACTGCATTATTTACTAGAGCGCTTAAGCAATGAAAAATGTTTTTTGATGATGACTGAAGGACTTATCCTAGGACACTATGTCTCAGCAGCCGGCATTCAGGTAGACCCGGCCAAAATCCAAATACTTTTGCTTATTCCCACTCCTACTACTCAAACGGAGGTACGCAGTTTTCTTGGATTTTCGGGTTATTATAGACGATTTATAGAGCATTATTCGCACATTGCTGCTCCTTTATATGCACTGACTGGTAACGTTGATTTTCTTTGGACAGACAAATGTGACCATGCGTTCGAGGATCTAAAGAAGCCTGGTATCCACAGCCCCAGTCCTTCGAGGACCAAGCTGGGACCTACCATTCCAGATATCATCTGATGCCTCAGATACAGCCATTGGTGCAGTCCTTGGGCAGGAAGAGGATAAAAAACCATATGCTATCTATTACATCAGCAAAAATTTATCCCTTGCTGAATTGAATTACACTGTTACTGAAAAAGAATTCCTAGCTGTAATACATGCTGTCAATAAATTTAGACATTATATCACAGGCTACCCTGTTATCTTGTATACAGACCATTCTGCTATAAAATATTTAGCAAATAAGCCTGTCACAAATGTCAGAGTAACTCGATGGTTAATCTTATTGCAGGAATTCGACATCACTATAAAGGACCGGCCTGGCAAAGAGAACCCTGTAGCCGATTTTCTTTCAAGAATACCAAAATCAAGCGATGCAGCAGCAGTGGAAGATCAATTTCCGGATGAGCACCTGTTTGCTGTTGCTGTTCAAATGCCCTGGTATGCTGATGTTGCCAACTACCTTGCAGTAGGTAAATTACCAAAACATTTAACTCCTAATGAGCGTAAGCAGATTATTCAGAAAAGTTCTCGATTTTCGTGGATTGGAGGTTATTTGTTTCACACAGGAGCAGACATGCATATCAGGCGATGTGTTAGAGGTAGAGATGCGGCACATCCAAAAAGCTGTCACGATGGACGTGTAGGGCACTTCGGCGAGAGCGTAAATTTCTGGACATAAAGTATTGCGGACAGGATATTGCGGCCTACGATCTTGAATCTCGAAGAAGTTTGTCAAACTGTGATTTCAATGGCAGACGGCACAGTCAGCGTGATGCCTCTGAAACCACGGTTAGTCATCGAACCATTCGAGCGGTGGGCTCTGGATTTCGTTGGACCCATCAACCCTTCATCAAATCAGAAAACATATATTTTGGTGGCAACAGAATATGTCACCAAATGGGTTGAGGCAAAAGCATTGCCAAGAGCCACAGAGGACTCTGTCATACAGTTCCTGTTCCTTCTATTTGTTCGTTATGGCCTTCCTAGGGAAATAATTACAGATGGAGGACCACAATTTGTTGGGCATAAATTAACTGCAACACTTAACAATTATCATGTCCAGCATAAGATCACTACTCCATATCACCCACAGGCGAATGGGCAGGTAGAAAGTAGAAATAAGATAATAGAATCAATCCTAACGAAAACCATTGCGTCACATAGGCGTGATTGGGCTACCCGACTACCTGAAGCACTATGGGCATATAGAACCACATGGAGGAGCACCACCGGTTACTCACCTTATCAACTAGTGTTTGGAAAACAACCCATTTTTCCCATAGAATTCGAAATCCAAACATTACGAACAGCACAGGAAGTTGGCCTAGATTTAACTGAGGCACAACTCAATCGTCTACAACAGATCAATGAATTAGACGAAATTCGGCTCTCTGCACTACAAAATACAGCATTAATTCAACAGCAGCGAGCCAAATGGCATGATGCGCTCATCAAGAACAAAGTCTTCCACGAGGGAGACTGGGCTCTGTTATACAATTCTCGGTTTCAGGACTTCCCTGGAAAACTTCAGACTCGATGGTTGGGACCATACGAAATCCAGAAGGTACATGACAATGGAACACTTACTCTAATCACCATTGACGGTTCTGGATATGCATTCAAAGTAAATGGCCACCGAGTCCGTCTCTACCGTAAACCACTTACTCGGGAATCCTTCTGCCAGCAGCTACGCTGAGATACTGATCTGGAGATCTTAGGAGAGGAAGAGAAATCTTCCTCACCTGTAATTCATTAAGGGTCTATTTCTTTTTGAAATTTGTACATAAAGTTCTTGTTTTTGAGTGATTCTTGTACATAAGTTTGAGTTGAATATTTTCTTGTCATTTTGCTGTTCCTTTTTCTTCCACAAAGTTTGATTTTTGCTCTTCTAATAGCATATCCATGTTTTTTTTATGATGTTGGTTTTGCTTGTTCTGCTGTTCCTTTTCTAAAGGAACAGCATTCGGATCTCTGCTGTTTCTTTTTCAAAAGAACGATATTGTTTCGTTTCTCGCTGTTCCTTTTGGTTACCACTGTTCCTTTTCCTTCAAAGCAACAGCGTTCTTTTATTGTTGTTTTGCCTTTTTCAACGGAATGGCATGTTGAGTGTTTTATAGTATTATTGCCGTTCCTTTTCCCAAAGGAACGACATTTTCATTTTTGTTCCTTTTTCTATTATCCATCATTGTTTCGGAACACCATTAGCATACTTTTTGATCCCTTTGCTGATTTAAATTGAGAATGCTTTTTGCCCGTCTTCTTTCTAGTCTTCAAGCTTCAGCTATGTATTTGTGCGATGAAATATAAGAACACAACATACCGAAATCTGCAAACCACAAATCGCTATATCTATAAGGCTCTGCATTAATAAGAGGATAAATGGAAGGACATACTTATTTCTCACCTTTTGTGACATGGTTTTACTAATTTTGCTCTGATTGGTTATCTTTATCATGCTAATTCCCTTAAAAATCTTTTTATTAGTACTTGGGAATAAGAGCAAAGAGGTTATATCTTCCTATTGAGATAATAAGACTTCTTCCACCATTCCTACTCTTAAGGAGTGTTGAACCACCCTTTGTGTATAAATAAGGAAAAGAATTCTATGAAAAAGAAAAAATATGTCAAGTGTCAAATGCAGGATAGGGGGTCTCATTAAGAGCCAGCCTACCATGATCATGAGGATGGAAAAGAAGTGGCATTCCCATTCTGGCCACCACACCAGGGATATGGTCCAAAAGGTATATCAAATAAACAAGCCTTGGAACAGGAGGTCTCATCACGAGCCGGCCTGCCCACGTTTTGCTCTTTCCTCGTGAATGGCATTATGGTTAACTGGTCACCAAGCCAGCATAATGGTCTACATTTTGACATAACAACAGTCCTAAGTATACACAAAGGATTATGGTTCCGAGGGTGAAAAACAACTCTGCCAAGGTTATGAACACCTGGTGGCAGCAGAGTAATGTTAATGGTATTGAAGTCACCTTGCTTACACCAATAGGTAAGATACTAACACTCTTTTGTTTTTTATATCCTAGGCACTAATCATATGTTATTTCCCGATTTATACATCGCATGAATATTCATCATTACCAATCATGGCAACGGAAGTGACCATGACCACTTGAGATTGGCAAGTACGATACATGCCCTATCCATCAGCCTCAACTCATAACACAGCAGCCTCTTATATCATACGCGATCAATTATCCGCCTCGATTTCGGTAATCTGTTGTCCTTTTTCAACATGGCATAAATCCACATGCTGTTCCTTTCTGACTTGATTGCAGACTGGGTGCCGCTCCTTTATTTGCCGGCTGGGACAGCCTATCACACTGCGGGGGGGGGAGGTTAACCTCATCATTCCCTGTATTACGTGTCAATTCACCATTCGGAAAATTTAGTTTACGACGGTTTGGCATAGTTTCACGGCATGGCATATTTCTATTTTTACGCAAGTTGTTTTTGTTGCACTGTTGCATACTCTGTGTTTCTTTCTCGAAACCTTGCTCTCTGTGTTTCAAACCGGAAACATTCTTGCTGTTCCATTTAGAATTCACAGTGAAATCATGGGAGGAAGAGCAATTCGAAGTGAGCCTCAACAGCTAACGATCTCTGCTGCTGCCCGGGAGATCCTGGAAAGGGCGGGATGGTTGAATTATTTCAATCGCCTACAGGAAGCTAATGAAACAGTAGCAATGGAGTTCTTGCAGAATTTACAAGATGACCACTCCACAGTAAGAGGGAAACGGATACCGGTCACTGATAACATAATTGCAGAAGTCTCAGGACTACCAGCTACCGGACCGGTATGGACATTCAAAAAGGAACGATTACAGAAGGTCATCGACATCTTCCAGGACGAAGGCCAGAATTTGACAATCAAGGGGAAGGGAGTTCTGCCAGCGACCCTAGGAGAACCCTGGACGGAGCTAGCAAGAATAGTACAGAGCTATATTACTTGCGAAGGAAGAAAAGACGTGGTAAGACCACGACACCTTAAACTTTTAGCTGTTCTAAAACAGAAATGCTCTGTGAATTTACCGGCACTCCTAAACTCGTTACTGCATGATGCTGCACAAAGTATGAAAAAGGCACAACACGTAGAGGCAATTGTTAGTCACCATGGGTTGATTCGACTTGTTGTTAGTTATGGTCTTACCCAGCAGCAGAGCAGCTGGGAAGAGCTCATTGCAATGATTGAGGGGGGATTGACAGAGCCATCCCCGAAACGTAGACATTCTATAAACCCACCAGAACAACCGGCAAAATGCAGAGAAGATGTTGCTAGTACATCACAACAACCAGAGACACACCAAGAATCGGCAAAGCGAAAGCATGTCGTTGATTCACCCGAGCAACCAGAGGAACCCAGGAAATCAGCTCGGTTAGCTCAGATGAGAGGAAGCATAAATAAACCCAGAAAGTCAGCCCGGTTGGCTCGAATAAGGGGAAGGCTGGAACAGCTTCAGGGAAGCACCAGCCAACCAGTAATAATTGAAGATGAGCAACCCGAAGAAGAAGTACCCGAGCCTTCGGGAACAGAAAAAGAAGTAGAAACTGAACAGGAGGAAGAAATGGGACAGCAGGAGAATAGCCCATTACAAGACCTACTAAGAGAAGATGACTTGGCCGCCATCCTAGCCAATATGAGTAAATACGGTCAACCTTCTAGTTCAGAGAACCCCCACGACCAACTTCAAGAAGAGAACATGCCTATTCATGAGGAAGAGGAGGAAAATACTGAACGGGAACAATCTGTTCCCATGTCACAAGAGGAAAATCTAGAGGAAGTAGGAGCAGAAACAGCATTTTCTCAGGAAGAATCAGAACCAGTCGAGGTGCATACACCAGAACAGCCGGAGCAGAGCAGTGAGGAAGAACCCCAGGAGGAAGAGTTAGCAACTGGTCATGATCCAGTCCACCATCGACAGACTGCTGTTCCTTCAAGCGAAACAATGGAAATTAAGAAGTTGCGGAAGGAACGGACTAAATTGTTAAATACGATAACCCAGCTCAGACAACAAATTAGGATTTTGAAAAAGAACCAGAAGGTAAAGAGGAAGAAGAGGGCCAACAAATGGCCTGCTGACCAAAATCCTGAGGATCCAACTGCCGTTCCGATTAAGACAGAAAAGGATGATAAGCAAATTCAGACGGAGGCACCACCCTCAGGGGTAATCAGGGTTCTGAACTCCAAACAGCATAACAAGAAAGTTCAGGTAAAACTCCCGGCCTCCACTGATGTATGGAAAAGAGATCCAAAGACAAAATCCTTGCACAAGATGATGAAACAAGCACAACAAGAAGCAGAGCAACTTAAAGAGCAAACGGTCCCCCTAGAAAAGTATGAAGAGTTGCAGCAGCAACTAAGGGACGTCAGTCAATCTAAAAGACAGGCTTTTGAAGGGTGGATGAAGGAACAAGAGGAAGTCACACAGGTAACTTGTAGACTAGATACTGCTATCAAACAGATGAATGACTTGTGTTCTTTATATAATAATTTTTTAGCATGTAGGGCCCCTGCTAAAAACTATGCTCTGTTTCTATTAGAACGGTATTTACAATTGCAAATAAAAGCTGTTAAGGCAGGCACCCTCATACAAATCAACAATGTCAACGATTTTATAGACTGTTGTAAACATTATGGAGTGAAAGTCCAGAGATTGTTGTGTGAACTTTATTTGCATGACCTTGTGCTAAGTCAGGAGACTGAATTGAACCCTGGCCCCTCCATTGGCGATATTCAATTCCAAGCATTCATTTCATTCGGTGTTAATTAGATTAAATGGCTCAAAGCCTATGATACCTTCCAGAGTCAAGAAAATGGTCTAGATTTACGAGTTAGGGCTGAGCCTAGGAACCCAGTACAGTTATGGACAGCTCATATAAACCACATAAGGACTCCGGGTGTCATTGAAACATTAGGGCCCATGCATGAGGCACTCATTCGAGAGAATTTAGAGTATTTCCTTTCTATCAAAGACTTGGCCATTAATGCAGCCAAATTTCGATATCGAATCTCTGATCCACACATCCAGCTCAGAGAACCATTTAAGTATGAGAACTTTGAGTTAGCTGCTGATCATTTGAATCTCTATGGCCAGAGCATTCTGAAAGCAGGATCATCTTGGTTAGGGTATAGATTTCGTGCTCCAATTATTTGGCATCCTGCACCTGGATACCAGGCCCTGTATGATATGCCTGAGGGGCAAGCAGGTCAGTTCTTTGATTATTTAATCACTCAACATGGTTGTAGGCCTCCGCATGAGACTCCTTCTCTAGCATACTCTCTCACTGCATTACATGTCAACTACAATGTTTTCATGAGGACATGAAACAAGGTAAGCAGGGGGGTGTGTGGAGTACTAAAAAGGTATGATTTTGATGATTATTTCAATGGCTTTTTAATGGAATTTGTGAACCTTTTGTATCATGAATTTGGAAAGTAATAAGGAACTATAACAAAACATGTGAGAAATGATGTGCATAACTTAGCCACTAATAATGGTTATTTTCTATACAGGAAAGGGAGAAAACGAAGAGTTGCCACTCCAAAGGAAAAGACAAAGTGGAGATAACTGCTGTCTCTCTGGACGAGAACCGAACGCAAACAAAGAGAAACAAATCAAAGCAAATCGGCTCGGAAAAGAAGGAGAGGACACCAGCTCAGCGCACAAGAAAAGACAGGATGAAGAGTTAACAGTTTGGCGAATCCCTCAGGATCGAAGATCCTGAGGGATCGCTGCTTTATTTATCTAGTTGCTTGGACATCTCCACCGTCGTCTTTATAAAAAGAGACAGCACTGTTAGTTTAAGATATATAGAGATAATAGAGAGATTGGATACGTTTTCATGTAATCTTCTGTAAGACATCAGACTTGGTTATTAAGTTTCGTTGAGAACTGGTTCGATGTATTTTTGATCAATGCATTAATGAAAGCTTGGTGATTATTCCATCTTCGCGTCTGCATTAACTTAAAGCGGTGTATCCTTGGAGGCTAAGGGCCCGGCCCCGAAGGACACTTGCTTCTGTACCATTACAGCTTCACTTCTGTGTGGTTTGTTATTATTGATTATTTGATATGCTTTATAAGTTCATATTATATGCTCTGTTCAAAGTTTGAATCATTGAGGTTTCTACAGATCGAATTGTATGTTAACTCTGCATCAAGTTATTTATCCTTTCAAGAGTTAATCGCATATCCTTACTGTTATGTTACAGAGCTGTTATATTAACGTTTGTGTTGTGTGCGTTTCTAATGAATCAGTATTATTCCATAATTCATTAATCGTTATTGCTGTTCCATTAATATGATTTGTGTGAATCGCCTTTAGAGTGATAGAATGTTCTTTGATTGCAAAGAGTGTATAGATTGAGTTGATTCTAACCCGCGGGACTTAGTTATTCAACTGTTGTTCCATTTCAGAGTTGATGTTCCATTTCAGAATTGCTGTTAATTCGTTATTTACTTTGCTGTTCTATTTATCTGCATTTGATGGTTTGTTGTGAAAAGATGATCTAAGGCTGTAGTGATCAGTAGCAGTCACTGTCTAGCTCCCAGGCTCGTGATCTATGCTTTAGTTCCTTTTCCATCAGTTTCCGAAGGGATGGGTTATCATTGCCGAACCCTTGACTGATAAGTTATTGAGTTTTCTGAGTGTGTGATTTATTTCTTTAAAGTAATTTGATTTCAGTTAAGCATCAGTTTACTCTTGTATTTCTTAAGCACTGTACTACTAGCATTACTCTGACAAATGAGCCTCGGATTGAGTCACTCTTTGTAATGACAAAACGCTCTCGGGTTGACATATTAATGTGAGGTAATTAGAGGTGAAAGAGACCCTTTTTATAGCTCTACAGGTTATCACTCAGACTTTCCTTGAAGTTGTAGAGAAAAGGAAATAAATCTGAGGTAACCACAAACCAATCTTTTAGATACAGAATCTAGCCAATCAGTATCCAGAGAGGGCTCTCTCTTTAAAATTTAGCTTTGTTTTAGAAGATATTTGGCTAGTTATAAGTCCATGGGTTTGATTTTGTTTAATTTGATGGATTTATGTAGCTGTGATTAAAATCAAGTAGTTTCAGTCCATTGGGCTAATGGAGTCAAAGGATTGGCTGCATTGGATTAAGTTTCTCAACACAAGATGGTTTATCAGGGCAAGATAATCAAACTAGAAACAATCATAGATTTAAAAGTAAACGGAATGGAATTCAAATGGATGAAAGACAATTAAGAATCTTTCAACACACTCAAGAGAAGAGAAATAACTTGATTATCAATAAAGAGCAGTTAAGTATTATTTACTAAATAACCAAAGATGTATAAACTAGACAAACATGAGCAACTAAGAATTCACTGTTTAATCCAATTTAGAAGAAAACATTTAGGAAAATAATGATTGAAATCAGATTACACCTAAGTACTTTCCGATTTAATCTTTTTCGTTAAATATCAAGATAATGAAACACAGATGATATTATAAACAATATAAACTTCAAAACATGAGATAGAGATGACTTATTGATCCTTCATTCGACACATGAATCCTGAGGGAAGTCTTCTGTCTCAATTCCTTGTCCAGTTTTGCCACGAAAAATTTCTCCAAAGCTCTTTATCCCAAAATATTCAAGGTTACATCAAAGTCTAAGAATCCACCCTCAATAATTCGATTGAGGGCTTATTTATACAACAAATGATACAAAATATCTCTTAACAAAACGAGATAAAATCTAAGATGACTCATGAATAGGTTACAATAAAATAGAGACATATGGTCTCATAGATAAGACAAGAAGTAACCGATGTTGTGCTGTTTCCTCTTTTCGAGAATGTTCTGGAGGCAGGACCTACATTTTGGCTCATTGTTGTCTTCTTCAGTAATTTTGTTCTAACTGCCTTGCTTCACTGATACTCTTTGTTCTTACTGATACACTTTAACTGAACTGATACTTCTTTGACCTTTGTTTATCCCTTTATCCTTTATACTGCAGTAAAATAGGCAAAATTTCATACAAGGATAAATTTTACAAAAGATCCAACAGATCTTCCCACCATTTGTCTTCTGCTATTCTGGTTCGTTGAAGTTTCCTTAATGTTTCATCAGCCTCGGTATATCTGAAGAAATTAGGCTGATTAGGAAACAAATGTTTTACCTCATGTTCAAGATAAAACAAATTCTCTAATCTGTCATGAAGGTTCCTTCTTGTAGGTAATGTTGCTTCTGATGAAGTGGCTGAGGAACTGGCTCGATTGTGAGCATTTATGTCCAATTTCTTAACATAATTTTCCAGATCCATTATTTTATCTTCTGAAATCATAGGGCTGGGCAACCCTTTATCCGAAAAAACATTAAGCCTTTCTCTGAAAGCAATGATTTCTCCTTGCATGTCAAAACACCTTCGTTTTAAATTTTGCATAAGAGTTCTTTTGGTAAAAACTCTTTTTATTTCTAAGATTGTTCCAGTTCTGTCCTCAATCCCAAGCTCTGCAAGTTGCTGTCTGGTTTTGGTGTTTAGAAATTGTATGAGCTGATTGGCTTCCTCAGGCCTATTTCCTAATTCTGTTCGTGTATTTTCAACTTCATCTAGAGCTACTTTGACCAATTCATTTTGCTCATATATTATCTAGATTGAAGACCAGATATCTTTTATTGACTATATAATATCATCCCAAAGAATTTCACTTATCTCTCTTAAAGGTTTCTCCAATGTGAGATCCTTTTCCGAAGCTTTGACTAATTTTTCCAACCTTTTGACTTCTCTTGTTTTTTCAGCAACAGTCATTTTTGAGAGATCATATCTCTGTTCCAAATTAATAAGCTGTAACTTTGTGTGCTGAAGTTTTGTTACTTGCAGTTTCAAGTCATTCATTTGCTTTACTAATTCTTCTGTACTCAAATCTGAAGTCTTTACCTGTGATGGCTCTGTTGGTTGACCTGTTGGCTGGCTAGTTGTACCTGTGATAACCTCTGTTGTAGATACTGAAATACTAGACTGCTTGTCTTTTAAAGCATGTTCAAGTTCTTTTTCTGTTTCATTCAGTTGCTCATTCATTTTCAGGAGCAACTCCATCATTTCCTCTTCAGATTTTTTCTTCATTATTGCTTCAGTTTGAGGATGTCTTGAAGCTGGCAATTTCAACTGTTTTCTCAAAGCTGCAATGTCATCATCTTTTCTCTTGATTAGAGCTTCTATACCTTTGACATCCTTTGGATTGTGACCTAATCCAATGATTATTTCCTCCAATGTTTTTATTCTGTTATCTTTGGCTTGAGATGAGGCCCTTTCAACCTGTAGTTGTGCATTTGTGTTTTCAAAAGAATCTTGCAATTTATGAGCTGCCATTGCTTTGTCAGTAAAAGTAGAATAGATCATTTCACCAGTCTGCTTATGTAATTCAATCTGATCTAAAGGATGGATGTCCTTTTCTAGGACTTCAAAATTGGTTCTAATGTAATCAGCAACAGTTTGGGGTTGCTGCACCTTGGGTTTAAAATGACTCATTAACATTTTTCCCTGCTGGATGTCAAAAGCTGACATCAATATTTCTTGATTCTTTGGGGCCATTTTCAGATATTGATTATATACTTGAATTCTCAGTGGATCATTCTTGGCCTTGATACTGATAAATGTCCTTTTGATATCTCCTGCATCTTTAATTGGTGTTTTGAAAGAAGATATTTCAACACTCTGTTGCTTTTGTAGTTCTTTCCTTTGTGAGGTAGTGGATGCTCAATTGACTGAACCCGTTTGTTTACTGCCCAATTGTTCTTTTCCTTGACTATCAAGGATTTCATCAATAGATTCTACTTCTGGAGAAGTATTCAATTTTTGTCTCTTGGCCTGAAGCTGTTGTGAAGATCCAGTAGGAGGGGTAGCAACTTCAACATTTCTCTTTTTGCTCTTTTCTACATGTATGGAGTCTGCAAAATTGATACTTCTACTGGATTGGTTTGAATGGAAGAAACCTGTACTTGATCCTGTCCCTGGGAAGTTTGAGGTTGTTCTGTCATAGTGAATGTTTCTTTAACTTGTGTATCAACCTCTTTCTCTTTTCCCTTAGATGATACTGCAATGTTTTCTTGTAACTTCTGCTAACAAATTCCAACTGAGGAATGACCATTCTCTGATCTTGGCACCTGTGCAAAAGAGTCTAAGTCAAGCATCTTTTCAAGATCTTTTATAACGTTGTCTACATTGACCTGCTCACTATCCTGCTCTATCAATGTTCCTTCTATCCATTCATCTGTATTAGCATATTTTTCAATCTCTGGGATTCTTCGATGTATGTATGGTGCTGATTTATTTTTCATTCTTTTATCACAAATGAAGCTGAATGGGTCATAAGGTACCTAATAAAAACTCTTTTGTAATCTGAAACGGTCTTCTAATATCTTTTCAGCTTCTTCCCTTGCATCCCTAGAATTACAGATAAAGGGACCTAATTGACTTTTGATCCGTAGTTGAGCCTTCTTTTTTGCATTGCAAAAATGAATTATATCATAGTTGTTCATTTGCCTGAAGTACTCTAGTGCGAAGAGTCTCATGGGGACATATTTTGGCAATTTAAATGGACATAATTCACATCCATATATTCTGACTTCTGTGTGATTTTGGTATAAATACCAATCACCAACTTTGTATTGTTTTGAGAGCTGTAAAGTTTTCTTGATTTCATTGCTGAGTCTTGGAGGAGAAACTCCTGTCAACAAGATAGTTGCAGGGTGTATAAAAAGATCAATGAACTCGTTATAGGAATAGGGAGAATCTCGAGAACTATGAATGATGACTGACCAAAAGATAACAGACCTAGGATTCCCTTTGGCATCGAGATTTTTGGTAAAGAAAGGGAAATTATCTGACTGATAATAGAGGATGAGATGGTAAATGACAGAAGAATATTTGAACACTTTCTCATTTTCTAATCTCATGAATTGATCATGGATTTTGTCTGCAATGTAGGATGCAAAGTCATATTTGACAGCAGGAGGCTGTCCAGGGGTGAAAATAGACAATAATACTAGAGTCAAAAGGTCAACATATTCGCTGGTATTAAAGTCCATTATAAAGGATATCATGTCTAAAACAAGTTTACCCTCCCTTGTGAAAAAATCATACCCATAAGGAGGAGGGCCTTTAGGCTGATGATCAGGCGACATAAAGATCTGACAGATGCGGCTTAATTCTTCATGGGACAGTTCAGTGGATTTCTTTAGTAAATCTCCCATGGACAGGGGAGTGAGGACTTGATCAGGTTGAAAATGTAGCATCTCATTGATAGACTGAGCGGTAATGTGGAAAATAACATTTTGACTTGTAGATAAGACTGCTCGTTGAGTAGGATCATAGTTCTCATGACAGTAGTGGATTATCTCAGGGAAAATATAGACAGAGGGAAATAGGTACCTAGGGATATTAGATTCCCATAACCCAAGCATATCCAAGCCATTCAAATAATTGTCTCTGCAGCGACAAAATATTCGAAGAGGACTATCACTAAAAACCAAGTCTTTAATTTGGAAATCTCTGTCGACTAATGGTAAATAATCCAAGTCTCTATGAGGGGCGTTCAATGGGGCAACATTTAAAGCCACAGGAACTTCCATTTTCTACTTCTTGTGGATTCAGAAATGGAAATTCGGGGGTTTTTATGAAAATGGGGGAAAATTACCAGTTTTGGGAATATAATTGCAGTTCTGGGAACTAAAACAGATCAAATTGAAGTTCTTTTCAGACCTTAGTGCGAAATTAAAACCCGTACGAGGACTTTTTTAATAGAGTATAGCAGGAAATCGGAGTAAATACCTGTTTATGGGAAAATGGCAATGTTTGAACAGGTACTGACTTATGACAAATGAATTCTGGAGTATTCGGCTTCAATTTTCTTCAGCAAATCAACGGCCGGCAGTTTACAATGGTTGATTTTTGAATTTTGCATGGGAGACTGTTTTGCGCACGGAACAATGAAAAAGACACAGACACAATGTATTTTATTTACAAAGTCGAAAGGGTGGCGGGTTTTAATTAATGACGTCAGCATGTACGACAGATGAGTCACGGGGGAAAGGTGGTAAGCGGTTTATTCCGCACCGTTTTTGAGGGCAGGCGGTATTGGGCGGATGGGCAGCGATTCCACAGAATGAATGACGCGTGGCCATGGTACTGTTTGAAAACCACTGTCATTTCGTGCGTTATTGTTCGGATCGAGGATAGCCAGCGGAATTGATAAGGGTCGTTGATCTTTGAGCGAGTGATCGAACGGTGGTTGGGGCGTGAAGTTGACGGGGAGTTGACAGGGCGGGCCCAACGCAATTTAATCGATTGAATCATTTCAGGAGCATTTTGATTGGTGGGCTCGGTTCTTAATTAATCGTGGGGATTAATTAATTCCTCTGTTTAATGACGGGTCGGGTTAAGTTTGTAAACTGGGTTTTAACCAAGGTTATGATTTGCAAATGTGTGTCTGGGATTTATTATTTAACCTTGGGTAAAGGGAGTCGGGGAAGGAAATATGTTTATTTTGTGTTTTAAACACATATAAAATATGTTTAAACCATTTTTCGAATATTTTATTATATAGTAATTAGATCAGATTAATCCAATTACCATAGGGGGTGGGAATAATATATAATGATATATTTTAACCAAAGGGGGTATAAGGTGGGTTTTTATTTAAACAAGTGGGGAATAAATACTTTGGTTAAAATCATAATACATGGGCTTTTGGGATATTATATAAAAGGAATTATAATTAATAGGAGAAGGTCATTTCTGTGAGTTAATAAATAAAATCAAATGTTAATATGACAAGAGGACAAGGTAAACTTCAAAATACATTAATATAACTAAGAAAGTGAAGTTTTTAGAAGCAAATTGAATTATAATTACTTCGTCACTTAAACTTAGGATAAAATGTGATTTTGAGGGTTTTTTATGGAATATCTCATGATTTTCCTAAGTAAAATGGGATTTTACGTAGGAAAGAATTTTTTTGGAGTAAATAAGTGTGATGATGAATGATTTTAAGTACTTAGGTTTTTCCAATTATTGGGCCGAGGGTCCGGTTCCTCCAAAAGTCAAGGAAATGCCTTGAGCCCCTTTAATCTTCAAATACCTCAATACTTAGGGGAAGTTAGTGAATTTTTAGGGAAAAAGTGAGATGGGAAGTTAATGATCTTGACTTTTCTCTGCTGTGAACTTTTTCCAATGTAGTATCTGCCTTTGCACTTGTGATGAAAGTAAAATTGAACACATTTAGAACCATCATTCATCACATGTATTTCTGCAACAACATCTACCTACCCTACCTACTTTACTCTACCATTTTCTCTTCTTTATTAGGGTGCACTTAGACTGGCAAACTCTTATCACACTTTTTCTTTTACATGGCAAGCCTACTTAAGTCTACACTTATTACATCTAAGGGCTCAGATTAAACTGTTGAACTCCTTTTTATTTACTCTACCTATCTACTTATCTTCCAAGATTAAACTGTTTGGCCAGATATCTATTCTCTATTCTTCAACATGAAATTGAAAGATGAATGAGTCAAGTTTAAATATTTTGACTCTTCATAAATTGTGGCAAAAGTTTAACAAGCTGCACACAATTGCTTATTACAAAAAATGAGATGGTAGTGGAATTTAGACTTGCACGCTTTCCTGGTCTTTTTTTTTTTGGGGTTCATTTCTTTCACTTTTTTGACCATTTTATTCTTTTACCCTTTTATTTTTCTTTTAGGGTATACCCTCTTTACATTTTTTAAATTTTTTGATTTTTTGAAAATATTGAAAACCTTTGCAACAAGAAAAAGGTATGAACATATTACATAGCCCATCAAGTCAATCATGAAATATGACACCTATTGGTATAGGAGTATAACACTGGCTCCACTTGGGGATGGCTTTTCCTGGTGAAAAGTCAAGAACAATAGGTCAGTTGGCCTTAAAATGATTTTGACTGAACCATGGAATCTTCTTCTACTTGTTGTTTTATTGTATGTATGACAGTAATACTTCTGAAGCTTAGGGTCTTCTCTTCGGGCTTCAACTCCAGTAGGTCACCATCCAATCAAAACTGATGCATTAGAAAGGATATAATATGTACATGTTAAAGAATCAGACTATCCTAGTAAATAGGATCAAGGTAGTGTTTTAACATTCGACCATTGACTGGCCCTTCCTCAGCTTCTGAACCATCTAAATTCTTCAAGGAATAAGTGTTGTTTCCCTGTAAAGCATGAATAATATATGGACCTCTCCATAGGAAATCAAACTTTCCATGTTTTCCCTTATTCTCTCTTCTAGAATCCCACCATAAGACTTTGTTTCCTAACTGAAAATCTTCTGCTTTAGTCCTTTTATCAAACATCTTCTTAAGTTTTTCATGTAATACTTGGGATCTTTGATAAACTTCTTCTCTGGTCTGTTGCAAGTTAATAGTCTGGTTTATCCTTCTTTGAATGTCATTGGGTTCAACCTGAGCTTCCTGAAGCAACTTCATCACAGGCACTCCTAAAGATGAAGGAAAAACAACTTCCATACCATAAACTAATTCATAAGGACTGGTTCCAATAGATTTTTTGGTAGTGAGCCTGTCTGCCCATAATGCATTGGTAAGTTTCTTATGCCAATTCTTTTTATTTTCTTCCAATAACTTTTTGATAATATTAATAAGGCTCTTATTGGAGGATTCAGCCAGTCCATCACCCTGAGGGTAATAGGTTGTAGAATGACCTAAAGTGATATGATATTTGTTGCAGAAACTTATCATTTTCTTAGATTTGAAAGCAGCAACATTATCAGTTATAATCTTCTCAGGACAACCAAATCTTGACAGTATGTTGTTTTGTAGGAACTCAATGATCACAGTATCATTAGCATGTCTGGAAGGAATTGCCTCTATCCATTTAGTAAAATAATCTGTGGCAGTGAGGATCCATTTGTGTTGACCAGAAGAAGGAGGATGGATTTCTCCAATGAAATCTAGGCCCCATTGTTGAAAAGGTTTTTCAGTAGAGATTGGTTTCAAGGGTAAGGGTAACAGTTTTCTCTTGCCTTCAAAAATTTGACATTTATGGCAAGAAGTGACAAATTTTTTCACATCAGAGAACAAGGTTGGCCAATAAAATCCAGCCCTTTAGGATTTTATCTGCAGTTGATTTCCAATATAAGTGTCCATCGCAATCTCCTGCATGGAATTCATTGAGAACCTTGTCAGCTTCATTTTTTAATAGGCAATTTAACAGAATACTTTCATGATTTTTCCAAAAAAGAACATTATCTAAAATACAAAATTTTAAAGATTTCATTTTCAAAAACCTCTACTTTGTTCTGGATAACCCTGGAGGAGCTTGCAGGTTTAGCAATACAAAAATTATATCAATATACCAAGGTGAATCTAAGAAGGCTTGACTAATTTGTGGAGTTGCCATCTCCTGATTGTCATCCAGTTGATTAATATCTAAGGCTTGGCAATTGGTTTCTGTCATGAGTTGAGCCAATCCTTGTCCTTTTATGAGTTTTGTAGGTCTTATTTCAATATCATATTCTAATATGGTAGCTATCCATTTACCTCTTTTGCCTTCAATTCCATCTTGAGTCAAGATGTCTTTAACGACAGCATTAGGTACATAAGCTATCACATGAGAATACAAAATATAAACTCTGAAATCTTTAATTTCTTTCACAAGTGCAAAATCTTGTTTCTCCATGATGTTGTATTTTAATGACTCATCTCTAAGAGCTTTACTAAAAAAGGCTATAGGTTTTTCACATCCTTGATCATCCTTTTGTAATAAAACTGCTGCTACTGTATATTCCGAAGCAAATGAAAAAATTATGAAATCTCTATCAAATTTTGGGCTGGTAAGAACTGGTGTTCTGGTCAAAGCCATTTTGATTTCTTCAAATGATTGCTTGGCTTCTACTGTCCACCTAATACTTGAATCCTTTTTTAACATGTTAGTAATTAGTCTAAGTAATTCAGCTAAACTAGAAATGAATCTTCTCAGAAAATTGATCTTTCCTATGAAAGCTTGAAGTTCTTTAATATTCTGGGGATGAGGTATTTGCAATATGGCTTGTATTCTTTCGGGATCAATTCTAATGCCATCTTTTGAAATGATATGACCTAGGAGTTTACCTTATTCAAGACCAAATAATGACTTTTTCGGGTTTAAAAAAATACCAAATTTTCTGCATTTAATAAACACTTGTCTGAGATGGTCTAAATGTTGTTGATATGTCTTAGAGAAAACAGTCAAATCATCCAGATATATGACCAGAAAATCATGAATTTCTTTGGCAAAGGCAATGTCCATTGCTCTTTGGAAGGTTGCTCCTGCATTTATGAGTCCAAAAGGCATCTTAACGTATTTAAATGTACCCCATGGCGTTGTAAAAGGTGTTTTGTCTTGATCATCAGGATGAACCAGAATCTGGTTATATCCTGAAAATCCATCCAGAAGGGAAAACCTTGAAGAACCTACTACCCTTTGTAAGATGTAGTCCATTTTAGGCAAAGGATAGTTATCTTTTAAAGAAACTTTGTTTAAATTCCTCAAATCGACACATAGTCTAATCTCTCCAGTCTTTTTCCTAGTAGGAACTAAATTAGATACCCACTCTGAAAATCTGATAGGAGCAATTATTCCTGCTTCATACATTCTTTTAATTTCTTTTTCAATTGAAGGCAACAATACAGGGTTAATCCTTCTTAGTTTCTGTTTAAATGGCTTCTGATCTGGTTTCAAAGGTATAGTATGTTGAATTATGGAAGTATCATATGATTTTAGATCTTGATAACTCCAGGAAAAGACATCCTGAAATTCTTTTAAAAGTTCAACATATTTAACCTTTTGCTCTGCTGGTAGAGATTTAGATAATTTAACCATCTTAGGATTACCTTCAGTTCCCAAATTGTATTCTTCAATATCAGCTTTTAAGGGTTCCATTTTGGGTTTCAGTGGAATGTCATTAGAGTAAAAAAGATCTTCCAAAGGAGTTAATCCTTTGGGTAAATGATTATCTTTCAGATTAATAATTTCGGATTCATCTTCTATAATCTCCTCGATTTCCACTTGTTTCAGATCCTGCATATCTTTCTTAGTGAATTTAGTTGGGTGAAGCATGTGAATTGCAGTCTCTTCTGAAATATTTGTTTCTTGTTCATCTAATTGATCAAATTCATTGATTGTTGTGTCTTCATCTATACTACTGTTAGAGAATTCATTTTCTAAGGTCAAAAAATTATTAATCTGATTATTATTTACAAACACTTGCCAATTCATAAGATTATCCGGTATAGCAGGTCTATGTCTAATCTCAGCTGTGAACTGATGATTAGGTCCGAAAGGTAATTTACAACTACTAGAGAACATTGCAAGACTATGAGCATGCAAATTTTGTGTTCTAGGATTTGGCAAGCTGAGCTTGTAGAAAAGTGTTAAGAATTTCCACAACTGTTCCTATGTATTCTCTTAATCTTGGATCTTTTGTCGAACATTCCCCATTGATCTGTTGAATAATAAAATCAGAGTCTCCTATGATTGATACTCTAATTTCTCCTAATTTTTTCACATGTTTAAGCCCTAGCAAAAGAGCCTCATATTCTACCATATTATTAGTGCATCTAAAGTTCAATCTATAAGTATGTCCTTCAGCATAATCATTTTCAATGTTGTGTATCCATACTCCAGCTCCTACTCCTAACTTATTTACTGAACCATCGAATTCTAAATGCCAAAGTATTTCATGTTCATAATCTTCATCGACTGTTTTAGTAACTTTCTTAATAGGAAGAGCTGGTTTTTCTGTTTTTTCTGGTATTTCTTGAGTTTCTGATGTTTCCTTGTTTTCCAAAATTTCTTTGATTTGAACAGTAGATTTATTTTCAGTTTCTGTTTCTGGTGCTACTAATTCAGTTGGAAGATCAAATTCAGCATTGTAAAGGATGAATGAATCCATATCAGAGTGCACTGAGTAGACGGGGAAGTTTTCAGGCTTCTCCTGACTACTAACTAAATATCTCATCAAGGTTTCTCTGTATAGTCTTTTAGGTTGACCGAACATTGAAATAGTCGCATATGACATATCTAATTGAATAGATCCTCCGAGTTTGGCACCCCAGGATCTGGACAACAACATACCATATTTGGGAGGAATATCTGCAACTACTATATCCATCAGAACATATTTCGTAGGATATTGTACCAAAGTAACACACAAATCCTTAATCAATCCTAAACATCTTACTTGACTTGAATCAAATGAAAAGAGATCTTTATATGGTCTGGTAATGTCAAGGTTTAATCTTTCCATCACAGCTTTAGGCATTAAATTGTGAGATGCTCCAGAATCAAGCATGGCATTATGAAGTATTTTTTCGTGTACATTCAAACTCACATAAAATGGAGGAGTTCCTCCACTTTCTGGTTTTCTGTTTACTTCAGGACCAAAAAGTAACTTGGGTTGATCATCAAAAACATTTACTGAATCATCCATTCCAATAATGTTAAGGGATTTGCTGATTTGGCTTCTATAGACATCATGTTTAGCTAATTCTTCCAATGGAACAGCTATTTTTAATTTGCCTATTTCTGCTTCCAGGTTAAAAGGTTTTTCTGTTTGAACTCTAGTATTTTGAACAGTTGGATTTTATCTATTTTTTGTGTTTTCATTGTTTTTCTCTTTTTCAGGAGTAGGATTATGAGTTGAGGTTGTTTCTGAATCGACCTCTGCAGGTTCTTCCACCTCTCCTCTAGGAGGAGAAGTGTTGGAAAATTTTTTTTTATTCAGTTGATTATCAGACACATCTTCAATTATTGGGTTAGCGGGGTTAGACCTTGCTCTAGTGAGAATATTTACAGGGGTAGTACTAACCTTACCTTTGAGGGTTTGCTTTGTGGTTTTCTGTTTGTTTGTTTCAGGGACATCAGTTCTCCTACTTCTCAAATTGTATTGTTTATGAACTTCATAAATTGCTGAATCATATCCTTCTTTAAAATCAAAAGTTTCTCCTGAATGAGTTTGAAATGTTTCAAGAATGTGATTTTCTTGATCATCTTGAGATAGGAAAACTTCTGGTTCAGTCTTGTTTTCAGTCAAGTTATTTATTTCAACATCCTCAGTTGGTTCCTCAGAAGATGAGCCTTCAACAAAATTTTCCTGGAATGGTGGTCTGATGTTTTGGTCAAGAACATTTTTTCCAGTATTTTGGTTTTGATTCCTTCTGAAGTTTGGGTTTCTAGCAGTGTTTTTACCATCGCCAGTCGAATTTCTTTCGATTGTCTCCACTCTGTCTCCCAACCTTTCCATCCCTTTAATAATTGCCTCTAGCTTTCTTTCAAAATCCGAAGGTTCTTCGTTTATAGGTATCCTTCGTTCGGCTCTAGCTCTAGCTCATTTTTCTATCATGTTAGCTTCCACACTAACAACAATGCTTTGCATATCTTCTAAAGTTTGAGGAGATCTTTCCCTAAGTGAATATGCTATGTCAGAATCAAAACCATCAGGGAATTTGACCAATACTGAATCAGGAGGTGGTCTAAGGTTTTGGGGTACAACATTATAGGCCTCATTGAATCTAATGATATAATCTTGCACTGCTTCATTTGGTCCTCTTTTCAATTTTCCAAAGTCTGATAAGATTTGAAGGGGATCTTTCTTCTTCTCCCATCTATTTAAAAATGTCATATACAGGGCCGGTAAGTCAGAAATATTATTTGCAGGAAGAGCCCCAAACTAGGTTCTAACTTCTCCGGTAAGACTTTGGACAAATATCCTCATTCGTACGTCATCAGCGTCTATTTCATAAAATTCAAAGTAATCTGTCATTCTTTTGGTATGCTGTTGAGCAGTGTAAGTGCCAGAACCATCAAAAGGAGAGATTTTAGATTGGTAATCTTGAGGCATAGCCCTTAGATTGGTCGGAAACCTTAAAGGAGCATATTGGTTTGCCATTGGAAGAGGAAGTGGGATAACAGGTGAGGTTGGCCTATGAACGATGGGTGGAGGAGTGGAAGGAGTAGTTTGTGGTTGAGAAGTTTGGGGAAAAGCAGATGAACTTGGGGTAGTTGAAGTGATTACAGAAGTGTTTGAAGTATCTTCAAAGGTCAGTTCAGATTGGATGGAATTTTGTAAATGCTTATCAAGGTGTGAAGTGACAAATTCAAATTGTAAATCTTCAAGAAATAATGGATCAGGAACCAGATTGGACAACTCAGATTCAGAAAAATTCACGAATAGAGAAGTTTCAAAATGTTCATCAAATGGTTCGTCTTCAAGATAAACAAACTTCACACGACAAGAGTTTGATCTAAAAAGAGGTTGAGAACTCCCAGAGCTCTCTTGACTCTCTTGTCTTCTCAGAATTCTAGGAATCAGATTTGGATTCTCAAATATCGGTGGTGGGCTAGGGTCAGGATTTGACCTGGTATAACGAGTCCTTTCTGAAGCCAGTTTTCTGGATGATTTATATTTTTGGTTTTTGTTTTAAATGGAAGGAAAATACAACTTCGACAAACTCTTCAAGAATTTTAAGATTTTGGGTTAAATTTTTCTCAAATATTTATTGAACTAGAGAAACTGATTGAATGTATGAAACCAAAGTTCAGTCTATAAACTAGACCGGAGATTGACTGAAGTAGCGTTTATTTACTATGCAATTGTAGAGCAAAAGCATTTCAAAGGATACCTGGCTAATCTTCAGACTCCGTCTGTAGTTTATAAATCAAACAATAGTAACAATAAAATGATTCAGTTCCCCAGTGGAGTCGCCACTATGTTATCACTCAGGCTTTCCTTGAAGTTGTAGAGAAAAGGAAAGAAATCCGAGGTAACCACAAACCAATCTTTTAGATACAGAATCTAGCCAATCTGTATCCAGAGAGGGCTCTCTCTTTAAAATTTAGCTTTGTTTTAGAAGATATTAGGCTAGTTATAAGTCCAGGGGTTTGATTTTGTTTAATTTGATGGATTTCTATAGCTGTGATTAAAATCAAGTAGTTTCAGTCCATTGGGCTAATGGAGTCAAAGGATTGGCTGCACTGGATTAAGTTTCTCAACACAAGATGGTTTATCAGGGCAAGATAATCAAACTAGAAACAATCATAGATTTAAAAGTAAACGGAATGGAATTCAAATGGATGAAAGGCAATTAAGAATCTTTCAACACACTCAAGAGAAGAGAAATAACTTGATTATCAATAAAGAGCAGTTAAGTATTCTTTACTAAATAACCAAAGATGTATAAACTAGACAAACAGGAGCAACTAAGAATTCACTGTTTAATCCAATTTAGAAGAAAACATTTAGGAAAATAACGACTGAAATCAGATTACACCTAAGTACTTTCTGATTTAATATTTTTCGTTAAATATCAAGATAATGAAACACAAATGATATTATAAACAATATAAACTTCAAAACATGAGATAGAGATGACTTATTGATCCTTCATTCGACACATGAATCCTGAGAAAAGTCTTCTGTCTCAATTCCTTGTCCAGTTTTGCCACGAAAAATTTCTCCAAATCTCTTTATTCCAAAATATTCAAGGTTACATCAAAGTCTAAGAATCCACCCTCAATAATTCGATTGAGGGCTTATTTATACAACAAATGATACAAAATATCTCTTAACAAAACGAGATAAAATCTAAGATGACTCATGAATAGGTTACAATAAAATAGAGACAGATGGTCTCATAGATAAGACAAGAAGTAACCGATGTTGTGTTGTTTCCTCCTTTCGAGAATGTGCTGGAGGCAGCACCTACATTTTGGCTCATCGTTGTCTTCTTCAGTAATTTTTTTCTAACTGCCTTGCTTCACTGATACTCTTTGTTCTTACTGATACATTTTAACTGAACTGATACTTCTTTGACCTTTGTTTATCCCTTTATCCTTTATACTGCAGTAAAATAGGCAAAATTTCATACAAGGATAAATTTTACAAAAGATCCAACAGATCTTCCCACCATTTTTCTTCTGATATTCTGGTCCGTTGAAGTTTCCTTAATGTTTCATCAGCCTCGGTATATTTGAAGAAATTAGGCTGATTAGGAAACAAATGTTTTACCTCATGTTCAAGATAAAACAAATTCTCTAATCTGTCATGAAGGTTCCTTCATGTAGGTAATGTTGCTTCTGATGAAGTGGCTGAGGAACTGGCTCGATTGTGAGCATTTATGTCCAATTTCTTAACATAAGTTTCCAGATCCATTATTTTATCTTCTGAAATCATAGGGCTGGGCAACCCTTTATCCAACAAAACATTAAGCCTTTCTCTGAAAGCAATGATTTCTCCTTGCATGTCAAAACACCTTCGTTCTAAATTTTGCATAAGAGTTCTTTTGGTAAAAACTCTTTTTATTTCTAAGATTGTTCCAGTTCTGTCCTCAATCCCAAGCTCTGCAATTTGCTGTCTGGTTTTGGTGTTTAGAAATTGTATGAGCTGATTGGTTTCTTCAGGCCTATTTCCTAATTCTGTTCGTGTATTTTCAACTTCATCCAGAGCTACTTTGACCAATTCATTCTTCTCATATATTATCTGGATTGAAGACGAGATATATTTTATTGACTGAATAATATCATCCCAAAGAATTTCACTTATCTCTCTTAAAGGTTTCTCCAATGTGAGATCCTTTTCCAAAGCTTTGACTAATTTTTCCAACCTTTTGACTTCTCTTGTTTTGTCAGCAACAGTCATTTTTTAGAGATCATATCTCTGTTCCAAATTAATAAGCTGTAACTTTGTGTGCGGAAGTTCTGTTACTTGCAGTTTCAAGTCATTCATTTTCTTTACTAATTCTTCTGTACTCAAATTTGAAGTCTTTACCTGTGATGGCTTTGTTGGTTGACCTGTTAGCTGGCTAGTTGTACTTGTGATAACCTCTGCTGTAGATACTGGAATACTGGACTGCTTGTCTTTTAAAGCCTGTTCAAGTTCTTTTTCTGTTTCAGTCAGTTGCTCATTCATTTTCAGGAGCAACTCCATCATTTCCTCTTCAGAGTTTTTCTTCATTATTGCTTCAGTTTGAGGATGTCTTGAAGCTGGAAATTTCAATTGTTTTATCAAAGCTGCAATGTCATCATCTTTTCTCTTGATTAGAGCTTCTATACCTTTGACATCCTTTGGATTGTGACCTAATCCAATGATTATTTCCTCCAATGTTTTTATCCTGTTATCTTTGGCTTGAGATGAGGCCCTTTCAACCTGTAGTTGTGCATTTGTGTTTTCTAAAGAATCTTGCAATTTATGAGCTGCCATTGCTTTGTCAGTCAAAGTAGAATAGATCATTTCACCAGTCTGCTTATGTAATTCAATCTGATCTAAAGGATGGATGTCCTTTTCTAGGACTTCAAAATTGGTTCTAATGTAATCAGCAACAGTTTGGGGTTGCTGCACCTTGGGTTTAAAATGACTCATTAACATTTTGCCCTGTTGGATGTCAAAAGTTGACATCAATCTTTCTTGATTATTTGGGGCCATTTTCAGATATTGATTATATATTTGAATTCTCAGTGGATCATTCTTGGCCTTGATACTGATAAATGTCCTTTTGATATCTCCTGCATCTTTAATTGGTGTTTTGAAAGAAAATATTTCAACACTCTGTTGCTTTTGTAGTTCTTTCCTTTGTGAGGTAGTGGATTCTCCACTGACTAAACCCGTTTGTTGACTGCCCAATTGTTCTTGTCCTTGACTATCAAGGATTTCATCAATAGATTCTACTTCTGGAGAAGTATTCAATTTTTGTCTCTTGGCCTGAAGCTGTTATGAAGATCCAGTAGGAGGGGTAGCAGCTTTAGCATTTATCTTTTTGCTCTTTTCTACATGTAATGGAGTCTGCAAAATTGATACTTCTACTGGATTGGTTTGAATGGAAGAAACCTGTACTTGATCCTGTCCCTGGGAAGTTTGAGGTTGTTCTGTCATAGTGAATGTGTTAAACACCATGTTAAGAGCACACACATGGTGTATGAGAAGAGAAACACACACACACAAGAGAACCAAGACACAATGAAGGATAAGCGTGAGGCTTTCTTATTTTCCATTATACAAAGATGTACATTTATAGTACAATGGTGTGACTCTTGGTTTCATATTCCAAGGTCACTTGGACTCCATTGTGACTTTCCGCATTCCACACCTACCCATGTAGGATTAGGTGTTCCAACATCCCCCCTTAATCCGAAGGGGTATGTGTGAGTCCAAGAAAAGAGTTGTAATACAAATCTGCAAAGTATACATGGAAGCACTTGGGCTGAATCAACTCTCTGAAATGTTGGAAAAAAGAGGTGGTTTTAGGATGACCACAAACACTGGAATGCAAAACTTGTTGCAGTTCCCGGAACTCTTCCAAAACTGGCAAGAAGCTGAAGGCTTCTGCTAGAGGAATTGTCCCTCATATAAAAGGGAGACCTTCAACCTAAAAGAAGGGAGGTCTACTACCTGTGGTGGTTTTAGGTTGTCCACCAACCAAAGATGATGGTTTTAGGTTATCCACCAACCGAAAATGATGGTTTAGGTTATCCACCAACCAAAGATGATGGTTTTAGGTTATCCACCAACCGAAAATGATAGTTTTAGGTTATCCACCAACCGAAGGCATGCTCATGGGCATCCGTGTCTCTGGCTACATCTCTGAATCCGGAATGACGAATTGTGGCTCAGGCTCACTTGAACTGCTGGCTACAACTCTGAACATGGAATGAGAGATTGTGGCTCAGGCTCGCTTGATCTTACGTGGAAGCTTGTACATGACCACCATTTTCCCCCCTGTCAGGGACAACGTGAGATGATGGCGAAAACTCAACTGCAAGTTTGCTCAATATTTGTGAACAAGTTCTAACATGTGTCGTAAACATCTTCTTGGCTGTTGATGCCCATTGCCAAGAAGCGATCCATCCAAGGTGAATCTTGGTTCTTGCAGGAGGCTTACGTCTGAAGCATCTGTCTAAAGAATGAGTGTGCCGACCACAGTGCTTGCATGGATGAAGATAAAAACAGTGATATTTCATGTGGCCAACTCGATCACAGTGTTGGCATGTCAAAATCTGTTGTGGAAGCGGAGCAGGATCTGGAACAGCTGCAGGTGAACTGTCATACATGAATCCGACACTATGAAATATGATGGGCTTGGTGTAGTCTGGAATATGAAAGGACACATCCTTGTCATATCCAAGACCAGTTCGGTGCTTGTTGTGGACAAGCTCTTCCCAAGGTCTGATGATGGGCTTGAGAAGTGCAGGCTGAGCTGCTGCATCTGCATGTACATCTGCTCTAGTACAAGGCACTGAATGTGGATCAACTGCAACTTTATCTTCTTTCTTCTGATGAGAGTCCTTCTCAATCTTCTGAACAGAAACAGGTTCAGAATGGTGACTCTTTTGCTGAAGTTCGTCTTGTTGGAGCTGAGATTCCAACTGCAAAAACTCAATCTTTTCTTGTGCATCTTGTAAACAAATCTGAATATTACAAAGAGCATTCTTGCTCATTTTTATCACATCATCAACATTTGAATGAATGAGGTCATTCAACAACATTAATGCCTCATTGATTTTAGCCATTTCAACAACTTAGGCTGAAAAATGAAAGGGTGTCGGCTTCAACCGAAAATGCACCCGTTTACAATGTGATGCAACAAGAAATACAAATGACTCAAAAGAATTTCCAACTATGGAAATCTCAAAGTACAAAAGCTGCTCCTCAAATGATGGAGGGCAATCAACAATGACCTACATCAACAACTCAAATTCATTGATTATGAATAAAGAAGCAATATCAATACAATGTCAATATAATATTTCTGCAAAATATGTGCAGCTGAAAACACTTGTGTAAGAGGCCTTTAAGGCAGCTGAAATTTTTCTTCAAAGCGATGTTTTCAATGATGGAAAACTGTCTTCAAATGTCAATTTCTTCAGAAAAACACCCTTCAAATCAATGCCACAAATCACAATGTAAATCTGCAAATTTCAGTCCATGTGCTCCTCATATGCCATTTTCCATTTTCTGCTGTTCATAACTCTCTTTCCTCTCTCTCTCTGCTGTTTTTTTTTTTTAATTAATTAAAAATTAATTAAAAAATAAATTAATTGGGATTAATTAAAAAATGGGAAAGAAGGATTGTAGTAAAAATGGAGGAAGGGGATTAATTAAAAGAGGAGGGATTGTAATAATGGAAAGGGATTTTAATAAATTAAAAAAATGATTTAATTTAAAATGGGTGGGTAATTTATTTAAAGGGAGAATTATTATATGAAATGGGAGGGAATTAAAAATTGGGGAAATATTAAAATGGGATGGGATAATGGGTGAGTGGGGCTATTAAAAAATTTATTAATGAATTTAAAAAGGACAGGGGTATTAAAATATGGAGGAGGGGAATGGTAGTAAAAATGGAGAAGGGGCATTAATTATATGGGTGAATTAATTTAAAAGAATTGTGGATTAATTTAAAAGGAAGTGGGAGGAGATTTAAAAATCGAAAGGTTGGAATTATTTTAAGAGTGTGAACGTAGAGGGCATATTGGGAGGAAACCGTGAGGGAGTGTAGTGAGAGATGAGTCTTTTGAGAGGGCGGTAAGGGGCATTGTGGCAGAGGGGGGAATGAGCATATGGATGCGTAGCCAGGTGTGGAGAGGGCGTATAGCAATGGAGAGGAGTCGTGGAGAAGAAGGGCGAGTGGAGTCTTGTAAAAATCGAATAGAGGGTCGATGTATATGCGGAATGGGTAAAGGGTGAATGGGCGTAGAGTGAAGGGAGTAGAAGGCCGTAAGGCCAAGTTATATGTTGACGGGGGCTTGGTAAGAGAACGACGTAGAGGTGGAAGGATGCGTAAGTGGAGTGTGTAATGCCGTGGGCCGAGTTGGTAAGGGCAGGGAACGCACTGTGTATTGGAGAGGGGGTTAGATATGGTGTGGGGCGTAGCTGTTTAGTAATGGAGAGCGATGGGTAGAAGAGTGCGTAGGGAAGGGAAGGGGTGGAGATATAAGGGGGTAAGGGCTATGCCGTGCAGAGGGGGGCCGAAAGGCCTGAACAATTTTTTTTTTTTTTTAATTTTTAATTTTATTTATTTTTTATTTTTTAAATGTTAAAACAGCAGAGTATGAAAAAGCAGAGTATTTTTTCTTCCAGCAGTAGATGTTGGATAAATGCAGAATTTTCCAGAAATTTCAGCAGTAAAACCCAGAGATTTTAAAACAGCAGCAGATTTTTAAGCACTGAAATACATACTACAGATGGCAGAAATGAAGGCAAGAGTGCAAATTTCAAGTACTGAAATGCAACAACAGATTGCCAATAAACCCCAGAAATTTTTCCAATAGCTCAGCAGCAGAAAATATTCAAAATTCTTTTCCATTAAAAAGCCAGAAACTTCTACTTCAGAAACCCTCTTTAAACAGTGTTTTCCAGCAACTCTTCAATGCAGAAATTAATAGAAATTGCAGGAAAAATGAGAATGAAAACCTTCAGATGGGCAGTGCTGCCTTTCTTCAAAACTACTGCTGCTCTTCTTCAAAACAAATTCTGAATGCTGCTCTTTCTTTGAGTGCTGAATGCGGCAAAAGGCACTGCTACAGAAACTCTGAGTGCTGCAAAAATGTCAAGAATTTTTGCAGATATGCACAGGCCATAAACACAAATGGCTCACTCAATGTGGAACAGGGCCAGCAATCGCCCGCTCTGATACCATGTTAAACACCATGTTAAGAGCACACACATGGTGTATGAGAAGAGAAACACACACACACAAGAGAACCAAGACACAATGAAGGATAAGCGTGAGGCTTTCTTATTTTCCATTATACAAAGATGTACATTTATAGTACAATGGTGTGACTCTTGGTTTCATATTCCAAGGTCACTTGGACTCCATTGTGACTTTTCGTATTCCACACCTACCCATGTAGGATTAGGTGTTCAAACGGGAGAAATGTTTCTTTTAACTTGTGTATCCAACCTCTTTCTTTTTTCCCTTAGATGATACTGTAACGTTAATTTCCAATGTTTTCTTGTAACTTCGCTAACAAATTCCAACCGAGGAAGGATCCAATCTCTCGACCTTCGCACTTCAGGTAAAAAAGAGTCTAGGTCAAGCATCTTTTCAAGATCTTTCATAACATTGTATACATTGACCTGCTCAATATCCTGCTCTATCAATGTTCCTTCTATCCATTCATTTGTATTAGCATATTTTTCAATCTCTGGGATTCTTTGATGTATGTATGGTGCTGATTTATTTTTCATTATTTTATCACAAATGAAGTCGAATGGGTCATAAGGCACCCAATAGAAACTCTTCTGTAATATGAAACGGTCTTCTAATATCTTTTCAGCTTCTTCCCCTCCATCCCTAGAGTTACAGATAAAGGGACCTAATTGACTTTTGATCCGGAGTTGAGCCTTCTTTTTTGCATTACAAAAATGAATTATATCAGAGTTGTTCATTTGCCTGAAGTACTCTAATGCAAAGATTCTCATGGGGACATACTTTGGCAATTTGAATGGACATAATTCAAATCCATATATTCTGACTTCTGTGTGATTTTGGTATAAGTACCAATCACCAACTTTGTATTGTTTTGAGAGCTGTAAAGTTTTCTTGATTTCATTGCTGAGTCTTGGAGGAGAAACTCCTGTCAACAAGGTGGTTGCAGGGTGTATAAAAAGATCAATGAACTCATTATAGGAATAGGGATAATCTCGAGAACTATGAGTGATGGCTGACCAAAAGATAACAGACCTAGGATTCCCTTTTGCATCAAGATTTTTGATATAGAAAGGGAAATTTTCTGACTGGTAATAGAGCATGAGATGGTAAATGACAGAAGAATATTTGAACACTTTCTCATTTTCTAATCTCATGAATTGATCATGGATTTTGTCTACAATGTAGGATGCAAAGTCATACTTGACAGCAGGAGGCTGTCCAGGGGTAAAAATAGACAATAATACTAGAATTAAATGGTCAACATATTCACTGGTATTAAAGCCCATTATAAAGGATATCATATCCAAAACAAGTCTACCCTCTTCAGTGAAAAAAGCGTACCCATAAGGGGGAGGGCCTTTAGGCTGATGATTAGGCAACATAAAGGTTCGGCAGATGTGGCTTAATTCTTCATGGGATAGTTTGGTGGATTTCTCAAGTAATTCTCCCATGGATAGGGGAGTGAGGGCTTGATCAGGTTGAAAATGTAGCATCTCATTGATAGACTGAGCAGTAATGGGAAAAAGGACATTTTGACTTGGGGATAAGACTGCTCGTTGAGTGGGATCATAGTTTGCATGACAGTAATGGATTATCTCAGGGAAAATATGGATAGAGGGAAAGAGGTACCTGGGAAGATTAGATTCCCATAACCCAATCATATCCAAGCCATTCAAATAATTGTCTCTGAGCAACAAAAAATTCGAAGAGGACTATCACTAAAAACCAGGTCTTTAATTTGGAAATCTTTGTCAACTAATGATAAATAATCCAAGTCTCTGTGAGGGGCGTTCAATGGGGTGAAATTTAAAGCCAAGGGAATCTCCATCTCTGGTTCTTGTGGATTCAGAAATGAATTGCAGGGTTTTGAAGAAATGGGCACAATCTCAAGTTTTAAGGATTCAGAGAGACCAATTTAGAATCCTGTTTGAGTTTTCTGTATGGAGTTCTTTAAACAAAAACCAAGATTCTAACGGAGTTCAGTGGAAATTAGGGTAAATACTTGTTTTTGGGAATGTACAGTAATTTGGACAGGTACTGGTTGAGGCGGACGAACTCTGGATTACTGGTATGCAATAGTCCTCAACAAAGTATAGTTAAGGGCATTTGATAGTTGGTGTTTCTTTTTTGAAATTTCTCTGCACGGGACGTGGTCATTCACAGAATGATGAAAATGACGCGGGGAGAATTGTTTTATTGGCAAAGTCAAATGGTGGCGGATTTTTTATTATTTTAATAAATGACGTCAGTATGTACGACAGATGAGTCACGGGGGGGGAGGTGGTAAACGGTTTTTTCCGCACCGCTTTTGAGGGAAGGCAGTATTGAGCGGATGGGCAGCGATTCCACAGAACGAATGACACATGGCCATGGTACTATTTGGAAACAACTGTCATTTCGTGCATTATTGTTCGGATCGGGGATGGCCAGCGGAATTATCAACAGCCATTGATCTTGAACGGGTCGATCGAACGGTTGACGGGACAGGGAGATGATGAGGTTTTAATGGCGCGGGCCTGACGCGTTTTATTATTGATTAATCACAGCGGGAGCGTTTTGATTGGCGGAGTTAGGTTCTTAATTAATCATGAGGATTAATTAATTCCTTTGTTTAAAAAGTGGAAACGTGATCGGGCGAGGGGAAAATATACATAGAGATGGGCTATTTCGAAGTTTGGTTTGAATTAAACTTCGGATTTATTTTTGTTTAAAACACATATATTATATGTTTAAAGTTTTTTCATATTTTTATTATATGATAATGGAATTAGATTAATCCAATTACCATAGGGGGCGGGATTAACATATAATGATATATTTTAACCAAAGGGGGTATAAAGTGGGTTTTTTATTTGAACGAGTTAGGAATAAATACTTTGGTTAAAATCATAATACATGGGTTTTTGGGATATTATATAAAAGGAATTATATATAATAGGAGAAGGTCATTTCTATAAGGAGTTAATAAATAAAATCAATGTTAATATGACAAGGAGACAAGGTAAACTTCAAAATACATTAATATAACTAAGAAAGTGAAGTTTTTAGAAGCAAATTGCATTATAATCACTTCATCACTTAAACTTAGGATAAAATGTGATTTTGAGGGTTTTTTATGAAATATCTCATGATTTTCCTAAGTAAAATGGGATTTTACTTAGGAAAGAATTTTTTGAAGTAAATGAGTGTGATGATGAATGATTTGAAGTACTTAGGTTTTTTCCAATTATTGGGCCGAGGGTCCGGTCTCTCCAAAAGTCAAGGAAATGCCTTGAGCCCCTTTAATTGTCAAATACCTTAGCACTTAGGGGAAATTAGTGAAATGTTTAGGGAAAAATGAGAGGGGAGTTAATAATCTTGACTTTTCTTTGCTGTGAACTTTTTTCAATGTAATATCCGCCTTTACACTTGTGATGAAATTAAAATTTTACACATTTAGAACCATCATTCATCACATGTACTTCTGCAACAACATCTACCTACCCTACCTACTTTACTCTACCATTTTTTCTTCTTTATTAGGGTGCACTTAGATTGGCAAACCCTTATCACACTTTATCTTTTACATATGGAAATCTATCTAGTTCCAACCTTATTACATCCAAGGGCTCAGATTAAACTGTTGAGCACCTTTTATTAACTCTACCTATCTACTTATCTGCCAAGATTAAACTGTTTGGCCAGATATTTATTCCTATTCTACAACATGAAATTGAAAAATGAATGAGTCAAGTTTAAACGAGTTTGACTCTTCATAAATTGTGGCAAAAGTTTAACAATTTGCCACACGATTGCTTATTACAAAAATGAAATGGTAGGTCTATTTAGACTTGCAGCTTTCTTGTCTGTTTTGTTTGGGGTTCATTTCTTTCACTTTTTTGGCCATTTTATTTTTTCACCCTTTGATTTTTCTTTTAGGATATACCCTCTTTCCATTTTTAAAATTTTTTGATTTTTTGAAAATATGGAAAACCTTTGCAACAAGAAAAAGGTATGAACATATTACATAGCCCATCAAGTCAATCATGAAATATGACACCTATTGGTATAGGAGTCTAACATCGTGGACGATTCAATTGGTGGAGTAGGTTATTAATTAACCATGAGGGTTAATTAATCATTTTTTTATACGGCGGAGTTTAATTAATCGGAAATTCAACTAATTAATCACAATTAACACACTTATATGGTTATTTTTCAACCAAAGGGGCGGGATAATAATAATTGGGAATTTTATTAAAATAATACGGGAATGAGTGGATATAAATAAGGATTTAAATAATAAAGTTAGAAATTAATATGAAATAATGAATGGAAGCGCTAAGTCCAAAAACATTATGTTTATGTATTTAACTTATGCTTGAATGGAAAAAGGGTTTTTTATGAGATATTGTGAAATTTCCCCAAGTAAAATAGGATTTTACCTAGGAAAAGATTTTTTTTGTTTTGGAAGTAAGTGAATGATTTATGAATGCTTTTAAGTACTTAGGCTTTTTCAATTATTGGGCTGAGGGTCCGGTCCCTCCAAAAGTCAAGGAAATGCCTTGAGCCCCTCTAATTTTCAAATGCCTTAGTACTTAGGGAAAATTAGTGAAATTTTAGGGGAAAAATGAGAAGGGAAGTTAATAATTTGACTTTGCTTTACTTGAAATTCTTCCAGTGTAGTGTCTGCCTTTGCACTTTGTGATGAAAGTAAATATTTAACACATCTAGAGTTATTATCCATCACATGTAATTCTGCAAGAACATCTACCTACCCTACCTACTTTAACCTACCATTTTTTCTTCTTTATTAGGGTGCACTTAGACTGGAAAACCCTTATCATACCTTTTCTTTTACATGTAGAAATCTATCTAATTCTAACCTTATTACATCCAAGGGTTCGGATTAAACTGTTGAGCTCCTTTTATTTACTCTACCTATCTACTTATCTGCCAAGATTAAACTATTTGGTCAGATTTTATTCTCTATCTCTAAAACATAAAATTGAAAGATGAACTAGCCAAGCTTAAACTGTTTGACTATTCATAAATTTTGGCATAAAATACAAGTTGCACACAATTTTTTTATTTACATAAGAGAAAAAAGTAGTGGCATTTCGATTTGCACACTTTCCTTGGCCTTTATTTTGGTGGGGTTCATTTTCTTTTACTTTTTTGGCCATTTTTATTTTTTTCACCCTCTGATTTTTCTTCTAGGGTATACCCTCTTTACATTTTTTTAAATTTTTTTTTTTTTTGACAATGTGGAAAATCTTTGCAACAAGAAAATGTATGAACATATTACATAGTCCATCAATTAAATCATGAGATATGACAACTATTGGTATAGGAGGCTAACACTATGGACATTTCGAGGCATAGTGCCCGTGTTCACGACAGTGAAAACACTTGACCTTGGACAGGTCTCTCTTGCCATATTCACCTTGGGAATTCTTTCCCTTGGCTTTATTTCCTTTTTCGACTAATGCAAAATCTTCTTCTTCGTTTGTGGAAGAGGTTTCGTCTTTGGTGCTCCTCCTTATCTCTTCTTGTACAAATTTGGACCACAATCGTTCCTAGTCTAGTAACTTCTCCCTCCCATTCACAGAGTCATGGTAGCTATGCCAACTATTATGAATGACTAAAAGTGTTAGGATCACCAAATCATCATCACCTATTGTCACCCCAACACTTCCAAGATCATCTCGACATTGAGTGAACTTCGTCAGGTATTTTTGGATCATGTCACCCTCCTCCAACTTGATCTTTCTGAGCTTGTCTTTCAGCACCAGCTTCCTGTGGTCGTTTCTATTCTGAAACAAATTTGTTAATGCTTTCCACATATCATATGGAGTCACCTTTCCATGGATATTTGAGACAATATTATCTCAAACTCCTTTTGAGAAGATCCTTCTCACCTTTGCTACATTATTCTTCCATGCATCAATATTTTGAGCATTTGTTACTCCAGGCTTGAGAATATTAGTATCTATGAATTCCTTCAACCCGTTTTCCTCTAACATTGCCTCCATCCTATCCTTCCATGCTAACTCGTTGTCCTCCAACACTGCCTCCATCTTGTCCTTCCATGCTATGTAATTCAAATTTCCCTCTAGTGCATATTCGAGTCTCAAATACATTTAAATACATCTTGATCTACTGTTGGTCTCGAAGAATAAATCTGCAAATTTGATGTACATGTTAAAAACAAACCCAAATTCTTCTCTTCTGTTGTGATTCTTGATGCGATGATAACATGTATAAAATCTAACCAAGGGATTCAATCTGATCTTGTAATGTACTAAAACAAAATACTGAATCCTTCTACAATTTACAGAAACAAAATTCGATCGCGCAATCACATAACAAGTAAGAGAAAGAAAATATCAATCACACAACACAAGATGTATTTGGCGAAAGCAACTTCTCAAAACCCTGCTATGTGTATATTGCATTAAGTTAATACCATGAAACAATATAATGATATTCCTCCAATGAGAAACCTCTGCACTCTGTTGACTGTCTCACTTTGATCCTGGCTTGATCTAAGCAAGTTTGGTCCAATATTTAAGCTTTTTCTTTCCTAGGCCTGGCCTACCTTCCTTACGTATTCCTGGGCTAATTGAGCCCCTATTAATTAGGAAAATCTAAGTTAATGATTTCGCAATTCATATAATGCTTCCCGATGACCTCATGCATGACCTGTACAATTTTCTAATTATACAACTGATAGTTATCTTCCCTTTAACCCCTGTCTCAATTGGGCCTTCCTCAGAAATGAAATGCAACAACTATTTATAGCAAATTATATGTTTACTAATTGACCACTATTTGTGAATTAAATCAAATTTAATTCAGTGGACCTCTCACTAGCTCATCTCTTAGTTAGAACTAATTAAACTAATTTTAACTCAATTAATTGAGTTAACTAATTACAACCCAAAAATAACTATATTTGGACCCCCTGAAAATGGGAGAGTACTCTACATGCCTCCTCTTTTACCCTCAACTCAAATTTACCAAGCTAACTAATTATTCCTGACTTAGTTGACTAATATAAGTTGTCATGTGATGGAATTACAATTTTTACTTCTAGTTTAATCAAGGGAAAATTAAATCAGAAGCCTCATGGGTATCATTTTCAACATTTCTTATTTCCAATTTCAACACAGTGGAGCCAACAATTCTATTGTAGGGATTTTTTCCTGGTTAAACAAATAAGAAAACCCTCTCAAGTTTCTTGGAACCTAAGGCAGAAGAATCAAGGGATCTACTCATTGTAGTAGATCCCTTGATCTGTCTACCTTAGGTTCCGGGAAACCTGATAGGGTTTTTTTATTTGTTTAACCAAGCATAAATCCCTATAGAAGGGGATGCTCCCATTGATTTCAGATTTGAGAGTGCCTTAAAATGGATGAACATGGGTTGAAAGTTGATTTTATTAACTCAAAATTTGCTCAGGTTATTCACAAAGGTAGTCATTGAAACCTAGTTTGGTGGGAAGCTCTACCAAAAATTGTTTTGAAGGTTTTTCAGAAGGTAATAAAATCATTTCTAAAGAAGCTCCCATGGATTTTTTTTTTTAATATTTATATTCTAGTGCTTATGATAAACATACAAGGCATTCAAACCTTGATAAAATTTTCAACTAAATCCTAGTCAAGTCCATTATTAAGGTTTGGATTAGGGAGGTCAAGGAGAGATATAAATAAATACCCATAACTTGAAAAAAAAGGTTCTTTATTTCATTTAAAGAATAAATTGACTATGTTGATTGTATCTCTTGAGGCCCTTGGATTTATATAGCACTTTAGTAGTTATGTGTATGTGCATTATAACACTACTACACTAAGGGGTTTTTAAGACAAAATAAATCTTTTGTCTTAAAAAGTCACTTTTTATTTTAGTTATTTTATATTAAAATTTAATATCAATTGAATTGCCTTAAATATAAAATTTAAGACAGAAATAGTGTGAGAAAAAATAAATTTGAGACAAAACTTTATATTTAAGACAAAGACAATTTGAGACAAAAATATTTAAGACAAAAACAATTTGAGACAAAAAAATTTAAGACAAAAAAATGTAAGACAAAAGTATTTTAAGACAAAATTTTATATTTAAGACAAAACGAGTTTGAGACAAAAATATTTTAAGACAAAACTTTATATTTAAGACAAAAGCAGTTTGAGACAAATATATTTTAAGACAAAAGCAATTTGAGACAAAAATATCTTAAGACAAAATTTTAGATTTAAGACAAAAGCACTTTGAGACAAAAATATTTAAGACAATGGCAACTTAAGAAAATGACAATTAAGACGAAGCCCATTTAAGATAGTTAGCAATTAAGACAAAATCATTAGCATTCGAAAGTTTGCATTGAAATATCCATGAGTGGATAGTGGATAAAATTTTATTTTTGATTTTTGAAAATAGATATTCAAACCACATGAAATTTAATCATGTCATATTTATTTATTTTATATTATATTTTTCTTTTTCCTTAAACCACATTCTGAAAATTTAATAACTAAATAGATAAAAAATATTATTTTTTGGTTGGCAACTCAAGGGGATTTGAACTTTCAATCTCGTGTTTTAACCATAGGTGCTCCAACACTAATATTCTTGGGCATATTATGTTTTTTCCTGCTAACCGCTCCAAATACAACCTCTAAGAACTAGTAGGGTCCAAGGAAAAGAGCTACAAGTTCCCCAAATCCGATCTACATTTCATGGACAATCACATTTCCCCCAAATGTCCTCCACATATTTGCCTTGGTGTATTGGAGTTTGAAAAATACATAGGATGCCACAAGTAAGCCTAATCATAAGACTCAACTTTCCTAATGACTAGGAGGCCTTAAAAATAAAAAAAACATCTTAACTTATGCCTAAAATTACTAAAATTTCCTATCCCAAATATGAAATTAGAAATTCTACAAAATTATAGGGCAACAAGGAAACCAACTTCCTCTTCTATAAATCTCTAAGACCTTATGGAGGAAAAATACAAATTTTGAAATAAATCGTTGAAATTATGCTCTTGCATCAATAGCTACCAATGTATCCTTGTAGGCCACCCGATTTAACAATAGTAATACCAATGTCCTTTACCAGCTAGAAGGAACTCCTTACATAATTCTCTCTGAGATCCCCTTAACCCATTGCAATGATTGTCTTTGATGCCTACCTAGTTGCAAGCACATTAAGAAGCAATGTATCATATTGCTGGTTGAGAATTTCGATAAGTATGTGATTTTGTTGACATCTTGTGACTGTCTCGTATGTGAATATATAAAATATTGGATGCATGTCACCCTGACACTATAACATGACTTAGCACTGCCTATCATACCATGTCACTCCCTCCTCGATGCACCTAGAACTCGATAACACTCCCTGTCACACACTCTTATTCATTCATTTATGAATTTTGACCTAGTGCTCTGTTATGTTTTCCTGGCACTCCCTAACACTCCTTAGCACACATTGGCACACCTTGGCACTTGGAACAACTTTGTATGCTTCCCTAGCACTCTAACATGCCTTGGCACTTCCTATAATACCATGTCACTCCCTTCTTAGCACACCTGGAACTGGCTCATTTCCATGCATTTGAAACTAGTGCCCCCTTGTGTTTCCTTGACACTTGGCCCTCACACTCCCTAGCATGTGTTCATGCCACACCCTAGCACCTGCCACATCTTGGCATGCCTATCATGCCTTGGAACTGCCTAACATGTGTTAGTACTTCTAGGAATTCCCTGACACACCTTGGTATTCGTTAGCTTTCATGTCATCATAGATAACCTTGCTTTTTTTGTGACTTGGGAACCCAGCCAAGTCATTGGAAAATCGATGTTGTGCCCAGCCCAAAGTTTCCCTTTGTCTAAAACTACTTTTTCCAACCCTTTATGTAACCATAGGCTTACCTCCTACAAGTCTTATTCTGACCTTCTCCTAACACACTTTATCCTTGAGACACTTGGAATTCGTTGACACTACTTGGCACACACTCTTATTCGTTCATTTCCATGCATTTTGACCTGGTTCTCCCTTGTAATGTCCTAGCACTCCCTAACAGTCCTCAACATCCATTGACACTTTCTGGCATGTGTTAGCATGCCTTTTCATTCCTTGGCACACATTGACACTCCTTAGTTATCATGCCCTCACAATTACCCTTACTTTTTTGGAACTTGGGAACCCAACCAATTCTTGCCTTGACTATAAAAACTTGACCAAGTTACGGTTACTACAACTAGGTTGTGTCTTGTTCACCTAAGAAATTATTATAACCCCTCACCCATTTAACCCCCTAAACCCTAAACCCCTAACCCATTGAACCCCCTAAACCCTTAACCCCTAACCCCTTAAACCCTAATTCCCAACCCCTAACCCATTTAACCCCCTAAACCCCTAAAACCCTAACCCATTTAACCCCCAAACCCTAACCCCTAACCCCTAAAATACTTAACTGATAAATCCCCTAACCCCCTAAACCTCTAAACCCTTAACCCCTAAGCCCCCAATCCCTAATCCCTTAACCACTAACTCATTATTCCTCTAACCCCTAAATGTGTCTAAATCCCCTAACCCTTAACCCCCCAATCCCTAACCCCTTAACCATTAACTCATTATTCCCCTAACCCTAATCCCTAATCCCTTAAATACTAATTCATTATGCCCCTAACCCTTAAGACCCCAATCCCTAACCCCTTAAACACTAACGAGAATATACCACAGTGGGCATGCACAAGAAGAAGAACCAAAGAAATCAAATTCAATAAAGGAAGCACAACCACCACTCCAAACTTGCTTCTCTAAAACACATACAATCGCAAGAAATCCCACTGAAGCTTACAAATTTATCAAGCCCTAATTAACTTACTAACAAATTCAACAAGCCAACATGCTACAATTTGTTGAGTCACCCCCAAATCAATTAGTAATTATTGCATGAATGTACATTTGTTTGTAATTTTATTTAAAAGGTTGAAATTCTCTCAAGAGCGTATAGAATATATCCAAGAGTTAAGAAAATGGAAATTTTTCTTACCTCCACAAGGTATCATCACACTCGGATATATGAAAACATACAAGTCTAAATATTCTACCTCTAAGTCTCAATGGCACTTCAACATGTCAATAACATACTTGCAACAATGCTTAATGAGTTTTGTCTATTGGCTAAAGAGATGTACATCCATCCATCCAAAAATAAACATCTCAATCAATCCAACACCATAAATTGTGCTAAATAGTTCATCATGTTATTTCAAATATTACAATATGGTCTTATATTAGCTCACATATTCCTTGAATATTTGAAAGCCAAACTACCTTAGCACAGTATACCAGAAATATTTGTACTCTAAAAGAAAAAAAAAGGCAACAAACTAAAATAGGAACTTTAACTCTAATCCAGACACTTCATTCTTAGCAACATGATATCTAATGAAGATGATACGTGGAAAAAAAGGCCTCATATATTTTCTATCACATGTCAAACCGAGTGAACAAACACATGCATAGAACACATCAGAAATAGGGTTCATAGATTGACTTGTATTATATGGTTTCAAACCCTTCTTGTCTCCTTCAGGGGGGTTTTTGGAGGTCTTAAAAAAGACTTCCTTTTGCTAACCAAATGGATTGTTTCTTTAACACATGTATGGAAACGTACTTTCCAAATCATATTGTAATAGATTCATAAGGTGATATTATTGGTATTAACTACACCTTATTTGGAGACATCATTTTTATTGTAGGGGTTGGTACCTTTCAATTGGATGTGGTTGGTGATGTGAAGACTACTCAACCTCTAGTAAAGATTCATACTAACACTAACAAGCTTATGAATGCTTGTTTACAAAGGGAGACGCCTCTAAACTTAACTCATTGGATTCTTTGTTTTTTCATGCTAATTATTGCTCTCAACTTTCATTCTCCAAGGGGTTGAGACTATTTTCTTCATTTATTTTACATGGCCCGGTGAAAGAAGAAGAATGGAGATTGTCTCCACATCTTTTCCATTTCGCTAAGTTACAAATAAAAAGAGTCAAATTCTATAGCCAATAGACTAATAGCCTCTTGATACACCTTTATTGAGCTATGCATAGCTCTCACCTATCACTTTAGCTTAATGAAATGACATCTAATAGCTCCAAGACACCATTATAAATGGACTAGCTAGTTGTGAAGCTGTTGTTAAATTATCGCCTCCAAATGTTCAATTATCATGAATTTTGGGGGAGGGGGATATTTTGGTGTATTAAATGGGGCAAGGGGACATAAGGGTAGCATGGATGGGTAGATGTGAGAGGTTCTAGCATGGTTTACTGAGATCTATAATCCTAACATTAGAGAATGAGAAGGAGCCTTAGGGCCTTATGACATAGGGGGTAGGGGGCCTATAGGTAAGGCAATGAGAGAATTTTATAGGGGAAACCCCAATAGTTTTGACAAGGGGATTAGGGGCCACATTATCACAACCCATACGCACTTAACCCATAACCACTAAAATATCTATCCCTTTAACCCCAAAGCCACAATCCCTTAACCCCTACGCCCATAACTCATAACAAGTTAACCGCTTGATCCCTTAAACCCAAAGCCACTAACCCCTTAACCCCTAACCCCTAACTTAGAATCCTTGAACCCCATAAACCCTAATCCCATATCCTCTTAAACCTTGACCCTTAACCCATAACCCATAACCCCTAAACTCATTAACCCCTAACCCCTTAACTCGCTGACACCTAAATACCATAACCCTTAGGCACTTAACCCCTAAATCCCCTGACATGTAAGTCCTTAATGGTTAATATTTAACCCCTGAATCCATTAACCACTAAGTCATTAACCTCTGACCCTTAAACCCCCTATACCTCAACCCCCTAACCTCTAAATCCCATAAGCCCTAACCCTTTACCCTTTACCCTTAACCCCTTACTCCTAAACCCTTAAACCCCTTAACTCCTAGAATCCCTTATCCTTTCTCCCAAACCACAGGTGCTCCAACACTAATATTCTTGGGAATATTATGCTTTTTCTTGCTAACCACTCCAAATACAACCTCTAAGAACTAGTAGGGTCCAAGGAAAAGAGCTACAAGTTCCCCAAATTTGATCTACATTTTATGGACAATCACACTTCCCCCAAATGTCCTCCACATATTTTCCTTGGTGTATTGGAGTTTGAAAAATACATAGGATGCCACAAGTAATCCTAATCATAAGACTCAACTTTCATAATGACAAGGAGGCCTTAAAAATCAAACAACATCTTAACTTATGCCTAAAATTACTAAAATTTCCTATCCCAAATATGAAATTAGAAATTCTACAAAATTATAGGGAAACAAGGAAACCAACTTCCTCCTATAAATCTCGAAGACCTTCTGGAGGAAAAATACAAATTTTGAGATACATTGTTGAAATTATGCTCTTGCATCAATAGCTACCAATGTATCCTTGTAGGCCACCCCCTTTAACAATAGTAATACCAATGTCCTTTACCTACAAGAAGCTCCTTACATAATTCTCTCTTAGATCCCCTTAATCCATTGCAATGATTGTCTTTGATTCCTACCTAGTTGTAAGCACATTTGAAGCAATTTAGCATATTCCTGGTTGAGGATTTCGATAAGTATGTGATTTTGTTTACATCTTGTGACTGTCCCGTATGTGAATATATAAAATCATTTTTTTTGTACCAGTTTAAGGACTTATACCATCAGGTGTGTGTGCTAACATGGATGGAACGCTAACTACATGTTGTATATATTGTAATGTATATGAATAATCTCTTTTGGAAGAGGCTCCACTCATGATGCCATTTCGCAAATGCTTGCACTCACCAATTGTGGTCAGATTGGTGAGGTAGATTTTAAGTTCTCTTCCAATTTATAAACACATACAAAAAAGCATTTACGGACCTCTTGCTTTAATGCAATGTATAAAATGTAAATAATTCTCCATGGAAAAAAATTATCGGGGTCCTACAATGGCTACAACGTAAATACTTCTCCAATGACTACAACGTAAATGCTCCCTTGTGTTTCCCTGACAGTCCCTAACACTTCCTAGCACATGTTGGCACACCCTAGCACCTGGCACATCTTGGATGCAAGTTTCCCTGACACTATAACATGACTTAGCACTGCCTATCATACCATGTTACTCCCTCCTCGAGATACCCAAAACTCGCTAACACTCCCTGTCACACATTCTTATTCAATTATTTATGCATTTTGACCTAGTGCTCTGTTATGTTTTCCTGGCACTCCATAACACTCCTTAGCACACATTGGCACACCTTGGCACTTGGACAATCCTTGTATGCTTCCCTAGCACTCTAACATTCCTTGGCACTTCCTAGAATACCATGTCACTCCCTTCTTAGCACACCTGGAACTGGCTGATACTTCATTTCCATGCATTTGAAACTAGTGCTTCCTTGTGTTTCCCTGACACTTGGCCCTCACACTCCCTAGGATGTGTTCATGCCACACCCTGGCACCTGGCACATCTTGGAATTCCTATCATGCCTTGGAACTGTCTAGCATGTGTTAGTACTTCTAGGCATTCCCTGCCACACCTTGGTATTCCTTAGTTTTCATGTCGTCATAGATAGCCTTACTTTTTTTGTGACTTGGGAACCCAACCAAGTCAGTGGAAAATCAATGTTGTGCCCAACCCAAATGTTGTGCCCAACACTTTTTGGCATGTGTTAGCATGCCTTTTCAATCCTTGGCATGCACTGATACTCCTTAGTTATCATGCCCTCACAATTACCCTAATTCCTGACCCCTAACCCATTTAACCCCCTAAACCCCTAAAACCCTAACCCATTTAACCCCCAAAACCCTAACCCCTAAAATCATTAACTGCTAAATCCTTTAACCCCCTAAACCTCTAAACGCTTAACCCATTTAACCCCCTAAACCTATAACCCCTTAACCTCTACCCCTCTAACCCCCCTTCAACCCACCAACAATATGTGGATGACACTCTTCTTATGGGCTCTCCCTCGGTCAAAGAAGCCCTTTCTTGGAAAAACAAAGAAAACACTGAATGGAGGGAATGACTCGAGGCCCCAGAATGGGTCCAAAAAAATCACTCTCAGGATTGGACTAACCTAGCTGATGAGCTAAGGAAAAGGAATATTCAAAGGGACGATCAGCCGGGCAAGCTAAGATGGGGCTCTAATGCGGCTGGCTTTTCAACATAAAAGAAGCCTATGGCCTCTTATCTAACTCCACTCACATCCCCACTCAGGATATATGGTGTTTCCACCCCTTCACGTCGCCGAACTTTTGCCCGTCCCTGAACCTGGACAATCAATGAACTCACGCAGCCATATCGGGTGACATATTTTGGATGATTTACCAGTCAACTAATTTATATCTGGTATAAAAATATAGGTGAAAAACAATATGAAACATTTTATAAAACTTCAAATAAAAATATGGATTGATTAGAAATTTTGGGATGAGGCTAAGGAATGCTGCATAATAAAGACTCTAAGAGTGCATTGGTTGCTCGAATATATGGTAGTTGTTCTTTTCCTTTATTTTTTAAGCATCCTGCAAAGAAAAAGGTTATGAGGAATTATGAGGTGATGTGGATAAATGTGATATATTTATATAACTTAAAGGTATTAATTTATAATAAGTATTAAATCACTCAAATTTTTTATTTATTTTATTATAGGTTTTATTTTATTATATGTTTTATAGTGATAAAATAAAAAAATTATAAAAAATAAATGAATTAGATTTTTAATTAAAATTATTAGTATTAGTAAAGGCTCCTTCTAGGTCTCCATATTGCTCTACCTCTTCACTGATTGAGAGGTTCCATTGAGCTCGCGGGCTCTAGATGAGAGATTTGTGTAGTGGTCTGACTTGTACGAGGTCGATTCCTTGAAATTCTCTCTTGCAACCGAGCTCTTCCATCAAGGTCCAGACATGCCAGGGAAGAATCATTTGTTTGTGCGCATGCTTTGAAACATTATGGAGGAAATTAACTAAGGATGTGATTATGTAAGCAAGGTGCAGATCAATAACTTGTTGTTTGAAATGGTTATTGGTCTACATCGGTTTCCTTGGTTTTCACAGGAGAATTTGTTATCTTTATTTCTCTTTGGTGCTCTTCATTCGGCCTTTGTAAGTCATTGGTATTATCTCGTGGTGATTGGTAGTCAACCACTCGTTATTTTGGCAAGAAATTGGGAATTTGAAATTGAACTAGTTAGTGATAGGGTAAGCAATTGGAAAGACCCAATGATGGACAATACCAGTTATGAAGGTGGAGCAGTGGGATCCTCAAAGTTCCCCCTCTACCTACACCTTCCTATAGTATAAACTCTCACTCTCTTTAGGAGTTGCTCTTCTAGATCTCCCTTACAGTTTTAAAACAATATGAAAGAATTCATGACTTCCAACTTCAGATGAACCATCAAAATAATGAAATTAAATCCCTTCACAGTCAGTTTGAGAACCTCTCGGCAAGCCCAAGCTCACAATATTAGTCTTTAGATGGAAATGCATCTGTAGATCAGGCGGAAGCTATGTTAGTTGACTCCTCATTTGGTGAATGACTAAATTGTGGAAATTTATTTTATTTTACTAAATGTCCCTCACATCAAACCTGTGGAAATTTTATAAGCATACAAGTATTATGTTTATTTGTGGTATTATATATTAATTTTTTTGGTTACAAAAGTAATATTAATATTGAATAAAATGTACTCATGCTATTTTAATTATATGCTTGTGTTTATTTTTTTGGGTGTCCTTTTTTTAAATGTACTCATCATTCGTCATTTTAGTTAGATGTTTATTCCCTGTGTCCACTTTTTATTTATCTCTTATAATTTTTAATTTTTAAATTTATTTATAAGTGTTTCATGGTTGTATTATTTTTATTTTATTGATAAGAAGTTCATATATAAGAATATAAATTTTGATTATTTTAGATGATCGTAAAAATGTTATTTCCTTTTCTTTAAATTCAAATTTAATGCAAAATATTTAATTTTGTTAATTTTTTTTAATATATAAATTTAGATTTTATAAAATAATTATAATTAATAGTGTTAAGAATATATCTCTACATATTTTATTTTTCATTTGTACATATAAACATATATGGTTGTTTATAATTTGGTGGACAACATGAAATTCGCCACAGGTTTGATGTGAGGGACAGCCTAAATGTTGGAGGGCCAGAGTATCGAGTGCCTCTACGACGAAGGGACAGCCTGAAATTCGCCACAGGAAACGTGACCATTGCCAACCTCCCCTCACAGACCTCGTTTAATAGCTGCTCCAGTCAGGTAATTTTTTTAAAATTTATGTATAGGAATTTGTTTTTGTGATTTATAAAATGTATATAAAGTTTTTTTGTGGTAATCACATTTAAGTATATTTTTCTAACGTGTTTCTAAGTGTGGTTCATCTTCTTGAATTACATTGGCTAGTAGCTAATGACTAGTTCTAAAAACATCAACAAAATATACTTAGATGTAATTATCACCAATTTTTTTTTATATATAAATGATAAATTTTGTTTGAATATAAATTTTAGTAATTGTTCATATTGTAAATAGATTATTAAACTAAAACTCTGTTAAAACTATGTAAAGAGGTTTAAAATTTTAACATTTCGAATAGACACTTTATCCATCTTTATAAATAGGTTTTAGATTTTCTAAATAGACAACAGTCTACCCTAAAAATAAAACATTTAGAACTGTAAGTCTTTATGTAGTGCCCCACTCTAGATTTCTGACCTTGATATGACATTAACAATGATTTAGCCCTAAGGCTCACACATTATTATTTGAGGACCTCAGGTGGAGGATACTGACACTTCACTCTACTATTAGTGGATGTGTTTATTTCCTACTCGGTTTTAGGATGATGGTGGCTTTGATGGATATGTATTTTCTACTGACGTTATGATGATGATAGTTGTGATGAATGTGTCTACTTACATTACTTTTGGTTCACGATAAACAATGATGTGGATGACTATGTCATGTTGATGATTTTGTTATGAAAATGACTAACACTAAGAAACTTGGTGACTGATGATTATTGAGTATGACAGGAAACCACCAGAGGCACTCGCATATGATGAGCTGACAACATCTGGTTTGACAGAAATAAATATTTTGTATTTGAACTTCTAAGTTCAGTGTGAAACTTGTTATATATTTACATATACTCTGATGATATGCCATTGGTTGCAGGAACATGTTAGTTGCTTGGCCGAATGACTCACATATGGGTGATGGGGTTGTACAATTAGATGGAACTTCATGGGAGGGGTGGGATAGTGTCCCTGATCTCACCTACTAGCACTCCCGCCATGACTTAGGTTGGAAAGGTCGAAACACCTTCACCTTGAAGATCATGATGCCGTGGGGGCAAGTCCCAAATTGGGTTCGCTCACGAGGATTTCTGGGGGGCGCACATCAAGGCGGATTCCTTGATCCCCAGCACCATTAGTCTCACTATAGCAGGCAACATATGAGATGATAGGGGTCTCTGTCGTTGCACATATAATTTCCCCTCGTAACCATTGGATGCTTGAAGGGCAAGTGGTGTGGCACCCTTGGAATTTCAAGAGAAATTCTTGAAGGGCACGACCGACTTGGCACCCTTGGCATCAGAAATAAATTCTTAGGCATGGCACCCTTGGAACTTCGAATGGAAGTTCTTGAAGGGCATGACCAACTTGACACCCTCGACATCATTAAAGAAACTAATAAATATAACCAATATATGAAATCCACTAATTCATAACAAGTGATATATGAGGTTAGAACCAAAGGAATTAAATCAAGAATAAAACTTAGGGTAAGGGAGGAATAGGAAGAGATAAAATAATTACCATGATAACTCTACCCTTTCCTTGTTAAAACAAAATATTAAGTGGATAATGTACATAAGTAACTTAATTAGGCAAAAGGGGGAAAGAGGGACAAAGAGTTAAGTATAAAGATTTATTAAAAACTTCATTAAGAGAAGAGGGTGGTGAATTATAATAAGATTAATAAATTAAAAATTGAGAAATTAGAGAACTTCCATGTGGCAAGAGCCAACATAAGAATATTCATCATAAAGGAAACTGAGGTAGTTTAGGGGACCAAATCTGATACTTATCAATTAACTTCAGTAATGAACACAAATTAAGGAGTAGAAAAGGGGGATCAAGAGACACCTAGGAGAAGAAATAGGAAGTCTTGTTGGGTTGAGGAAAATACTATTTTAAATGAATAATTAAGTAAATTATTTTTGGAGAGTCTTGATGAGAGGATGACACATGGGTGGGTGAATAATCAAATTTTGGGTTAATAAAAAATAATTATTTATGCATGAAGTTCCAAGTGTCACCTATGAAGCCTTCTATAAAAGAAAGGGAAATGGAAGGAAAAAGGGCTTTTGTTTACCTTATGGTTGGATGGAGGAGATTATGTCATTTGGAGTGGTTACGAGCTATAGTTGAGTTTGGTGGGATAGAGTGTTATAGGGAGGGGACTCTTGAGCCATAAGTGGCTCACCTCTATCAGCTAGCACATTCCTTCGTTGTACAACCCCATTGCAGCTCAGGGGTCCGCGGGGAAGGAGAGTACCCAAGGAGTAGGCTGGGAGGTTAACCGGTGAGTCACTACATTCGGCTTGACACAACAACATTCAGGCGTGGAGGTAGGTGACATCAAAGGAGCTCGCAAAGCAGTAGGTCCAGTTTGGCTCTCGTCTCAAGGTGTACGGTACACGTTTAGTTATATTTATTTTATTTATGATGATTTCATTGTGCCTAGAATTCACAAGTTAAATGGATGTATGTGTATGAAGTCTAATTTTATGAACTTGGATATAATTGATATAAATTCTTGTGTTCAGCTTTATATGCTTATGGTATAAATAGTTTAATTTTACTAAGTTTTTAGAAACTTGTATGATTATGGTTTAAAATTTCTATCACTGCGTTTTTTAAAAAAAATAAAAAGAGAAAAATAAATTTTAAGCCTAGCATTCATCTAGTAATATATATAGATTTGGGTCTTTACACTTTATTTATAACTATAAGTCTTTCTGGAAACTTTCACTTCCCCTCAATGTTCAATGTTTTCTCCCAGAAGTCTATCTACAATGATGAATTTTTCACTTCCACTCAATGTTCAATGTTTTCTGTGTATAGGGATCCAGTGGTGTGACCATTAGTGGAGTTTCATATAAGAACATAATTGGCATATCAGCCACACATGTGGCTATTTCTCTTTCATGTGGCCCTATTGTACCATGCCAGGGAATTGAGTTGCAGAATGTGCAACTCAGTTACGAGATTCATGGAGTAGAATCTGCACAGGCTCAGTGTAAAGATGTAAAAGGCACAAAGACTGGTGTGGCGAAACCACAGAGTTGCTTCTAACAAGGCAGTTTAATATATAAAAATTAAGAAGGGAGCACATGTTATGTTGTATTTTATGTACACCATTTTTTCCTTGATCTTCCATACTGTAATTATGTAATGGATTTGACCAACTTTCCTTGAAAGGTCTTCAAGATCATCTCCTCCATATTGTAATTCTATAATGGATTTGACCAACTTGAACAAGAGGATCTGTAGTATCATCACATCCATTCTAGTAATATCAGGAGCCAGGGTCTCTAGGAAAGTGCACCAGAAGGTGCTAACCATAAATAACTTGACATGTTTTCCTTTGAACCAATCAATTAATAGCCAATCCCTTTGTCAAATAAACTTTGATTACATGGTGCTTGTCTTCCCCACCAATAAAATTTGATTACATGGTGTTTTGCTAAATAAACTTTGATTAACTATAAAGGGAATAAGTTGTTTGCATAATACACCATTAACTATAATATCCCCTTCATTTTGTTTTGAATTAACTTTCTCCCACCAAATCATCCCTTGGTTATGTTCTCACAAGACATGATAGGAATCTATATCAATGAAGGAACCTCGCAATTGTCTTATTGATCTAAAATAAGGCTAGAAAGTTATCCCCTCATGATTTTTTTTTTCCATATCATTAATAGTGGTCTTCGAGTCCCCAATCTCTATAAATAAACACACTCCTATTCTTTTGGAAATTTCAAATACCTTACCAAAGCACATATTTCTTTGGGAGAAAATTTAAATGTCAATAGATGTCGACCATAATAAATATACTAGTTGAAACAACCTCAGGTATGTTTGGAATCCAGAACCTAATCCATTACCTTTGTCAACATGAAGTATTCGTGAGGGCGTGTCGATCATTTGTTGATTTCGTCTTTGCCTAAGGAATTTCCTCCTAAACCAATTGGAGAGTAGGCTCCTTGAATCTGGTAGTTGAGCTCTCAACTATCACCTAAGCTCTTGAGTGCGCTTATTATTGATAGTAAGCTATGCCCATGTATCACCTTGGCTCTCTGATCGCCCATGTATCACTGATATTCTCAACATTGGTGTGGAGAACATGTGCAGGAAAAGGTGAGGAGACTTCAAATTAACTGAACCCATCTCACAAACATTAATAATTTCTCTTTCAGGTTTTGTTTTGTTTCGCTCTGAAAATAATAGAAATAATTTGAATAGAAATTGGGGAAAAAATAATTTTTGGAATTAGGGTTACAACTTCAATAGTATTTTGTAATGATGTTTAAGAATTGGAGTTGAGATGACCTACTAACCTTAAATTGGAGCAAAAATAATTTTTGGACCTGCTCAATACTATTTTATAATAATATTTAACAGCTCAGTTGGGATGACAGGTGGGCAGACCATCGGACATCTATCTATTCGGGAGGTCGTTTAATTGTATTCTCCAAATACTACTTGTTTAATCATATATTCTCTGAGCTTAGTACAGTACACTGAAAGCTTTCCCTCAGAAATGAAGCCATCCACATCACGCATACATTCTCATCTGGTTGCCTTGGAAGCCGTCCACATCGCACAATCCTGCATGTCCGTACAACACATCCCATACAGCGTTCACCAAGCCGTTAATCATGCGTGTCAGCACATCAATGATCGACCTTGGTTTAAAGGGTTTGCGATGGAGAAATATGGAGCTGTGATTCTTTCATGGAGAGCGGGAAATATCATTTGGCACCAAATTTTCAGCTCAAGGGTACAATGCAGTTGCTTTAATGTTTAGTTTGGAGTTAGGGTTTATATAACTGGGTTAGCATCTGAAGAAGCACAGGTTCACAAGTTGGAGAAATTTCATAATTTTCTAGAAGCCCTAGATCAAGGTATTTAAGCTTCTTTGCTGCTTTCCTTCCTTGCTTCTGAAACGCTACTGTGTCTATATACTCATTTTGGTTCTTAGCTAATTTTGCATGCTCTACATACTCATGTCATATAGGTATGAAAATTTCACTATTTTCAGATTGTGGTTGTAAATTTTTCACAGAAACTGCCCTCTAATCCCTATATCTTAAGCTACCAAAAGGCATAAATATTGCATTGAAGCACAATTTCAGTGTCGTGTTTTTTGAAAGTCTAGTTCAGTAGGTAGTGAAGCAGTAATGCAATAGGAACAATGTAATGCATTGAACGTAGCAATAAACTTCATCAAACCTCCTGTCCTCTATATTATGGGTTCTGTGAAGCAGGCAGTGGCATAGCATGCCTTGCAATGTTACCCAGCAATGGGATGTCAATATTCTTAGGCCATCAAATCACTTTTATATCCCTGAATCTAATTAGTTATATGGTCCCTTCGCATTATTTTCTCAGTTTAATACCACCAAATGTAGTAATTGGTGGTTCTTAGATTGCCCTTATGCTCGATAAAAGAGTTAGGGTGTACTAAAGCAATGAGTGGATAGTACTGAAGAAGAGTTATGGTGTATTAAACCAATGAGTGTATAATCCACTACTCGAAAGGTTGGTCAACCAACCATTAATAAATAGGTTTATCTATTTCCCAGCAAAAATAGCTTATGATGGAGAAATTTTTGGTAGTGTAGTTTTTGCTGGGGTGATTCTTCCATGTGATATGCAAAATAGGAAATTTTGGGATCAAAATTTAGTTGAGAAGATTATTATATAGTTGGTTGAATTGACCAAGTCATTATGTTCATCATTTATATTTTAAATGTAACACAAGAGCTTGTATAATTTAATAGGTGGGCTGACTATTTTAATAGAAGTTAAGTCTTTCATAGTGCCTAAATTCTTCTTAAGCCCTTGGAGTGACACATTTGGCCTTTCAAGTCCATAATGTTTACAACTTGCTCCATGGATCTTGTGGGCTTATCTTTTGTGTCATTCAATCCCACATTTTCTTTGGAGTGACACATTTGGCCTTTCGAGTCCATAATATTTACAATCTACTCCATGGATTTCATAGTTCCTAAATTATTCTTAAGCCCTTGGAGTGACACATTTGGCCTTTCAAGTCCATAATGTTTACAACTTGCTCCATGGATTTCATGTTGCCTAAATGCCTCTTAAGCCCTTGGATACACTTCAGTGTGTCAAATTTCACCTAAATTTCACCTCTACATCTTGCATGAGGGAGCCAAGAGTATCGTGGACTCCTTCCATCACTATATTATAAAGTGCCTCATTGATGGAGGAATGCATGTTTGACATCGACTTTCCCTAGTAAGGCAATATAACAATGAGTAGAAAATTTTGGTATCCATGAAAGGTTGGGAAAGAGTGCATTCCCACCCTAGGATGCAAAGCTTCTGGATAGGGTTAGATTTCAACATTACTTTGGGACTCCCTTCGGAGCTTATCCTATATAAATTATTCTACCATTCATCAATCAACTTTATCTGGGCCTCAATGTGCATTCTGTAGTGATCAACTACATTTTGTCATTCCTCCCATACTCCCAAATGCACCTTTACCTTGTTATAGTCTAGGTACCAAAGGGAGCTTAAATCAAGTAGGTAGGCTAATAAAGAATTCGAATAACGAAGAAATGCACTAATTGGTTGAAAACAATTTGAGTCCAACCTCTTAGCTATTGAGGGTGAACAAAAATCCTACACATAGAGCTAACAATCCCCCTTGGGCAGGGAGGACAATTTTAGTCCAACCTCTTAGCTATTGAGGGTGAACAGACATCCTACACATAGAGCTAAAAATCCCCCTTGGGCAGGGAGGATGGCAAGTGTAATGCCTACACTTTACAGCATTGAATTTAATGACTCCAAGTAGGTCCTTGTTTTGAGACCAAGCCTGAGAGACAGTTGGTAACGTAAACCAACTAAAGCCTAAAACCAGAGAGGGCCTCTAAATAGATAGCGAGGAGATGAAAGTGAGCCTCGAAAGAAACAAATATTTTAGAAGATTGAAGCCATAGCTTTATCTCTATTCTAACACCTTATTTACTTGCACTGGGTATGATTCTTCCATCCTGCTACCGTTTTCAATAATGTGATTTCTAGCCTTCATTTCTGGCAGAGGGTGAAACAATTTGTTTCAGATCCTTCTCTTGGGGTTAAGTTCTATCCTTGTCATATCATGAGGGTGCATTCTTGTTAACCTTGTTCAGTCATGCTAGTTTGGAGTGGTGTCCCCACACATATTTTCCCTATTATACCAATGACGGGTGACCACTTTTGGCAGCCACTCGTGCAAGCCTCCTTGTTTATAAGGTTCTTGTTACCCTTGGAAGCTGGCATTAACATCGATATCTATGAGAAAAAAGGTAGCAACACAAACCAAATAAAACTTAATAGAGTTTAACTAGACTCAACAAAACCAACAAGTGCATGATAAGAGTGAAGTTATTTCTTATCTCTGTTCTCAACACCTTATCCACATGCACTTGCTACGATTCTTCCATCTGGTTTCCCTACACCATAATGTGATTTAATAATGGTAGCGGGGAACAAACTACTTCTGATCCTTCTCTTGGGGTTACTATAACCTTCATACCATGAAGGTGCATGATCCTTCCCCTTGATCATGTTGGATTGAGGTCAAGTGACCACATTTATTTACCAGCGTATACCTATGACAGCTTCCAGGGACCACTTGTGCAAGCCTCCCTTCTTTATATTGTTGTCAACAACTTGTTACACTTGGTATTAGGATCGATATTGTTGAGAAATTAGGTTTGTAATAATCATGAATCAATTTTAGCAAACAAGCCTGTAAGATAATGTTTTTGGAAGTTCCGTATCAAGATTTTGGTTTCTTGTTTTTCCATATAATGACTTTCAGTACATCTCTGATCTCTCTCTTTTTCTGATTTAAAACATGCGATTTGAGGGGTATTTGTACATTACAGTTTTTATAAAGAACAAATATACTGGGGTATTTATTTAACTCCTAAAACTTAAGCCATTTGAATAGGGCAAAACATAGCAGGGATGGAACCTGTTACTCTTGATCATCCTCATGAGTGAACCCAATGCCTCATTGGCTTTCTATCCATGATATATTCTGAAGAAGGGATGGCTTCTTGATCATTCTCATCAGTGAACCAATAAATATTTGGCTTGACTGTCCATGATATATACTGAAGAAGGGATGGCTACACTTTGAAATTGCTACAAATTTTTTGGTGTTTTCCAAAGATGTTGTTTTCCTTATTAATAGGATATGATGATTAGGCTGACTATTTAGCATTAATAGGTGGGCTGAATATTTTAATAGAATTTAAGTCTTTGATTAAGGGTGGAACTTGGAAGTGAGATAGATTAATAAATTTGAGTCTTCAATTAAGGGGGGAAGTGAGATAGATTAATCTTAGAAGGTTGGGAAGTGAGATAGATTATTCTTAGAAGGTTGGGAAGTGAGATAGATTATTCTTAGAAGGTTGGGACCAGGTTATCATGAAGAGGGAATTTAATATATTGATGGATGATGTGGGTGAAAATAATTTCTAGGAAACTAGAAAGTATAAGTGATGGTACTCATGTATCTTGGTAGACATTTTTATTTTTTATATGGACATTAATGATTGGTTGTTCATACATAGAAGGAAAGTACAAAAAGGAAAAAGTAGATGACTCCATGATAAAAGAAGATGATCACAGAAAGAATAATACAACAAAAAATAAAATGATGAAAGAAGATGATGTGAGAGAGAGAATGATGTAGTGGCCAATACAATCGCAAGATGAAAAGAGATGATAGAGAAAATGATGCAACATCATGGGAGAATGGATGATGAAAACATAGAGAAGAAAGAAATATGTGAACATGTAGGTATGAAGAAGAAGAAGAGAAACAAGGTGTGAATAACAATACCATGTAGATGTAGATGCAGTAAATCCATAAAAAAAGAATCCCTAAAATGTTTTATGGTTTATAAATTAATTGGTGTAGCTATGTCTATCATAGGTCTAGGTAGATTAGGAAACTACCCCAAACAACATATTTTGGTGTCTAAGATGTTGTGCTAGCATCGCTATCAAACCTCTGGAAAGAGAACACACTTTTGAAGCCTACATTGAGAAAGGGTTGCCCAGGGAACGAAATGCAACTGAGAAAGAGGTAGAAAGGCTATGCCACATCCTTTAGCAGCAAATAGAAAAAACTCCCATTAAACTAACATCCACCGCAAATATCCAACTGAATATCTATTTTTAAGTACACATATAGAGATATGAAGGACCCTCCACTTCGATTTTCATCTTGCCTTTCTGAACCTTTAATGCTTCTATTGATAACATGTCTGCTACTATGCTGAGCTACCCGTATACGTGTTGGAATGAGATAAATTCAAACTATTCTCTTTCCTCATTGATTTTTAGTGTACCTAGGAGGGTAATACAGGGTACCTAGGGAGGTACCCAAGGGGAATAATAGTAGATGCCTAGGTGCTTAACAGTTTGTATCAGGGCACTTCTTTCAGCCAAAAAAGGGGCAGATTTTTTTATTACTTTGTAGCTTTTCAAAGGAAAAAAAAAGAGGGTTGTGCTTTTGGTGAAAAATTTGGCAAAAACAATTGCATATCTCAATTCCTTTCAAAAAAACTTCTGATTTCAAAAAAAGATAGTCATTTCAATTGGAGTTTGGGAGGTCAAGATATCACTATTCTGAAATCAACTATTTCAGGGCTTTTTCATGATGGCCACAAATAATTTGTTGTTTGCTAGTTTTGAAATGATCATGCATTGCTCCCTCCCTTTAAAATGTGATGGGATAGATGTGAAATTCTAACTGTTTGATTCATGGTTAACTTGTAAAAGTAAATATTCAAATCCCACAGGAAAATGTAGGGACTTTAAATTCTTGTGTGTTTCTAAAGTATCGTGATCTGGTTGTTTCCAGTTCTGATCTATGAGACTTAACTGGACTTAACATATTTCAAATCCAAGGTAAACATTGGACACTAGTTTTCACACTTTTTCTTTGTGCCTTGTTAATGGCCTCTGTTTTTTTGCTTCGGAAAAGAGTTCATGGTAATGACTTTTATTACTGCTAGTTCTATGAAAAACCATTCCTAGTGGTAATGGAATGTGATTCATTTCAATCACTTCTCTTGTTACATGTAGGCTATTACTATGTGGACTGAATATTTCTCGTGTAAAATTGGTTATCAGACTAATAAGAGTTTTTTATAATCAAAAGATATATATCATATGATATGAATATGGATATATGCGAGACTAATGGTAGTTTTTTAAAATAAAAATAGATATATCATATGATATGAATATGGATATATGTGATGGAACCAGTGATTGTGAGACCATTGGAGAAGTTAAGCTTAACAAATAACTAGCTTTTCAAGTCAATGGGGTCCTATATATGTCTACCATTCTACCAAAATTCAACAATTGACCTATGCAATCCAGGCCGGTCCATTTACTGCGCATTGGAAAACCACTTATTTTGAGCCAACAGATGATGATGCTAAGTTTCCTTGGCTTCAATGGAAAACAAACTAGTTACAAGAATGATTGCCACTTCTTTACCAAGTCCTTCAAAGAATGATTGTTGTAAGTGTCTGCTTTTACTTTTGCTATGTCATTGGTAAATAATTTTTTCCTGAAATTACAATGTATTTTTTCCAAGAATAAAAACATATTGACATTAAACTAGAAATCAAATATACAATAGCTTGTCTTTGTTCAACGCTCTCAAACAAAAAAAATTGTTCCATAGCCTACATATCTACCTAATACTATATATTATCCATTCATTAACAACATCTTCCAGCAAGGTCTAAATACTATCACTACAAAAACATATAATAGAATCTGAAGAAAGTGAAATAATCAAGTAACATCCACCGCAACTACCCAACTGAATATCTATTTTTAACTACATATATAGAGATATGTAGGACCCTCCACTTCGATTTTCATCTTTCCTTTCTGAATCTTTAATGCTTCTATAGATAACATGTATGCTACTATGTTGAGCTACCTGTATACGTGTTGGAATGAGCTAAATTCAAACTGCGCTCTTTCCTCATTGATTTATAGTGTAACTAGGAGGGTAATACAGGGGGTAATACAGGGTACCTAGGGAGGTACCCAAGGGGAATAATAGTAGATGCCTAGGTGCTTAACAAATTGTATCAGGGCACTTCTTTTAGCACCAAAATTGCACCTTCATTATCGAAATTTTCACCTTCACTGATGATTGCAGTTACAGTGCACCTTACAACCTTCAGCTGTATGCCATTGCAGGGTGTTAAGTTGTCAACCCACTTTTCCAAAGAGTATACGTGTCGCCTCCATGAGTGAGGGAGTGGATCACATATGAAATGCATTATACCATAGAACAATAGGTTGATCTTGGCATAAACCCACACTCTCAGATCTGTGCTAAACTCCATTAATGTAGATATAAAGCTCAAGGCTATAGGAATGAGCAAATTTACCTTCGTTGCCTTCTTTGTTTGTAGAAACAAGGCCACCAAATTTAATATTTTCACAATGTTCTCCTCCGAGACTAATAAGTTCACTGGTAAGAGCCAATAATTATTTAGACACCTGCTAACATGTTGATTGTTGAGAATGACATCATCCAAGACTCCTGATGAATGTACAAGCTTAATGTGTATATGAAAAATGGGAAGAATAAAAAGAAAATTCAATTGAGAATAGTTGTGAAAAAGAAATATTATGTATCAAGAAGTTGGAGATTCAAATCCCCTGATTTACCTAGTATCCCTGATTTACCTACAACTACAAAAAGGGCATAACTCAGACATCCCTGATTTACCTAAGGGCATAGCATCTAGAGATTATAATGGTTTTCTCAAAAGAATTTTGATTTTTCCTCCTGCTTCTGGTTGGCGTGAACAATAAATGATGTGTTGTTAGGTTTAGTGCTGCTCTTCTTAACACAGAGGGGACCTACTTTCTCTGCATGGCCAAAATCTTCTGTATATGCCTCCTGAGGATATAAATCCTTGCAGCTTCCTTCTCCTGCACCTGCAGTATCAGTAATGTTCCTATTTATATGATGATTGCCCATTAGATTCTTCAGGTCCACATGTTGATCTTTGGGAGGACTGCTCTTCAAATTCTTGAAATGATCACCCAGATTCATAACATGGTCACCCATTAGGGTGCTCAGATTCACATGGTGATTGCCCTCTTCATTTTTCTGGGATTTGCTTGAACTTGGCTGACTATTTTCCAATTCAGAATTGTCTAGTTCTCTTATAGACGTGACGCGTACAGTGAAGAAGGAATCCATCGAATCCCTAGCTTCCATGCTGCAATGGTCACTTTCGTAACCAGACTCTTGGTTTTCATCGACGCCTTCCGAAACCTTTTCTAAACCCTACTTTTCCTCATATATTATTAATTACAACCGTCCTTGTGTAAGTTTGCATACAAATAACTATAAGAGATGGTATATTGGTTTATATATACATATATATAACAATCACAAATAGTTAATTCAGAAGTTCTTAATTTAGGAATTAAGGACTGTGCAGGATGAGACCAAAAAATTATGAATTATTGGAATTTTGCTCAAATTCTTTTGAGAAAACCATTATAATCTCTAGATGCTATGCCCTTAGGTAAATCAGGGATGTAAGTTATGCCCTTTTTGTAGCTGTAGGTAAATCAGGGGATTTGAATCTCCAACTTCTTGATACATAATAATTTCTATTTTTATGTTTAATTTCTATTTTTATTGCACTTTGAAGATGCACATTATACAATAAAAATTTGATGGGTTAAATTTTATAAAGCATAATAATTGATTTATTCTGAATTGATTTTTTTCTTGTATTTCCATTCATATTTGAAAGAAAATACATTTTGCATAACGCATTAAGCTTGTACATTCATCAGGAATCTACCATCATCATGACAGATTCATGACACCGTCCATCATGATTCCTGCCTAGAATCCTTTGTTACCCTCCACAAACAGCGTATCCGGTGTCAGGGCAATGGCGGTGCGGGCATTGTCGGCTTCCTCCAATGAATTTTCTTTTTATTCTTACAATATGAATTTTTTTAATGGCCTTTGTTAATGGCCTCTGTTTTTTTAATGGCCTTTGTGAATGGCCTCTATTTTCTTTGTGCTTTGTTAAGTTTCACCTGTCCAACTCTGATCAGGGACTCTTTGCTACCAAGGCTTCCTTTACATTTTTTTTCAATTGGTCTAGCTGAGAAAGATAGTGAAGAAAAAGTGAGAGTTTTCATTATAAAAAATCTCACAGGCTTTAGAGTAGGGATATCTGGGTGAATGCTTGTATGGGAATATGTGAGAGACATCTTGGGCGTGAACTTGTGACCGTACGTTCTTACGAAAGTGTTCATGTCTTATGTACGGTTAAAGAGTATATTTTATCAATAATGTTTGTTGAAGATTTCTGCAATCTTGTTCACTACCATGCTTCCTAGTTTCTATAATTGTTGTTGCAATGCTTGTTATGATAATTTTAATTTAACATAAAACCAGATCAGTGCTATAAATTATTGTTTTGCATAGTAAAAACTATTGTTCTTATAGGTCAATCTATAGCTTTTATAGGTAAATATATTGTTATTTTGAGAAGAGGATTCCCTGTACTAGAAATGAACATGTTGTCATAGAGTTATCAGTTTGCTGTTGATAGACTTAGTTGGTTTGGGCTTTGCTTTTACACCGATAGGGATTGGCATGTCAGTACAGTCCTTGAGTCCATAATAGTTGGACTCATAACGCACGATAACTCATCCATACCATATCTATCAAGTAGATTTCATGGGAACATCAAGCACAAATTGTTCCTTTTGATGATAGGCATGCTAGACATGATGGTGGCATGCAACAACTCAGATCACTAAACCAGGGACAAATTTCATGTGTCCCTTCCTCAACTACCTGATATAAGTAGGCATGGACCACAGTATGGGATTTTAAATATTAGCATTGCATCAGCCTATAAACTTTGACAAATGGCTTAACACTAAAACAAGTGCTAACCAAAGCGATTGTTTTCATGGGATTTATTCTAGTATTGCCAAACTACTGGAGATCTAATTTCTATAAAGAAACCAGAAGCTACTTAAAGGGATTTGGTGGAGACAAATTGATATAGGCAAACACCTTATTATGGGAAGAAGTGAGGCTCCAAGTTGTTGTTGGCAGAAACATAGGATTTGGTCCCGATATTCCTTGATGGTACATTATCATCTTCATTTCATTTTGAGGTCAACTGAGGAAACAAGAAGAAGATTGTGAGTAGTATGGCCATTAAATTTGCACAAAACATATAATTATGACTGCAAATAACCCTTGTATGGATACGGCATGCAATTGATATCATTTATTAGTTGTTTCCATGAATGCCTTACAAAGACAACAAGTAATTATTCCATCTATTTTCTAGATTTCCTTGGGCTTTCGGAGAAGGTAATACTTATAAATAATAATTTTTCCCTCAAATCATACTCCCCTTTGGGCATTGTCATCGACTGGGGTAAGTTTTTTATAGTTTTTTATTTGTATGTGCATGTGTTTCAGTTCTGTTGGTAGTATTTTCTTCCTCCAACGAGTTTGGGTTTTATTTGGGGAAGTCCTGGGCTATCATTGGTTGTTGGGCTCTAGTCTTCTCTCATTCTAGTGGTCTAGTGATTTTCTATGCTCATCACAATCCAAGGGGAGTACTCTTCTATAAACCATGTCATCCATCCATGTAACCACTATCAATATGCCACTTCTATGACCAACAAATCAATGTGCCACTTCTATGACCAACAAGTCAAATCATGAGTCATCTAGACTTGGTCAAGCAACAAAGTATTGTCTTCTACATCAATTGATTCCCCCCCACACAGATTAAAGACATAATCTGTCATCAACTTTCTTCCATCAATGTCTGTAACCCAATCAACATCATTATAGCTGCTTTTTGTCTGATAATTTTCAGTTTTGGTGGAGAAAAATTGATATAGGCTTGTTGTCCTTCTTTCAAAATTGTTTGAGGGCAATGCTTTGATAATTATAATTATGCATATCTCTAGTCATTAGAATGTCATAGTAATAATGCAACTCACCTAGATCCTTCATCTCAAAACAAAATAACATTTGATTTTTGGTTGTTGGAAAACTTTATGTTGTTCTCTATGAATATTAGGCCATCAAATCACAATGTGACTACAATAATTTGATTTGTATAAGCCTAATGAGGTGACTTAGAAATGCCTTCGCTCTCATCACGAGTCCCATTTCCCATTGAAGAGCACTTATTATTCATTGTTTGCCTGCATTTTGTGAATTTACAATTAGAAAAAAAATAGTAAAAGTTTTTTTGGTATACACGTTGTCATATATTTCAACAGTTATTTATGTAATGATCCTAACTAACGTCCACACATTTTTCTTTGCAGATTTCTATTACATTTGGTATATATGCAAATGGCAGACCAGGTATTTATTCTGTTTTTGGTATTTGTAGTATTTATGTTGTTGATTTAGTTAGAGACTGGTTTTATTTTTAGAAATAACTCTAAAACGATACTTCAAAAGTTTGTTTGTGACTAGTTAGAGGCTTGTTGGAACACTTTGAGAGACTTGACTCAAAGTGTTGGACAGATTTTCAATGCTCACTCAACACTAAAAAATTAAATATTCATAGATTCTCTCCCTAGGTTTATTCATTGGTCATGTTATCTCGAAAAAGAATTAATAATCAAGTTAAAAGTTGCAGTCTTATCGAGCATAGTACATGGTGCATTCAAGAAAATAGCACATCATCATCTGAATATTCAGATGAACGGGAAACAAGACCTGTTCCAGGGACAGATGAATAATTCAATGAAATGATATAATGCAGTTGCAAAATGTGCCAAAATCGGAAACTAAAGAAGTGAAGGCTAGTTGGTATCCATAGATTGGACCATGGAGTTTATATAGAAGAGGTATCTATAATTAAAAAATTGTTTATATTATAATAAATAAATATGCACATTATTTAATACATTATTATTGATCATTTGAATTGATTTTTTTTTAATGAAAATTCACTTCTAGTTCCCAATATTCCTGAAGAACCTATGGATTATATTGATAGTAGCCACTCTCAAGATGAAGGACAAAACACATTTATGGATGAAACCACTTCATAGATAAATGAAGTTGATGTCAATGAATATATCCAGGACTTCTACACATATTTTGAAGAAGTTATTGATTCACCCCTCGCTCAATTGGCTAGGACGCCTCTTTTTGCGAATGTTGAATCTTCTATATTGGCGACACTTATGTTGTTGTTGAACTTGAAGGTTACACATGGATTGAAAAAAAATAATTTGTTGCACTATACAGACTTTTGGCAAACAAAATACTTCCAAAGTACAATAAGTTGCCTCATTCTCATAGAGAAGTATCTTCAATAATGAAAGACATTGGAATGGATTACAAGACATATGATGCATGTCCCAATGACCATATATTGTACTATGGAGAGAATGAAAATTTACAACAATGCCCAGTGTGTCACACAAATAGATATTGTCAAGATCAAGTATCCAAGAAGATTCCTTATAAAGTACTACGACACATTCCACTAAAGCCAAGGTTTAAGAGAATGTTCAAGTGCAAGGAGTTGGCAAAATATATGGATTATCATGCACAATGGAGAAGCCAAGATGGTGTCATGCGTATGGTTGCGGATGGTAAATATTGGAAAGATATTGAGGAAAAATGGCCACATTTAAGAAATGAGCCAAGGAATGCAAGAATTTCTCTAGCAATGGATGGTGTCAATCCTTTTGGAGATCTTAGAACAACGTATTCTGTTTGGCTAGTGTTAATTATAAACAACAATCTTCCCCCTTGGATGGCAATGAAAAAGGAACATGCAATGTTAACTCTTATCATACCAGGTACTAGAACATATGAATGCAATGCTCTCTGGAATTTTATATAAAAATATTTCAATTCAGTTAATCCTAATAAAGAACACTTTATTTACTTAGGAAAATATCAGGTAAAGGATATGGATGTATACATGGAGCCCCTCATTGACGAGCTTCGTGAATTATGGCATGGTGTAAATATGTATGATGTATCAAGACCTGTCAATGATAGAAATTTCCTCTTTCATGCAATTCTTATCTAGACAATTCATGACGCCCCGGGGCTCTCTATTTGTTGTGGTAATATTTACTGTTGCAATGTATTATAAATTACATTTATAATTATTTTCTTCATTTTAGTATTTATTAAATTTGGTTTCCAATCTTATTTTAGGGCTACAAACAAAGGGGAAGCATGGCTGTCCATCATGTGGGCCAAAATTGTTGCATAGGCAATCAAAGGATCTCAATAAAACTATATATGATGAGTATAGACAATTCTTACCACAAAATCATTGCTATCGAGTGCATGATAAACATAAGTCCAATGGAAAGGAAGTTGAAATGAGGAAGCCAATAAAGATGAACCCTGCTAGGTGGAAAGCCATGTATGACAAAAAAGAAGGGACATGTTTTCCCCTAGGAATGAAAAGACTCTCTATTTTCTACAAATTAGAATATTATGAGAACTTGCCAATAGCCCACCTATTGGATACTATGCACATCGGGAAAAATGTGGCAGAGTGCTTGTGGAAACATCTAAATGGAACTAACCTTGAAGCACAAATAAAGTTAAGAAATGACCTTTGAGTTTCCAATATCATGCCAAACATGTGGTTGCATGAAGACAATTCATATGTTCATGCTCCATGGACTTTTACATCAAATGAGAAATAAAACATCATTTCTACTATGAAAAACATAATATTTCCTTCTGGCTTTGGTGCGACATTAAAAAACTTATTCACAAGATATGGATAAGAGTTCTCAGGCCTAAAAACACATGATTGGCACAATTGGATAAAGGTAACGTTGTCACATGTTAGATTTGTTGGAACTTAATTAGAAAACTGTATATCCTAGTGATAATATCAGTTCATGCATATTTGAACATGGTTATTTGTTAATGGTCATGATAGTATTGTGATAATATCATGTCATGCATATTTGAAGTTCATGCATATTTTAACATGGTTATTTGTTAATGGTCATGCAGTATGTGTTACCTACAGCAATACCAAGTACTTTTGACCATGATGTCACTTTGACTATTTACAAATTATGCAAATATTTGAGGTATTTTCAATCCATCATGCATACTCTTCCATGAATCTTATCATTTGAAGTGCATCATTGGTTATGCCTTTATATGAGTTCTTACTTTTAGTTTACGAGAAATCACAAGTCTTTATTGTAATACATGGTAATACTTGCAGGTGGGTCTCATCTAAAGAGATAAATTAGGATGAATTGAAGTATTGGAAGAGGAATGTTTCACTTTTGATGTGTGATATTCAAATGTGCTTCCCTCCAAGCTTCTTTAATTCTCAAGAGCACTACCTTGTACACCTAGTAGAAGAGATTGAACAATGTGGTTCTATTCATATTCGAACAATGTGGCTCGTGGAGAGATATATGAAGGTCTTAAAACAATTTGTGAGGCAAAAGGCTCAACCAGAAGGGTCCATAGTTGAGGGGTACATGGTTTTCCGGGAAATGGTTCATTTGAGTGAGTACTTACCTCAATTTCATATTGAAGCTCCACGATTATGGAATTATAACCAATCTCAATTATTTGAAGGTGAAAAATTAGAGGGTGAAGGGACTTCAAAGAGGGTAAAAGGTAAACAAAATGTTAGTAGTAGTTATTTTTATCTTAAATTTTATAATACATGGCTATAAATAACTATTAATTCATTTAACAAATATATTTTTCATTGTAGATGCTAAGGAGTGGGAGGTGTTGTAACTCCTAGAGATAGCCTAGAGTTGCCATAGACCAGTGCCTAGGACATCTTAGCATAGCAAGGAGAACATAATATGTTTTGGGTTGTCAATCCAAATGCCCTCCTGCTATCTCTTGTCAAACAAGAAAATTGGTTTTGAATGGGACCAAACTCTTTCAGAAGCTTATACAGAGACAAGAATAGTGTGGGAACAACATGAAAAACTCCAGCATAAAAGAACAGACAATTCAGAGACAGCTTACTGCAAAGAGGGCCGATTCATGTAATATGTCACCGAAATCAGGTGTCAGAAAGTGTATGGAGTGAAAGAAATATTAAGAAGATATTAGTTATCTATGAGCTAATACCCAGATATACAATACCACTAAGCATGGGCTTATCACTCTAAGAATCCGTACAAGATGATAGCATTTTAAAAGCATCCACCCACAGTAACTAATATAGCAGAAATATGTATGAGATGAGTATGAAACAATATATCATGCCTGAGCCTATTTAAAGCGCTTGACTGTTTCAAGTGTGGGCATCAACTAGGATGAATCCTCACTTAAAACCAGTGAGCCACTCGCATTCCAGTAACATGATACAAAAAGATGTATGAAATGAAATATTGTATTAAACACATAAGAAAAGGTTACATACTGTGAGATATCAAAGAACAGAATCCTCTAAGACAGATATAACTCCTCCTCACTGAGACCCTACGGGCTCTGAGCCCTCATACAACAGCTTTACAAAATGTATTACAATATCCCTTTCACTGCACAGCTCTCTGATAGAAATCTGGAACCCCTACAATGTCTTTCTTCCCGATTTTTATAGGAGAAGCTCCCAAAAACCTAACAGAAGGTAGTTGGTCGACATTTAATTGACTTATTAAAACAAAATGGTAAACAGGGTGCCTGCCCATACTGTTTGACGGCTCTAGAATGCTGGCAAGTACTCTGTGACTACTCCAAGAAGTGAATGCTGTATGTGCGGACCTCTCCAGGGGTAAGGTATGGAGAATAAAATATGTAACACTCTGTACTCTTCTGAGAGAAAAAATTGTTGAAATAAAACCCGGAGGATATGATTTTATGCAGTTGTACTCTTTGCCTTCTGAATGCTGGATTGTTATTTAAAATCTTCAGTGTCGGACACTGCATTCCAAGATTTTCAACTAATACCCATGCTGCGACATTAATGTCTTTGTCTGTAGAAATATGCCATTCAGATCATTTGGTGGAGTTTGACAGATTCCAATTTTGCTTCCTTTAATGAAGGTCATGTCGCGGCAACTACCCAGGACCTTTCTTCATAAATTCTGCCTCTGCAAGCTTATTCCTCTGGTGTGTCTTCGATTTCTATAACAGAGGTGGAGATCAATGGCAATTTACCTCCTTTTTTCACCCTGCAAAATACACAAATTTGTTAGAAAAACAAATGCACGGAGGGGGCGATTATGGAGGATGGGAGAACAATGGCGCGGCGGTGGAACAGTGATTTATGCGTGAAAACGGTGAAAAGCGCAATGACACGGTGCATAATGGGGCCTGGAGGAGAAATGCATCGCTGGCCGTTTTATTATGGTCCACAGGCATAAATCAACGGCGGAGATCGAACGGTGGAACAATACATGAGATGAGCAAAACACATGTGAAACGTTTACATTTTAATGCAGAATGCAACACCTTGGTTATACGTGGAAATGCAACAAAATGCAGTAGAATGTGATGACACGATTGCGTGAGGTGGGACCCATTATGAAATTGCAATCGCAATCAAAGATGGGAGTATGGTGGAATGACAAAGCATGAAACTTCCGATGCGATTGGGACAGCAATGATATGAAAAACCTTTGAAAAATGAAATCATAACAAAATTAGAACTAACAAAGGGAAAGCCCTTTACTTTGTGAATGGGCGGAAGAGTTGAGTGGTGGGGCCCAAGAGAATTGCAAATCGCAATCAGAAATCGGGGCAGAGGATAATCACAATCGCGATAAGGAATGTGTGATGCGATCAAAGGGGAAGGCGATCAGATCGATCGCATCGCAAAGGGTTTGCAATGATCAATCGGGAGACCACATAAGAATTCAACGATTGCGATGGTGCGATTGGCGCCTTAAGAGTCAGCGCTTGGTCCTAGAGCTCGGATTTATGGGGAACAGTTGAAAGGGCTTGCAGCAAGGGAGCTGGGCCTTAATATTTTCATCGCGGGCCTTTTACAGCATGATTTGATTTTGGAGGCGGTGAACATTTATGAAAAATTGATTGCCATAGGTCGTAAGAGGGAACTTGGCAATGTCAAACGGGGTTACCGACCGGGAATCTTAATGGGGGCTGATATGATCAACATCGGCTCCAACTGGGGACGACACGTTCATCCCTGGACGTGTCGAGAACTCGCAGACCACCTGATCATCTTCTGTGCACACTCTGCCCCCCAGTACTTCTCACTTTTCACTTGATAATTCATTACAGCACCCACATTATTCAAACAAAGATAAAAACAGAAACTAAAAATAGCCAAGCCAAGATTAGACTATCCGACTCGCTGGACTTTGTAGAAATCGGAACAACTACCTACATGCTCATAGGCTGAGCTTTATTCAGCTTTTCCTACCTACCCTACTCTACTCTGGAAAACTCTGATACTCTATGTGATACAATAATGCCAGTGCAGCCAGTCAAGTAGTAGCAAAAAGGGAAAGGAGCACTGACTTCCTGTCAGAGATAACCACAGGGTGCTCTACATGTGGTTCTTCAAAAATGCGGTCATCATCAATGGTGACAATCCTTGATGAATCTGGCCCTGTTGAAAGATTAATGCTGGAAAATTTGAGCTAATCAGGGCCTCCATATATTTTGCCACAGGATCAATAAACAAACGGTGTGCACTCTTTTCTTTTAGGCCTTTGATAATTGGCAGGCTGCCTGTGTCCTGGGCAGCTCTGATTACTGCTTCTTCGGAGTGGCCCTTAAAATCCTGATCACCTTCTTCTTGTACTTCGAAAGGCAGTGGGATCTCTTCTTTTTTTGCAGGAGGGATACCTTCCAAAAAGGCTTTGGGGTCTCTGAACTGATATGATTTTACTTGCGAGTTCAGAAATTCGATCTTAGCTTCATATCTTTCGGCCACTAATTTTAGTGAAATCTTCTCAAGTACTGGTGGGAAACTTGAGCTGAAAAGAATAACCCGTGGAAGGTCCTCCACTTTCATTCTTTCCAAGCTACAACAACACTCTGCTATGAAACTTGGATGCATTTCTACAAACTGTTCAAAGTCTTCCATTGATGAAGTGGCTTGGTCCTCAGCATGGCTGATGCTGTACCGCGACATGGTCTCCCAGTGGAGTTTTTTTAATCATTTAGGAACTATGGATTCGCCAGGTGGATGATTTAAGATCTTACTGTCCACCACAGTGATTTACCAAATCAAAGCCATTTGTCTCTTCCCCAGCGGAGTCGGGATTTTCTGTTGGGATTTCTTGAGAAGAAGAAGATGGATAATCCTCTACAGAATATTCATGGATTTCAGTAGGGACTGATTTCTTCTCTTTCCAACTTCTTCTATGAATAATCTTCTCTGGGTTAGACACAGGTGTTTTCGGCTGTGATGTGTCTGATCTCAAATGTGGCCTACGAGAAGCCAGGACTGCCAATAGATTTAACAAATAAACAACAGTGGAGTCGCCAAGGTGAGAGATACGCAACTCTTCAACTCTCTGTGCTCACCTGATTAGAGAGTGAAAACTATTTGTCGAGGCCCATGGAAATTGATTTTCTTAAATTCGTCCCTGGCAACGGCGCCAGAAAGATGTTGTAACTCCTAGAGACAGCCTAGAGTTGCCATAGACCAGTGCCTAGGACATCTTAGCATAGCAAGGAGAACATAATATGTTTTGGGTTGTCAATCCAAATGCCCTCCTGCTATCTCTTGTCAAACAAGGAAATTGGTTTTGAATGGGACCAAACTCTTTCAGAAGCTGATACAGAGACAAGAATAGTGTGGGAACAACATGCAAAACTCCATCATAAAAGAACAGACAATTTAGAGACAGCTTACTGCAAAGAGGGCCGATTCATGTAATATGTCACAGAAATCAGGTGTCAGAAAGTGTATGGAGTGAAAGAAATATTAAGAAGATACTAGTTATCTGTGAGCTAATACCCAGATATACAATACCACCAAGCATGGGCTTATCACTCTAAGAATTCATACAAGATGATAGCATTTTAAAAGCATCCACCCACAGTAACTAATATAGCAGAAATATGTATGAGATGAGTATGAAACAGTATATCATGTCTGAGCCTATTTAAAGCGCTTGACTGTTTCAAGTGTGGGCATCAACTAGGATGAATCCTCACTTAAAACCAGTGAGCCACTCACATTCCAGTAACATGATACAAGAAGATGTACAAAATGAAATATTGTATTAAACACATAAGAAAAGGTTACATACTGTGAGATATCAAAGAACAGAATCCTCTAAGACAGATATAACTCCTCCTCACTGAGACCCTACGGGCTCTGAGCCCTCATACAACAGCTTTACAAAATGTATTACAATATCCCTTTCGCTGCACAGCTCTCTGATAGAAATCTGGAACCCCTACAATGTCTTTCTTCCCAAGTTTTATAGGAGAAGCTCCCAAAAACCTAACAGAAGGTAGTTGGTCGACATTTAATTGACTTATTAAAACAAAATGGTAAACAGGGTGCCCGCCCATACTGTTTGATGGCTCTAGAATGCTGGCAAGTACTCTGTGACTGCTCCAAGAAGTGAATGCTGTATGTGCGGACCTCTCCAGGGGTAAGGTATGGAGAATAAAATATGTAACACTCCGTACTCTTCTGAGAGAAAAATCTGTTGAAATAAAACCCGGAGGATATGATTTTATGCAGTTGTACTCTTTGCCTTCTGAATGCTGGATTTTTATTTAAAATCTTCAGCGCCAGACACTGCATTCCAAGATTTTCAACTAATACCCATGCTGCGACATTAATGTCTTTGTCTGTAGAAATCTGCCATTCAGATCATTTGGTGGAGTTTGACAGATTCCGATTTTGCTTCCTTTAATGAAGGTCATGTCGTAGCAACTACCCAGGACCTTTATTCATAAATTCTGCCTCTGCAAGCTTAGTCCTCTGGTGTGTCTTCGATTTCTGTAACAGAGGTGGAGATCAATGGCGGTTTACCTCCTTTTTTCACCCTGCAAAATACACAAATTTGTTAGAAAAACAAATGCACAGAGGGGGCGATTATGGAGGATGGGAGAACAATGGCGTGGCGGTGGAACAGTGATTTATGCGTGAAAACGGTGAAAAGTGCAATGACACGGTGCATAATGGGGCATGGAGGAGAAATGCATCGCTGGCCGTTTTATTATGGTCCACAGGCATAAATCAACGGCGGAGATCGAACGGTGGAACAATACATGAGATGAGCGAAACACATGTGAAACGTTTACATTTTAATGCAGAATGCAACACCTTGGTTATACATGGAAATGCAACAAAATGCAGTAGAATGTGATGACACGATTGCATGAGGTGGGACCCATTATGAAATCGCAATCGCAATCGGAGATGGGAGTATGGTGGAATGACAAAGCATGAAACTTCCGATGCGATTGGGACAACAATGATATGAAAAACCTTTGAAAAATGAAATCATAACAAAATTAGAACTAACAAAGGGAAAGCCCTTTACTTTGTGAATGGGCAGAAGAGTTGAGTGGTGGGGCCCAAGAGAATTGCAAATCGCAATCAGAAATCGGGGCAGAGGATAATCACAGTCGCGATAAGGAATGTGCGATGCGATCAAAGGGGAAGGCGATCGGATCGATCGCATCGCAAAGGGTTTGCAATGATCAATCGGGAGACCACATAAGAATTCAACGATTGCAATGGTGCGATTGGTGCCTTAAGAGTCAGTGCTTGGTCCTAGAGCTCGGATTTATGGGGAAAAGTTGAAAGGGCTTGCAGCAAGGGATCTGGGCCTTAATATTTTCATCGTGGGCCTTTTACAACGCGATTTGATTTTGGAGGCGGTGAACATTTATGAAAAATTGATTGCCATAGGCCGTAAGAGGGAACTTGGCAATGTCAAATGGGGTTACCGACCGGGAATCTTAATGGGGGCTGATATGATCAACAGGAGGAATTACATCTATATGTTGCATACAATTCTGACTTTATGTTGGAATAGATGGAGAAGTACGCTGAACAAAAGAAATTAGAAGATGAAAATGTATGGACCAATATATATAATAGACATGGTGAAAACACTAATTGAGGATTGCCTGCAAGCCATAAAAGAAAGTGGCCAGATAGATGCTCATGGAATTGGCTAAAGACCAATATTGAAAATGAGGAAACAAAATGGAAGGATAGAGTGACACAACAACAATTGAATTTCATTAAAGGATCTATAAATGGGGAGGTGATATATATTAATATGTTGCATATATTTAATAAATTATCTGTTAACTTTTATATCCTTGAATCTAATTAGTTAATATTATTATGAATTTAGGTAAGATATTACAAAAGAATGTGGAATTTTGGTCATCATTATCGCATTAGAAAAGTTGATGAAAGAGACAAACTTATGATTGTGGAGTTTGAACATCATTTCAGGTGGAATGTCGTTCACATGCAAATGATAGACAACCAATCACAAGCACACTTCGCTACTATAGAGTGTTGGAGGATATTATAGAGCTTGATTTTATGTCTTTCAAGAAAGTTATTTTTCGTGTTGAATGGTACAAGCTTATCGAAGTGGGAGAAGAAAAAACTATCTCGCTCCATAATAATGGATTCCATATTATCAATACATCTAGGTTTGAAGCCACTTCTGAACCTTATGTGTTTCCAAGTCAATGTGACCAAATTTTTCTCATTCCAAACTTAGAACAACCTGGTTGGTCATTTGTGATTGATTATGATCCAAGGGGACGAAGAGCAACATTTGTTCCAAATGTAGAGGACCATGATTTACTTGAAGATGCAGAAGTTCCCCCAGAAGACATAGATGGCCAAGATGGAGATGATGTTATTGTCAATGATGCATATGACTAGGACGAAGATCATGACGAGTTTATTGAAGTGTCTGAAGGACATGACCAACCACATGGACATCAAGTGCATGAAGATGATGAATTTATTGATTTTAATTTACCTGTAGTTGAAGGTGGTGAAGACTATGAAAATGATGGTATTAATTTATTTGTCGATTTAGGGTCCATTAATGATGGGGTATTTATGCCATGAGATGAGGAAATTTCATGTGAGGATGACATTTTTTGATCACTACGTTTATTTTAAGATATTTGTAAGGATTCACTACAGTTAAGTATTGAGTTTCTAATTGTAATGGACATTAAGTAATTTGAATGTTTAAGGTTTTAATTGAAAAACACATGTATATTTGGTGGAGGCACCTAATCTACTACACTTCAATTTCTTAATTGAATTTTTGAAAACCTTTACTTTATGCCATCTCACCTAGGCAAGAGAAAAATAATACTATAAACCTAAAAAAACTTTGCATATTGAGTATTGTTTATGTTTTTTTTATGTATTGAAACATATTGAAATTTGTTTATGTTATTTTTCATGTGCTAGTGAATTTTAATTTTGTTATTAATGTCACTAGCATATGTTCTCAAATCAATATTTTCTTATTTTTATGTTATTATGTTTCTTTTTAAGAATGTTACTTCTGAACTGGGGGATTCAATGGTCTTAACCACTTTTACGGAAATGTTAACAAATGCACGAGGGAAAGACATTGCTATGATGGTGCATGAGGTAAGATTGAATATCGTATTTTATAAGTTCAATTATCTTATGTTCTTTATTATATTATGCTAATTTATATTTTTGGAATGCATGCAATTTCTAAAGTCATTCCAACCCCTATCACACCTTTCAATACATCTAAGCTTATGCTAGTGGTAAAGCTTGATCAATATTTTTGTGCAGTAAATTAACTTATTTCACTTTATATATTTATTAATGTTTGTGTTTTTGCTAAGCATGCATTTTGTTGGCATGCAGGATTCATTTATGTCGGTCAATACATCAAATGTTTCCATGCAGGTATCATTTATGCCCCCTAATACATCTAATGTTATGCAAAATGTAAGGTTCAACAATCTATTTGTGTGAGTTTGATTATGTTATTTGTTGAGAAATCTAGGGCATAACAATGGAGGTGACTTTTACTTGATTATGTTATTTGTTTCTATACTTTTACTTCAACTATGAGCTCTTGCTTCAATTTGTATGTTTACCATGATGCCTTCTTACTAACATGCATTCAACCATGGCAAATGTCTTTCATCTTTTAATTTTTTCTTGCTATTCATCTATATTATCCTTGAGCATGAAACCCATGCTTCAAACATAACAAAAATGATTTTTTTTTCCTTCTTTACATAAATTACATAAAATCATGATTACATATGTCATTATGAAGACCAAACCTAGTTTACATATTTCAACTTTATTCATCTTTTATTCCATCTTATTATTTATATTTGTGCCTTGCAGGATGTTTCTAGGGTGACTGATGCCGCCGAAGGCTGCAAAACCCACATTCTCCATATAAAATTTCATGTCACATTCATTTTCCAAAATGAATTCCCAAATTGGGGCAACCTCTAATGCGGAAGCTCCTTATTTAATCTTCAAAGAAGATTTCTTCACTTTTAATCCATGGTTATAAAACCCCCCAATACAAACATCATATGCAGAAGTTGTGTCCTTATCATACCCTATGGTTATAAACCATAATAATATTCACACCTTGACAATTTCTTTTATTTAAATAAACCCCTTTATCAAAGGTTTTCTACTTTCATTTATTCACAAGCGGAAACCATTTTCCTTTCTTATTTCCATATAAAAATACCCACTTTAATATTTCATGTTTTCGACTTGAGTTTGGTTCAAAACCCAAATAATAGAATTATTAATTTGGAATTAATATTCCTTTCTCACACTATGGTTTAAAAACCCCAACCTACCAATCCTGAATCATATTTGCTTATGATTTCAATTCTAAAGTTTAAAACTTTATAAACCATATAGCGTATCATATATCTTTCAAAGCTTAAATTTGAATTAAAAACCCAACCATATCAATAATTCAAACCTTTTGAACCGCGGCATACCCAACTCACTCATTTGACATACCTTATCAACTTTGGATAAAATCAAGTCCCCACATATATTAACCTCGGCCCATAAGACTTCTGCTAACTGCATATTCATTTGTTGTTCTCTCTTCCATTGTAGCCTCTGCCACTTCACTTTCTTCTTCATGAGCCAACCAATTCTCTGGTTTTCTTCTATCATCATTTTCAATTTATTAAATTGTTCTCTTATCTCAGCTAACTCTTTGTCATATTCTTCATCAGTCAACTGCTTCCTTATGCCATTTGCCTTGGCATCTTCTTTCTCCTTTCTTCTGTTGTGGTCTCTCTCTGAACCTCTACTATCTCTTCTATGACTATCAGTAGTCATCTTCTTCTCCATTTCTGTCTTCATGAGTTCCTCACTCATTTCTCATGAGTTGTACTAAAGCCTCTGCAATAAAAAGTCCTCCTTGTTACAACTTACCTAACCAATCATTTTCTCTGGATTTGGTCGTTTGGCAAACATTGGTTCTCTATCTTCTGGAACCTCTTGAGCATTCCTCTCTGCTCCTTCTAGACTTCAACTCATATGCAACTTCTAAGAACACAATTTTCCTTTTTATCCAACCTCTGTTGGAATTCTTCAAGGTTCTCCCACATTCTTCTTCCACTTAGAATCCTTTACTGGATTCCTTCATCACTGCTCTTAAAGTTGTGATCTTCTTTTGCATATATTTCCTTCAACTGCCTGCAACCTGAATTCTACAAACATAATATTCAAACCAGAGTTAAAATAGCATTTATCAACTCACCTTCAAGATAACTATGTGATCTTGTTTCATCTCTCACCAACACTGTATCTCTATGTGCTGTAATCTATTAGTTTCAAAATCTGATTTATTTTTATTTTCTCCATCACACATGCATTCATTTTAATTTCAATTAAAACAAACTTGAACCTTCAAAAGAGCTATTTCTTGCTTTGATACCACTTGATGCAGCTGAAGGCTACAAAATCCACATTCTCCATATAAAATTTCATGTCACATTCATTTTCCAAAATGAATTCCCAAATTGGGACAACCTCTAATGCAGAAACTCCTTATTTAATCTTCAAAGAAGATTTATTCACTTTTAATCCATGGTTATAAAACCCCCAAATACAAACTTCATATGTGGAAGTTGTGTCCTTTTCATACCCTATGGTTATAAACCATAATAAAATTCACACTTTGACAATTTATTTGATTTAAATAAACCCCTTTATCAAAGGTTTTCTCCTTTCATTTATTCACAAGCGGAAACCATTTTCCTTTCTTATTTCCATATAAAATTAAATACCCACTTTGATATTTCATGTTTCCGACTTGACTTTGGTTCAAAACCCAAATAATAGAATTATTAATTTGGAATTAATATTCCTTTCTCACACTATGGTTTAAAAACCCCAACCTACCAATCCTGAATCATATCCACTTATGATTTCAATTCTAAAGTTTAAAACCTTATAAACCATATAGCATATCATATATCTTTCAAAGCTTAACTTTGAATTAAAAACCCAACCATATCAATAATTCAAACCTTTTGAACCGTGACATACCCAACTCACTCATTTGACATACCTTATCAACTTTGGATAAAATAAAGTCCCCACTATTGAGATTCAATAAGATGATGAGCTTAGTGAAAAGAGTCGCCTTCACTAAGTGGGCCCCGTAGGCTATTTTTGGCGCAAAGTCTATTTTTAGAAATGTCGATCATATTCTATGAGTTGCATGATGCTATTTTTGGATGGTTGGTAAAGTTGGAAAAATAGATGGACTTCTATTTTTAGACATTTTGGGCAAAGTCTATTTTTAGACTACCAGTCTAAAAATAGACATGTCGGATATTATTAGCTCTTAATAATATTTGGACTCTAAACATTATCTTATTCTCTTGGAGCACTGACATTCAGTTAACAGATCTTTCAGATCAGCTAGCTGAAGGAATTACGCAATTCCTAGAGCTACTGGTGGTTCATGCATGGAGGAATTCAGTTAGAACTCAAGTGGCAGAGTTTGGTGGAGTTGGAGAAGTAGTTGGTGGAGTTGGTTTCTAGTTTAACTACACTTATGGAGTTAAACTCAGTTGAACTGATTGTGTCTATTTCTAACTGATTGATACTTTCAGTGGAGTTGAGTGAATTAATTAGTTAAATTAATTCACTAAATAATAACTCATTATTTAACTGGACAGAGACAACAGTTAACTATAGTGCAGAACAGATCAGTGGAGACTCAGTGGAGAGATTGGTGAAAGAGCAAGTGTGACTATCAGTTGTGACTATAGTGATGCATTGATTGCATCCAACACTCAGTGGAGATGCCATTGAAGATTGCGTGAGCAAGGCTGGAGCAATTTGAACTCATCCAGAGCCATTCTTCAACAGGTATTGCGTAGTAGAGGCAGGCTATCAAGAGGGAAAAAATCAATGCAGATTTTTGCTGATTGTTCTTGATTAATGTGTAGCGATTGTATTGTACTGAGAGCTTAATATGATCAGTTTTGTATGAGGATTGTTACATGATCTCTATGACATATATTATATACATATAGTTGGGGTTTTCAGCTTCAGGCTTTCCCGTTAACCAACTGTGTTAATGTGTGTGAATTTTTTATTGTTTCATGTGTGCATTGCAATCTTGATTTAATTTCTGCAAATGATCAATGGTGGAATAGATTCTGTATTTTGCATGAAGTTAAAATAGTGTGAGATCAGGAGAATCTTGGACATACAACACATAAGTTATATAATTTCTACACCCACATATATTAACCTCGGCCCACAAGACTTCGCATATTCTTGTGGAATTTCATCAAACCAAACTTTATATTATAAAATTAACATAAACTTTTAGAACTTACCCTTTCCGCTGGTAAATAAAATTCACACATGTCGAGGCTCTTGTATGTCAAATCATATATGGCCCACAGCTATCAACCATATCTATTCATTGCCCACCATTCATTCAATCGGACGGCTGACGCATCACATCAACCAATCCGACGGCTATCACGTAACAATGATTCACAAGACTTAACGTTTCAAATCTACGTGAAAGAAATGGTTTTGAAATACCGCCGAAGCTATCAATCGCTACCTAAGTGATATCGCGTTCGCTCAAGACTTTACTGCTTACCACTCAAGAGCAGCGTGAAAACCATTTATGGTTTTCAAAAACCCATCTTCACTGTTCCACTTGCCTCCGTTGACTCACAGTTCCATACCATGTTGATTCATGGTTCCTCTTTACTTACTCTTTCCAAAACTGTTGGTTTCGTTATAACTCCCTCCTGAGCTTTTAATGCGCCTATCTCTCCACCATTTATCAATTCACAGGTTTCATAAACCCCTATACATGAACCCTCAGCTTCAATAATCAGTCTTCATGATAGGAACACATTTCTCACCTGAATACACCTTTTATGCATTAAGCCCCAAATGATTCCAGATCCTATCCCGCTTACACAGTGTTTCCAGAATATCAATTTAAATATCATTGTGTCATCGATCCATTCAGTGATCGATGACTGAATTTAACAAATGCAATTTCATCCAATCTTCTCAACTGTATATGCAAACCCTTATTGTGCTTCAGCTCAAAATCACAATATTGACATTAAACCTGTCTCAACAATTTACATTAAACTTGTCAATGGTGTGCAGAACCACCATTCAAACCCTGTTGTAGATTTTTATCACACACCTACTCATTGAAACTCAAAGCATTTCTCACACATAATTAAATCAATCAATGCACACATAATTCAGAAACAATCACTTTATATATAAACAAATATTTACATAAATCCAGAACCGTTCATGTTCTGTCTTTCCTTCTTTATGCCTAATATTCAAATCAATGGCCCTTTTCTCCAACTGCCTGTAGGCTTAACAAATAAACCCCCTGTTTGTTAAAAACCCTACTCTACCTCTACTACTGTCTACTACTCTCTACTTTGCCTTTGAGGCTTATTATTTTTATACAGAATAATCTGAACTAATTTAGGTTCAGATCCTCCATCATCTCAACAAATTCCTCAAAATCCTCAAAGTCCTAAAATATTTATTTTATCCCTAAGGATCCTCTTTAATCCCATAAAATCATGAAACTGATTCTAACTTAAGATTTACAATCAATTCTCAAATCTCTCATTCCCTATGGAATCTAAACTATCCTACTTCTCTCATGTTCTCCAATTATTCGGGAACATTTACAATTTCTCTCAATATTTAATCAAATCCTATTCTAAATGTCACTCAAAAACATTAATAATTGCATAAGAAACCATTCTTCTTTTGAAAAAAAAAGACCCCTATATCTATTAAAATACAAAGTATTTTCTGAACCTAATGCCCCTGCATCAGTGACTCCAACAAGTAAACAATCTGTTGGTATAGAGGGTTATGTTATTCCCTCGACACCTAGACCAGAACCCCATAACATGCACTCTACATCAAATATTGATGTTCCTAGTATCCCTGTTGAATTTCACCTGCATGCTCCTGTTAGGAGTACATCAGAATTAATAAATAATCGATCAAATGTGGGTTCAGTTAGGATTCTCCCGCCAAGACTGGAACAAGTTTCTTTGAGGAGTCTCATAGATTCACAGTCAATAATGTTAAGGCTCCTACCAGATACTCCTGAAAATGTTCAAATCAGACAAGAATTGGATGAACAAATTCAGTTATGGGAAATGCCATTTTTGGAGAGTGCAGAGCCTACTTCAAATGAGTAGGTAAAATTATTTTAATTTTTTTATAATTTCATTTGTTACGTTTAGGATAATTAATTTAGAAATGAAAGTAGTTTCATATTTTGGTTGTATTTTTAACAGTTCCACAATTTCTTTGTAAATGTAGGAAATAAGTGAGAAAGTGCCTAATGTACCTATAAGGGAATCTACCTCAACCCCCAACACTACAACAATATCATCGGTAACTACAAAAGGAATGCAAGAAGTTACAATCTTGCTCACTTCAGAAGGAAATGTCTTGAAGGATGAAATGGGGTTAAAATTTTATCACTTTATTTTTCGTCGTGCAGAACAATTATTTGGCAATACCATCCAAATGGATTGGAGGAAGAAAACTAATGCTAAAAAAGAAGAACTATTTAAAGATGTTGTAATAGAATTTGGAAATCCTGGTTTTGATAAAGAAATTATTCTAGATATTGCATGTAAATACATTCACTCAAAAAGGGACAATTAAGGTCAAAGTTGACAAAAAAATTGATGTATCCCCGTCTAGCTTGGATCATAGACCAAGTGACGTGGGATGAACTTATGAAAGATGCCAAGTTTAAAAGGAAGGGGCACAATAATCCAAACTATATGCCATCTGCACGAAGAGGAGGTAAAAGGCGACTTCAAGATACAACGAAAGCAACCCAAGCTAGGGTGTCAAGTGTTGGATCTCATAAATTAGGCTCTGGTGGATATAATAGCATTCGTGGTGGCATGGTAAGTGAATATTTTCATCTATTATATTTTCTATTTTAGGAAAAATAACCATGGTCACGTTGAGTTAGTTGTATCTTATTAGTCATTATATTTTATAAATATGATTGTCTTTGTTAATGTAGGTTTACCAATTTCATAAGGAAGCTTCAGAGGAAGAATTAAAATATGCTTTATTACATGGTTCCTAAGGTCTACGACAACACATGATAGATCGAGGGGAAAAATTAATTACTGGTTATGAATCTGAGGTTAGTTGTTTATAATATCTTATGAAATATGCAATAATTTAATTGGAGGTATAATGTTATTTTAACAAGTTAAATTGTGTTATGTATAGGAATCCCGACAATCTAAATCATCAGGTGAAACATCTGGGAGTGAGCACGAGCAGGAGATACAAGCACATGATGAATCGTTTGTTGCACACAATCATTCAATTGTCATTCGTGAACCTTGGCAAGAAACCATTGTTTAATTTTAGCAAATGGGAGACAAAAATAATCAGGAGGGTGTTGAATGTGATGAGCAATCCACACCCACAATTATAGTAGCGCCTCGTAGAAAGAGGACAAAAAGGATTGATATGTGTTAAATGTTAATAACTTGAATGTGCATCGCTCTAGCTTCTAAGGAGTTCACTAGGTTGTGAGGGTCCAAACATAAACTAATTCTGTGTGGAACAAAACAAATTTTGAAGATACTTTGTTTTTTGAATTTTGTGGAACAAAACAAATTTTGAAGGTACTTTGTTTTCCTGCAGCACTATTTTTATGTGAGTGTCATAGAAAACAATGCCTTGACTCTAGATGATGAATTGAATATATTGTGATGTGACTTTGGGGTAACAATAGTTGCCTTCAATGACACTCCTACAACAATCTTCTCGACTATATGGCTTTGTACACTTATGATAGTTCATACTTGAAGATTTTTTTGTCAAGAATTATATTTTAGATCATACCTATTTTGAATTTAATGCTTATTGTTTGTGTTTCCAAGAGGAAGGCCAACCATCATGAGTGCAGATTTATGTTTTATCTACCATATAGTTAAAATAGTTGACTATCAAGATTAGGGTTTACTTTATAGGAATTCAAAATCATGATGTGAAATGTTGTTTCAAGATCATCATCTTCTCATTTTAAAACAACCCTATAATGTTTTTGGCATTATACATAAAACCTGGGAAATATTTCTCTGAACAATTTACTTTTTGATAAAAAAACTGGAATCACTTAGAGCCATACCGTCTCACTTGTCTATGTTTTTTGCTAAAATTTGAAGGATCCAATTTATTTAGTTTCAAAGTCATATTTCCTGCCAGAACATACATATGATCTGACTCCAAAGTCCTATCCAAATAGGCTTCTCCACAGGTTTTTTAAAGCCAGAGCTTTGGCAAACCAAGACAAATTTTTATACCCAACCAGTCAGCATGGAAGCATTATCACAGACATACTCCACAACAGCAACATGAATTGGAGCGGTAAGTAATGAAACTACTCTTGTTTTACTTGCTTTCAATCAGTCAGCATGGAAGCATTATCACAGACATACTCCACAGCATCAACATGAATTGGAGCTGTAAGTTATGAAACTACTCTTGTTTTACTTGCTTTCCTTATAAATATATTTTTTAAGGAGTTGTAGGCTGAAGAATTGCGTTGATTGTTAAAATTGGTTGGAATTTGGCTAAAAAAATTAGGAAATTTTGTAGTAGCAATGTTTGAATCATGTTTTTGATAGTGGAAATAAGTTCAAACTATCAAAAATCTCTAGAGTACCTAGATAACTATAACTTAGATTTACCAAATTTTCTTAAAATTTTACCGAAATTTTCATGATTTTGAGGGCAAAAAAAAAATTCTAGTTAGATACTTGGTTTTTCGGATGAAGTTTATTAGTATTTGTTGCATACAGGTTTTTCAATGAATACCCGCATCCTGATGAAAACCAACGTCTACAGCTTAGCAAAAAGTTGAATCTTACGCCTTCCCAAATAAAGTTTTGGTTTCAAAATCATCGCTCACATATTAAGGTATGCATTTTTTTAGGGTTAAAACACTCTGCACAAAGTCATCAAGAAATTATTTTCTTTTACTTCAATTCACTCATACGCATCACTTATAATACTCTTGGATTGGTTAGGCTAAACAAGAGCATCACGATAACGTAACTTTGACGGGGGAGCATGAAAAACTTCTAATGGAAAACCGATCTCTTAAAGAAGCAATGACGAACAACAGTTGTTACAACTTACAATTGTGGAGGACCTGCGATTCTTGCGGAGATGCCTTTGGAAGAGCGACAACTGTGGGTTGAGAACGTGAGATTAAGAATTGAGGTTTGTCTACACTACCATTCAAACATAATTTACATTTGAAATATTAATATTGAAGGGAATTTTTAGAATTTAACGGTTTCATACATTCATTAAAACTAAACAGCTTCATACATTCATTTTGGAAACGGTTTGATTTTTTTCAGAAGAAAAGATAAGCTAGTACATATATCACAGATTTGTTATCTTTTCTGTTATGTCATCCTTCATTTTCTAAAGAAATTCTCAAACAAAAACAGTGAACACAAATATTGCTAAAATAATATTACATCTTTTTTTATGTCAGTAAAATCCATCTTTTCCAGTTCCTACAAGGCATAGTTTGGATACCATAGAATTGAAGAAAAATATAGAAATCTTGTAGACTGTGAAAATATATTATAAAAAGACAGCATATATAGCAACTATTCCAGTCAAATCCTGCCATATTTTCCTATATCCTCTGACCATTGTGATTTTTTCCGCCAATTCCATCAAGTATAGTTGATGGAGCTTGCATTGAACATAATCCCATGAACAAAGGATGCAAGAAAAACTTAGCTTATTTTTGTTGATTTTTCCTTTGATTCATTTTTAGATAGAATATCAGCTATCCAGTTCTATTCTTTATATATAAGTGATCAAAATTTACAATCTAAAAGTGTCTTACCAAGATTTTAATGGGGCCAACCAATTTTTTAAAATTGAAAGGTTGAAATTATTGTTTCTCTTTATGTAGTCAATAATCCCTTTATCATCTCCACAAATCAGAATGTGAGAAATACCAAGCCATTTTGCAGCAATGGTACCCCCACAAGACCATGATCTTTGCTCTGTTGTTTGACCAGTGCCTTCTTCCCACCAAAAGTGGTGACATTTTTTGGGCTCAAATCACTTAAATCACTGCCTCTCATGCACAGTCCCTCCTAGAACTTGCCCCATAGAAGAACCCCACATGGTATGAATTCCATACCTCCCTGACTCCGAAGCTATGTAGCCTTTGTTTGGAGGAATGACACCTACTTTATTGAAATAAGCAACGATATTAATGATGTCTTCATGTGACTAATATAGCTTTTCTAAAAAATCAGGGCATCGTGTCTTCTCCATAAAGTCCATAAAATGTAAAAGCGAAGGGTCCTAAATTTTTTATCTTTTAACCAAGCTTTAATCTATACTTACAGCTAGTGCCTAGGACCTTTTTCTTCAATATTATAATGTGATGGCCTGATAATAATGACAAATACAGAATAAATGATTAATATCCTCCTCCCTTGCCCAACATAGTATGCACATGCCTGGACAAGAGAATCCCCTTCTAAGGAGATTATGCCAAGTAAGGATGCGATTGTGAAAAAACATCCATCTAAAACATTTTAATTTAAGCTGCATATTCCACTTCCAAAACCCATTATACCACAAAGAAAGAAAAGTAGAGAAAAAAAAGTAAGGTCCCCTCTCACAATAGATAAAAATTCATAGATATTTTTTACCATCGGATATCCTTTGCATAGGAAACCTTCCTAGCTCATATAATCCTCATTATTGTTGAGGGTGATCCTTACATGCCTCAGAATCTATACATAGTCCCTCCATTCCAGCTCTTGGAAGCCATGAAAACCCAACTCCTCACTAGTCAATCATTCCTGCCCATTCAAAAACCATTCTTGCTCATTCAAGTTCTGCTGGCTCATTTTACATATCTGATTTATATACAATATGCACATTGTGTAATTTGTTAATAATCTGCTCCGATAATGTATGGTTACCATACATACCCACCATTGTATCAAGACCAATTTGGTGCATCACCTACATTTAATCGAATCTGACCCAACAATAATGCTTAAACCAAGAGCATGCTCTTTCAAGTGGAAGAAATATGTAACTTTTTTCTAGCTCCACCACAAACCAAAAATGTAAAAGACAGATCGAAAAAATATTTGTCATGGATAATGCTTGACCATAAACCATTTCGTGCTACAGCCCACCACAAGTTTTTTTTATTAAGAGAGCCTTGTTAAAAGATCCAGGGTCTATAACCCCACCCGCATTTCCCATAGAACTGGAAATAATGGACCACCAGACTAGCTGCAACTTGCGTTTCATACAGTACTTTTTATTCAGTTTTCAATATTTTATTTGTTGTTTCAGGGTTCTGATTTGAAGTTAAGCTGGGCTTTTAAAAAGTATATTTGTCATTTAGTCTTTACTTTCAGTAGTAATTATTTTTTTTCTTGCCAACTGGGGTTTGGTTTGACAGTGATGACTGTGTTGTTAAGACACTCTTGATGAAAAATCATCAGTTCCAATTACCTAGTAGACAAAAAAAAATCCAGCCATAATAAAGATCCTCATAAACCAAAATTATTTGTGTTTCTACTAGAGTGAAATTAATCCTGTTATTTTTGTTTCTACTAGAGTGAAATTAATCCTACTAATGCGAAAACTTAGAGATTATGAAAAACAAACTTCTCCCAACTATGACATTGCGCCCATGATCAGTGGCATTTAAAGCTTCACTGTTTATTTCTGCATGGCAAACAAACAACCCTTGCAACATAAATTGGCTCCTTAACAGTCATAACCATGGTCTTGAATTTCAACTTCTTTTCAGGTAGGCTATTTAATATCATCGCCCGGATTTATTTTCCTGCGTCATCCTTTAAGTCATTCAAAGGCGTGTTTACAGCAGCAATTCATGTACTGCCAAAGTTGAAGTTGCTTCAGATTCTACAATATATGCATATCTTAATATAGTACAAGTGCTCTACTGAGAATATTTAATGTCTATCTATATAAACAGGACCATATTATCAACAAGTTGGAGCAAATTATTGTTCTTAAGATAATTTTGGCTGTGAGAGTTTTGAAGCGTTCAGGGAGAATTTTTGCTGAAGGGTGTGACGCATTCAGAATATAAACAAATAAAATTTAGATTATTAAGCCTTGGTTCTGCAGGCTCTCAGTCGCCAGTATGAGTAAAGATCCCAGTTGTAAAAAGACAGTATTAAAGAAAGTTCCCTGGAATCACGAGGACGACAAGGTTCTGGTCAATTACATTCAAAAGAATGGCCATGGGAGTTGGTTTGCTCTTCCCAAGCTTTCCGGTCTATAACACACACACACACACACATATATATAATTTATGTTTTCCATTTTTTTTAAACATTGCATATGAATAACAGATGTTCCATCCAATAGATGCTCCTCCATCATAAAAATCCTAATTTTAATGTATATATTCATCAAGACCCTAATTTTAATGTATATATTCATTAAAAACCCTAATTTTAATGTATATATTTTTCAGTTGGACTTGCATATATATCTATTTGTGTGTATATGAAGGGCTTCGTTGCAGTGGGAAGAGTTGTTGTTTGCGGTGGACGAATTATTTGAATCCTCATATCAAGCGAAGCTCCTTTACACAACAAGAAGAGGAATCTATTATTCTGCTGCATGCAATTCTAGGAAACAAGTAAAGAAATAGACAAACGATTTATTAATGAATTTGAATGGGGAATATTCGTAAGATCAACATTGTAACTACTAACTATAGTATTGAAGACCATGGTGTTCATTTTTGGTTTGTATGTGATCCAATTTGATTGAAATTCATTGAAGCATTCGATTAAACATGAATTTCTGAAAATAATTATACTGTGTTGGTCGGTTATAGAATATTATTGTGATTGACAAAAATAATTGTGCGTTTCTTTTCTCGATTGTCCAGGTGCAGAGAGTTGCTGCGATTGTAGAAAAAATGTGTGGGAAACCATTCACACAAATGGCATCACTTTCTCCTGTACACGATGCTTCTCCGAGTTTGATAACTGGTAGCGTTGGTGTCATCAATCTTGATGGCCTGCATTCCATTGTAAATCCCAATTTTAATTTCTTGGACCAAGTGGATGTTGCAGGCCGAGTCGGAAGTCCAAGAGGAATCAACAAATCCTACGCAAAAAAACTTGTCGTGTAATCCATGAATGAACTCATTGAATTTAAGAATTTTAGGTGCTCTAATCTATTTACGCTATTCAAACACTCTCAATTTCAAATATTTTGAAAAAAAAAAAAATCTTGGTGAAATAGTAGGCTGCTTGGAGAAGTCCTGTAGACTACGTAGGATATTAACCATCCATAAATAGATGGAACTTGGATGTTACAGGGGCTACATAATTGACAAGTTCTGGATTGATGTGCATCGTTGCACGACTGTGCTTGTCATGTTGACTGGAGATGGTTGACTTGGAAAACTAAGTGGTTGTATTTTGGTTCTAGAAATTTGTGTTAGCCTTATATGCTTGAATTTGACAATTGATTGGTTGTATTTTGCACAAAGGCAATTCAAATCGTTTTCTCCATCGTTTATTGATGGTTCTAATAAGGTTGAATTATTCTAATTACACTTGTCGGTGGATAACGATGTCTCAAACCATACACCAACCATTGATAACCTATCATATGTTTTTCGTATATGTGCGCATTATAGAAAATAATTTAGGAGCATGTTGGAATTTCTATGCATTGCGGTCTCGACTCTCTCAATTGTCCACTGGCGATCAGAGTGCTAGTAAATATGAATTAGTTCCATGGAAAGGATTCTGCAATATTGTCTCTCCTAATCGGCCAAACTATGAATCAAATGTACTTAATTGCTCTTGTTGTAGCCTTGATATTTACTTTTCATGGAGATTTTTGCAACGCAGTATTGGCAGAGACACTGACAACTAATTGCAACAACAACACTTTTTATAAATAAGGCAATGCGTTTGCGAGCAATCTGAAAAAGGTGTTTGATAGTCTTCTTCAGGGCACGGAGCAAAGTGGGTTTAACATCTCTGTATATGGCCAAAGTCCTAACACAGTATATAGCCGCCTCCAATGCAGGGAAGACCTGACAGTCGACCAATGCTACACTTGTTCACAATATGCAATCAATATAGTTCAACAAAATTGTGGGAATATTGTTGGCGCTAGTACTTGGCCTTTTCATTGCTTCTTACGTTATGAAATTTATAATTTCATCAGAAAACTAGACACAGATTTGGGGTCTATGTATGCAGAGGACTTCCGTGGAGACTGTTAGTATGAATTCTTCGTCGAAGTGTACGAAAAAGAACCACTTTAGCTACGCATAACTAATAGCCCTAACAACAATAATGGCTGCAAAACATCTTCAGATCTGCAATTAGTAGTTAAAGTGTTGCAACAAACAGATCTATAAATGGAAAGATATTAAGCAGTGAAGTAAAGAGTTTGCTCCATGCATCCAACAGACAAGACAAGAACACGATTTTTGAATGAATTTTTATAATACAGGGCACCTGGGAGGAAACAAGAAGGTGTATCCAGATCTCCTCAATGGGATGGGTTCTTTGTAGTCCTCAGCACTTCAGATCTAAGCTTTCTCTTTCTTGTAGATGTAGAAAACCCAATGTAGAAGGTAGAGCTCAATGGGAGCAACAATGGCAGAAAATGAGACCGAGTGTATAGATCCAGAGTGATCTAGTATGCAACAAAAGGTGAAGAATGAAGGGGAAAACCCTCCTATTTATAACAAAATATTGGGTCATTCTAGATCTTGGTGCAAGATTAAAATAATGTTAACCAAATCTAGATCCACCTCTATGGAATATTTTATTATTATTTGTTGGAGGGAAAGGGTGTTTGACTTGGGTCAAATCCCTTGATTAGTGAAAAATAAATAAATAAATGATTTATTTATCTTTTTAAGGAAGTGGCTGGGATATAATCAAATAAATAATGATTTATTTGATTAATGGTGGTTGATTTGGTCATATTTAACAAGGAATATTATTAAATAATTATTCCTAGAAAATAATAAGATAACTATGGGTTCATCTCATTAATTTCTTTGTTTTTGGGTTAAACATGATTGGGAATAATAATTAAATTATGGTTTAATTAATTATTCCTTTTGGGGTTTCCTAATTAACATAGTGAAAGCAGTTTTACTTGGGGTAAAACTGGTCTTACATGGTGTACTTGGGTCCATCTAATGATAAAAGGTTAGATGACCAAAAAATGGTGTAACAGATTGCCCCCCAGCGTGTGAGTGTCAGGAGCAAATCGTATGACCGAAGTATGTTGTAAGAATACAATCACCAGACAACAAAAGGGGATGTCAGAGAGAGAAGTGTGAGGTAGATAGTGTGCTGAAGGACTAGACCCTGAGGAGACGAGACTCGCAGGTGCAACAAGTCTCTTTTTATGAGAGGGTACCTGTGCTGAAGGCGGCGGGGGAGGCATACCTATGCCCGCCGTGACAAAGTACAAAAGAATAGTGTGTCCAGTAAACAAGGGACCGAACTATAGAGTACAGCTGGCATAAACAAAGGCCAGATAAAAATACAATGAAGAGTCTCACATACATGTTGTGCCTGGGATAACAGCCAGGACTAGTACAATAATATCTGAGTACATGAGATAAATACAACCCAAATGCCCCCTGTAAATGGGGAAGGACTCACAAAATCTGACTGATACATGCAAATCATAGAGGTACTACAGGTGGCTAAGGCCAACATCATCAAAATCTGGAGCGGCATCAAAGGCTGCAATGGAGAGGTCATCCGGGCATGTGGGGGGCTACCTGCAGGGCCACCCCCTCATGAGGGCTGAGACATCTCACACACGCCCAGGAATCATCAAGAGCTGCTGCTGGGTCACTGGACTGTCCAGTATACTCATCTCGATCATGCTGAAAGGAGCTGGAGAAGTAATCAAGTCAAAGGGAAGTGAGAGATCCCCCTGCCTGATCCGAGGCGCCGAACAAGAGTGGAAGCTGGAACCAAGGTACACCGCTCTCTAGACCTTGCTTCTGGAATAAATGTGCTGATGTCGACAGAAGGAGGTCCGCCGTAGGTGAGGCAATGAGAGATACTCAACTAAGGCACGAGAGAAGAACAATAGAGCGACGGACAGACTGACACTAATGATGATAGTGGAAATGGGAAGGATGGAGTGGCGAATGGACGACTTCCCTTGTTAGAGCATAAAGGGCATAAATGACAAGGCAACGACTGACACAATATCGAAAGGGACAGGGGGCAGTGAGGCTGAAGGTCATGATATGTGACACAAGAGAGGAACCAAGCAAAGAAGGATGGAGGGCTATAGTGGGGTGTAAAAGGACGCAGGGTAGACTCCATGAAATGCAAGGATGACTCGACTTGGATGCTCTAAACAAGCACCAGACAGTGGCCTATTTATACAAAGGCTCTAACAATGTCAGTAGAAACATGAGTAACAATTGCACTATGACGTAAAATCAACACGAACATGGACAAGGAAGGGGGCGATATGGTGCCCCAAGTACAAGTGTCGTAAGTGAGGAAATTCGATTTTCGATTTTAAGGAGCGGTGAAGTGACCCTTCGTGGAAAAAAGTGTCTGGGTGAAGTATTAAATCACCAAAAACTAAGTAAAACCCATGTGAGAGCTCGGTGAGATCTATCCAGCGGTGCTGACGGTTCGTCGAACGGGGCTACGGTGTGGTCGCAGCAGTCGAAAGAAGAAACAGGGGTTCTCTTTTAATGAGGCAATTTTCCCTCCAAAATCATTCATTTGCTATTGTTGCTGTGGTGAATGTGGAGAGGAGAGAAGGCCCTAAATCTTGCGGCGAACGTAGCGGACAAACCGACCGTTGGATTCGAGATCTGTCAGTTGGAGGCGAGAGGCCTAACCTGGCTCTTGCATTTTGATGGATTACATTGGCAGTTGAGGGCCCAAAAACCCCAGAAACAGCCCCTCCTTCATCTTTATGGCCGGGTCACACTTTTTGGGGCAAAAAGTACGACCCAGGACGCAGGTATTAGGGCAACAAGTGCGACCTGGTCCAGAAAATGGCAGAAAACTGCGACCTGGGAGATGAGGGGGGTTTGGTGCTGTTTTATGGCTGGGAGTTGGATGCTGGTGAAGTAGGAAAAATGAAAAAACAGATGCTGGCTATCCTTACAAATCCTTACAAATGATGTAAGGGCCTAGCCATAATGAGTCAAACTTCTCATGACCTCGGACATCATGGGCCTGGTCATATACTAGAACAAGGTCGCCTTCGCGAAAAGTGCGAGGTTGGACTTTTCGGTCATACTGAGCTTTGGTGCGTTTTGTGGCCGCTTCCATGGTTTGCAAGGCAACACGGCGGTCTTCGGAGGCACGCTCAAGCATGATAAGTCATTGTTCTAGCGGTGGGGTGTCAGGGAGAAGTTCAACAGCTAGTTGTAGAGAAGGAATTTTCACACTCGATTGGTAAGACAACCTCCTCTCCAAAAACGAGGTGAGGAGGGTTATGGTTGGGGGGCAGAGGTGCCCCCAAGCATGGTGTGGTCATGCCAAAATGTATCTAGAAAAATGGGAATCTAAACACACTTTAATGATGTGGTGTGCCATTTGTTTTGGTTATGGTTATGCAGTTTGAGAAAGGAAATGGAGGATTGCCAATTTCTTTTGGTACTGCATATAGGGATCAAATGGACTTTAAGTTTCCGAATTGACATACCTGGTGTCACTATCCCAAAAGGAAGATTTGGAGATAATGAACTGATGCTCTCGTAGAAAAGCTATAGGTTGGTCAACAATAATGTCTAAGAGACTGGGTTGCTGATGTAAGATGAGGGAACGATAAGGGGTATCGTCCCGAGAGTGATCTGAAGTGATATGGGACTCTAGAGGTTCTTCTAAATGTGGAAGAATACTGGGTCTAGAGTCAACACGACCAGATACACTAGGAGAGCGGTGGAGAATGGCGTCTCGTGGTCTCTCAAATGTGGGTGCCCCCTTACCCAAACATTGGGTGTTGATGTCATGGCCACAAGGTGGATGTGGTGTCAACGCATGGGTTCGATGTAAGGGGGAATAGATAAAGTCAGGGGTGGGAATTTCTTCCATAATGTCGGCATCGTGATATAAGATGGGGTGACTGGTGGAAGAAGAACCACCTGACATGGTGAAGTGGCCTGAATCATCATCATAAGAAGAGAGGTTCACATGCGCATCGTCACAATGGGTGACCGAAGAGTAAGTAGATAATGGATCTACCGATGTTGAGCCCAAGATGACCGCTGAAGGAAGGTCAAGCGAAACAACAGGGGAGGATTCAGATGGAACGTTCCCCAATGGTCTCATGGATGATGACAGGTACAAAATGGTGACCGAGGGCTCCGTTGGCTTAAAAGCGGGAGGCGGAATGTGAATGTCCTCTGGTCCGATCGAAGCGGCCTTGAATTGGCGGTACAAGTCCAAGGAGGAACGGTACTCATCAAGGCGGGGACAGAGGTGGGTGTAATGGCCGTGAAAATCGCACAAGGCACAAGGGTGGTTTGTGCGCAAGTGTTTGAGTTTTGGGAGGGAGTCGGGGATAGTGACATGGACTTCTGGGAGATCAGAGTCGGGGGATGTCTCGTTGACCAGAAGCTTGAGGTGGGGCAATTCAGGACACATGTGAGTGGCATGACCGACGACATCACACAAAGCGCATCGAATGGCGGGCTTTGGTGGTCGTGGGGGGGTAACGGATGTTGGGGGGGCCGCATCGTGATGGGTTGCCCCCCTTCGGGCTTTGCCTGTCTTCCCGAGAGCCGTCACAACAGGAGAAGGGTCCTGTGGAGGTGCTGGGGGCACAGTGGCTATGGAGGAAGCGAGGGGGACCGGTTGAACCGGTGTCAAAGCCATATAAGGTTTGGGGTGACCAGGGGGGGTGGCGGCTGGGGGGTCAAGGTACCAGACCGGAATGCCCAAGGTCAAGTTAGGGAGAGAGAGGGTGGCCATGACGGGGACGGAATATACTCCAGGAGGGGGAGCCAAGAAGGGGATCTGTCCAGCAGGGTAGTGACCAGGAGGTACGGCTCCAAGATGGTTAAGGCCGGGGGGAACCGAGCCTGGAGGATAAAGAGGTTCGGGGATACCAGCTGTAGGGGGAGGGCCGGAAGGAGGAGGTCCGGCTGGCGGAGATGAATGGCTAGGAGCGGGTTGCGGAGGGCGGGGGGGAGGGTGCGGACTAGCCGAGGCAGGCCGTTTATGGGCAGCCTGAGAGGATTGCATCATGCAAACATTTGACGAGCTGGGATCAGTAACAGGAGGGGGGGGAAGGTGAGGAAAAGTACCAAGCAGGGTGGAATCTTTATAGACGCCGGGGGAGACACTGGTCAAGGAATCGACGGTTTGCTTGTTGGCTACAGAAGAGATGGTCGTCTCGGAGGAGGTCTGAGTGGCGGCTCATGATAAGATAGCTGGTCAATGGTGACTATCTTCCCATTATGTGGAAAAGACATCTTGCGGAAAACCGCGGATGGGACAGCAGACATGGCATAGGTGTAGCTTCGCCCCAATAGAATGTTGTAGTCTAGAGGGGCGTTAATGACTTCGACGTCAACGCAAACAGTCTTACCGGCGAGGGTGATGGGACAGTTACAAAATAGGCCAATAGGCTGGGAGGCATGACCGTCCCATGCTCGAAGGGTAATCGTGGAAGGGGCCAGCTCAGGGGATCCGAGTTGCTTCTAAACCGAAGCGGACATCACACAGGTGGATGCCCCCTCATCAATTATACACCGGGACACAGTGGCGTTCCGGATTTTGACTGGGATTTGGAAAGCAACGGAAGGAGGAAGAGGAGGGTGGTCCGATTGAGTGGCGCTAGAAACAATCATTTGGTCATCGCCAGGATCGGCCGCCCACGGTGATAGTAGAGCCTTTCTTTGAAGGGTACTCTACTAGAGGAGTTCCAGCAGGAAATTGCAGCAGGGGATTGTGCCAAATCATCTACCACATCGTATGATTGAGCTGCCGACCGAAGGTGAGATTTCTGCGTAATGGTCCTTTTGGATCTTTTGGGATGAACCTCAACTTTGGGTTGAGGGATGTGTATGGGGCCACCGGATGTCGAAAGAGGCTCTCAGAACTTAAGATGGGAGGCTCTGGAGCGATCGAGATTGAGGTTTGGCATCAAGTAGACTGAGTTTGAAGGTGAAGGTCGACGGTTGGGGAAGGATCAGAGTTCATCATAAGGATCTGGTAATCGGAGGAACCAGAAGGGGAAGGTTGAGTGGCGACCTGGCGGTCAGGCGATTGGGTAGCCACGAATCCCCTCGTTTAGGGAAAGGATCAAGAACACAACCGGGTTTTAGCTACATTAGGAGCGTGAGGGGAGGCGTGTTGTCCGCGCAATGTGGCTTGAGACTCCCACATCCGTCGCATCTGGGGTAAGAGAGGGCAATCGTGAGTGTAGTGACCGTAAACACCGCAACACGAACAGGGCTTGTTTGTGCGAAGCGGCCTGTCCGGCCTGGGCGGAATGCCCTGAGGCTGGTTGCTAGTGTTAGGGTCCATACTAGAATTGGGTCCGCGGTTACCGGGGGCAGATGGGTTCTGGTTGCCTCTCCGCCTTCTTTGAGAAGAAGGGGGATTAATCGCACCGGGCCGGTGCAAACACTTGCCCGGAGGGGGTTGTAAGGCCAAGGTGATGAGAGGCAAGGGAGGCGGAAGCGCATATGCTGGAGGAGCTGGCGCACCAGGCTGTGGATAAAAGTAAGGGTTGGGTTGGGCGACATTGAGGTAAGCAGGAGGTTGGGCAAAAGGAGGAGGCATGCCGTATCCTGGATACATGTTGCCGGGAGGGGGAAGAGTGCTAGAGGTGCTGGCCCCTCCCTGAGGAAGACCATGGCTCATAGGAGGGTGGGCAGATGGGTGGGAAAGAGATCCAACAATACCGTCGGCGGAATGAGATGCCCCCGGGGCGTTAGCGCCACCGGGCCTGGGGATGTCAGGAAGAACGGTATAAACATAACCAGATTGAGCGTAGATCAGGTCATATTTTAAAGCTATTTGGAGGGCGGCTTCTTCAGATTGAGGAAAGTGAGAGGCTACATCTTTGCCGATGGGAGACGGGAGGGTGCGAAGGAACCAGTCCATGTAAACCCGATCTTCAAAGGGAGGGGCTCGACATAAGCTCCGTCTTCGTCGCCATTCCTGAACATGGGCAGAAAGGCGTGGGGAAGAGGATTGCTTAAATGAAGTCAAGAGCTCCGTACCAGTGTCGTATCGGAGAGGGAGCTGGAAGTACGACAAGAAGGCTTGGGCAAGAGTCTCGAACGTGGTATGGGAGGAAGTGGCCTGTTCGACATACCATTTAGAAGCTTCGCCAGTAAGTGTGCGTTGGAACAAACGAAGACGGATGGAGTCATCGGTAATGGAGTTGGAGGAACACCACATGTGGAAAGACCGGACGTGATTGGTTGGGTCTTCGCCATTAAGGCCCTCAAACTTAGGGATATCAGAGGGTAGCTTGGTGGGCATAGCGGGCCAGGTAGTATTATGGTGAATGGGGTCATTAATCAACCGATGGAAATCGGGGAGGCTGAGGCCTGCAATGTACGGCAGCACAGGGGTGGCCGGAGTAGTGGTTGTGACGGTTCCGCTAGAAGTAGGGCCAGCATTGGGGCCGGGAGAACCGCTAGCATAAGGCCCTGATCCGGACATGGTGAAGGTAAAAGGGGGAGAACCGGAAGGAGGAGGGGACCCGATGAATCAGGAGAGGAGTCGGAGTGCGGACTCGAAGGTGGACTGGCTCGACGACGGCGGTGCGGAGCAGGTCGATCAACCGGAAACTGAGGATGAAGGCCAAGAAGTCTCCGGAAAAGGCGCCTTGGGGGCGCAATGATGACAGGAAGAAGGAAACCGACAAGGGCAGAAGGGGACAGAATCAAGAAAGGTCAAGGGCAGATAAGGTGCAGTGACAATTGATTTTAGAGTCTTTGCCAAAGCAAAGTTCGTGTGCTTCTTCACTTAGGTCATGTGGCGTGCGTTAATTTTAATTTTTAAATCCCTTCATTGCTTGAGAGCAAGAAAAAAAAGTGTGCGACGAGCTGAAAATAAACCTACAGAGAAAAGAAATAAAATGCTGAAATAACAGAAAAATAACGGCTACGTATGCATCTATCTCACCCAAGAAGGTGGGTCTCTCACAACTATGCTGAAAAGAAAGGGGAAAACTATGGAAACACACACAAAGGAAGCTCGACAGATCTAGGGTCAAAGGGGACAGAGATCTGGAGGAGAAAGCTGCAGACAAGGGGTGCAGATCACAGCCAAGAGACAGAGGCACGGTGGCTGGAAAAGGGAAATCAGCAAAAACCAGGGGGGCAAGGCGGAGGCCTTCAGAGGAGGTCCAAACAAAACGGCAAGAGGTGATTTGAAAGGAAAAGAGGCTGATTTCAAAGGATCTGAAAGCGAGGTAACAGATCTGGAAAAGAGGGGGCTGAAGCTCTGGAACCGACGGCTGACACAGCTAAAAATCTTCCACAAAAAGTGGAGGGTACTAAAGCCCTAAGGGGCTGGGTTCCCACTTAGATGAGTAAAAACAGATCAGATCTCGGGTCACAAGGCCGAGACAGAGGCCGGGAAAACCCGGGCAAGGAGCCGCAGCAGAACCTTAAACATCGGCAGAAAAATGCCGGCAAAAGGCAAATGCAGTGTTCGAATTCTCCGATCTGAGTTGAGGTCGTGGCAGTCAGCGAAAAGTGCGTCCAGTCGTGTGTTTTGGCCAAAAGGTACGACTCTCTGCTCCTGGGTTGTTTCGCCGGCATATTTTTCCGAAAAAGGTTGCCTCTGGGCCATAACAAGTCATGATCAAGGCATTAGGCTGCAACACACGGAAGTTAGAAATTTTAAGTTTTTAGGGTTTTATGTGAGAAAAAATGACATGAAAAGAGAAAAACTAAGCAGCTGAAAAGAAGCCCTAGGGCCTGAAGTCGCTGGATATGCAGGAATATGAAAAACGACAGCGGTCGTAATTTAAAACCCGTGTGGAGTCGCCATTTGTTAGTATGAATTCTTTGTCGAAGCGTACGAAAAAGAACCACTTTAGCTACGCATAACTAATAGCCCTAACAACAATAATGGCTGCAAAACATCTTCAGATCTGCAATTAGTAGTTAAAGTGCTGCAACAAACAGATCTATAAATGGAAAGACATTAAGCATTAAAGTAAAGAGTTTGTTCCATGCATCCAACAGACAAGACAAGAACACGATTTTTGAATGAATTTTTATATTACAGGGCACCTGGGAGGAAACAAGAAGGTGTATCCAGATCTCCTCAATGGGATGGGTTCTTTGTAGTCCTCAGCACTTCAGATCTAAGCTTTCTCTCTCTTGTAGATGTAGAAAACCTAATGTAGAAGGTAGAGCTCAATGGGAGCAAAATGGCGGAAAAATGAGACCAAGTGTATAGATCCAGAGTGATCTAATAGGCAACAAAAGGTGAAGAATGATGGGGAAAACCCTCCTATTTATAACAAAACATTGGGTCATTCTAGATCTTGGTGCATGATTAAAATAATGTTAATCAAATCTAGATCCACCTCTACGGAATATTTTATTATTATTTGGAGGGAAAGGGTGTTTGACTTGGGTCAAATCCCTTGATTAGTGAAGAATAAATAAATAAATGATTTATTTATCTTTTTAAGGAAGTGGTTGGGATATAATCAAATAAATAATGATTTATTTAATTAATGGTGGTTGATTTAGTCATATTTAATAAGGAATATTATTTAAATAATTATTCCTAGAAAATAATAAGATAACTATGGGTTTATCTCATTAATTTCTTTGTTTTTGGGTTAAACATGACTGGGAATAATAATTAAATTATGGTTTAATTAATTATTCCTTTTGGGGTCTCCTAATTAACATAGTGAAAGCAGTTTTACTTGGGGTAAAACTGGTCTTACATGGTGTACTTGGGTCCATCTAATAATAGAAGGTTAGATGACCAAAAAATGGTGTAACAGAGACACAGGTATCTTTGTCTCGACTGACTTGCACTCATCTATTGAGAATCTCTTGAAGAAATTGTCAGCTGAAGCAGCAGGTAATACAAAACGATTTGCTTTGGGTAAATCTCTAGATTCTCTTTCTCAAACTATTTACGGTCTGGCCCAGTGCACCACAGATTTATCTACTCATGACTGCACAACATGTCTGTCATTCTCGACCAATAAAATATTCAAATCTTATCCTGAATATGCTGGATTTCAGTACTAGAGTCAAAGCTGCATAGTGCGTTATGAGATATATCCTTTTTATTATTCCTCTAGCCTTTGACCACACTCTAGAGATACTTTATGTAATGGGATAGATGTGAAATTATAACTATTTGAATCATGGTTAACTTGTAAAAGTAAATATTCAAATCCCATAGGAAAATGTAGGGACTTTAAATTCTTGTGTGTTTCTAAAGTATTGTGATCTGATTGTTTCCAGTTCTGATCTATGAGATATTTATGAATTCGGTATGTAAGCAAACAACCACCATTTCATCTTCTTTCCTACTTCATTGGTAATTTCTAACTACTGTTACTGTACACACTATTGAACTAACTAACTAAAATTTTGTATACAATTCAGAACCGTTGTTCCGAAATGTTCTCATCAATTGTTTCCAGAGCCACGACCTTGGAGGTCTTATGCGATGGTGTAGGGGGTACCATGAACGGCCAACTCCAACTGGTGTGTTATCTTTTTTTTACTTTTCTAAAGCTTAGTAATAGTCTCTAGGATTGTTTTTATATTTGTGAAGGAAATTATACTAATTTCTTTATCGAAATATTGAACCTTGTCAAACCAGGAGGTAACTCCTCAAAACTAGAATGTGTATTAGCTGAAGAATGTACATGCTTATATAGATGGGAGGTGAGGCTATTGGGATTCATCTCCCAATGACTCTTGGCCTTCCTTATTTCCTAATAATAAATAATATACAAAAATACATATGCACACCCATCCATAGGATTAGGTGTCAACATTCCCCCTTTTAATCCGAAGGGATGTTGGTGAGTCCAAGCATCGATCTGAACTTTTCAAACTTTTCTCTTCCAAGTGCTTTGGTGAAGATGTCAGCAGTTTGCTCATTTGTGGAACAATGATGTAGATGGATGGTTTTGGCCTGAACATGATGTCGAATTAGATGGTACTTTGTATTGATGTGCTTTGTTCGATCATGGAACTTTGGGTTTTTGGCCAACTTTATTGCAGAAGTGTTGTCGATCATGAGTGGAGTGGAATACATTTGTTTCATCTGCAAATCTTCCAGGATTTTCCGGAGCCACACAATTTCCTTTTTTGCTTCAGCTGCTACCACATATTCTGCCTCGGTCGTGGAATCTGCTGGAACTGACTGTTTGCGTGATCTCCATGAGACAGCTCCTGATCCAAGACTCATGGTGTAACCTGTAGTAGACACCCCTGTTTCTTTGTCACCATCAAAGTCTAAATCAGAGTATCCGGTCAAGTTGAAGTTGCCTACCTGTGTATATTTGAGTCCAAAGTCTTGAGTCCCCTTCAAGTACCTTAGCACTCTTTTTGCAGCAGACCAATGTCCTTCACAAGGTTTTTGCATGAACCTTGAGAGGATTCCAATAGCAAATGAAATGTCAGGTCTGGTGGTGGTCAGATAGATAAGACTTCCTACAAGCTGTCTATACTTAGTTGCATCCTCAAATTCCTTTCCTTCAATAGATGTGAGCTTCAAGTTTTGTTCCATTGGAGTGCTTAAGGGTTTACAATCATCCATGCCAAATTTTTTCAAGAGATCTCCAATGTACTTCTTTTGAGAAAGAAATATGAATTTAGGATGTTGAATTACTTCAATACCCAAATAGTAATGAACATGACCCAAATCAGTCATTTCAAAACCTTTCTTCAACTCTTTCTTCATGGATGCAATATAGCTCTCATTGTTTCCTGTTATCAAAAGATCATCTACATATACCACAAGATATATAACTGTTTTTCCAACTTTCTTAACAAACAAAGTTGCATCATCAAGATCAAAGTGTTTGAAATCAAGTTTCAGAAGATGCTCGGTCAACTTCTCATACCAGGCTCGTGGTGCTTGCTTGAGGCCATACAAGGATTTTACAAGTTTGCAAACTTTGTGTTCTTGAACCTTTATCACAAATCCTTCTGGCTGGGACATATAAACTTTCTCCTTTAGATCTCCATTCAAGAAGGTTGTTTTTACATCCATCTGATGGACTTTCCATCCATTCTGAGCTGCTAAGGCAAAGAGAGTCCGAATGGTGGTCCATTTTGCTGTGGGAGCAAAAGTTTCTTCATAATCGACTCCTTTTTTCTATGCGAATCCTTTTGCCACAAGCCTGGCCTTGTGCTTGTCAAGTGAGCCGTCTGCTTTGTACTTGTTCTTGTAGACCCACTTACAGCCAATTGGTTTCGTTCCCAAAGGTGGATCAACCACCTTCCAAGTGCCATTCTTTATCAAGGCATCATACTCCTTCTGCATCGCTTCTTTCCATTCATCATGAGAAGCGGCTTCTTTGAAGGAAGTTGGTTCATGATCTGTAGACAAACTCAATTCATAGTTATAAGCAATATCCATATCAATAGGGGAATCAGAATTATCTACATCACCTTCGATTTCTTGAGTGGAACTTCTTGTTCCTGTTTTTCCAACCTCATCAGGATGAACATCCTCCAATGTCTTTGTCAGCCATTTGGGGGGACCTTTCTGAGATGGCCCTGGCTGGTCACTTGACTGAGTTGGGATTGATTCAAGATTCAATCTCCCAATTCTGTCAATCACATCATCCAATGTGTCATCCGTGGTTGTTTCTTCATGTGGGGGAGAGAGTGCTTCAGGATATGATTCCACAGTTTGATTCAATATCGGAATCCCCCCTTCAAGGTTTGGAATCACATTATCAAACTCTTGGAAAGACTTTGCATGTGTGAATCTATCCAGGCGATCAAGTTGCCGCTCAACAACCTTGTCACTCTTGGAAGATTCAAGAAATATGACATCTCTTGCTATCACAAACTTCTTATTTGCTTCATCATAGAGACGATATCCTTTGGAGGTATTGGAGTACCCTAAGAAGATACATTTTCTGCTTCTAGCACCAAGTTTGTTCCTCTGACCCTTGGGTATCAAGGCATAACAGGTGGACCCAAAGACCCTGAAATGCTTTACCGAAGGAATGTGGCCATGCCACATTTCAAAAGGAGTTTTGTTTCTAATTGAACTTGAAGGACACCTATTCTTTATGTAAACAGCACATAGAACTGCATCAGACCAAAACATCAATTTTACATTCTTGAAAAATAACATGGAGCGGACCATATTTAAAATGGTTCTGTTCATTCTTTCAGCTACACCGTTCTGTTGTGGATTATATGGCACAATGGTTTGATGTTTGATTCCATGTTGACGAAGATAATTTTCAAATTCGTTTGAAGTGTATTCTTTTCCATTATCAGTACGTAGAGAGACAATATGTGTTTGTGCATCATTTTCAATCCATACATGAAAATTCTTGAAAGTTTGAAAAGCATCAGACTTATTCTTCAGTAAGTAAATCCAACACATTCTGGTGTAGTCATCAATAAATGTCATCATGTATTTGTTTTCATTTGCAGAAGCAATAGGCATAGGGCCACATAAATCTGAATGAACAAGTTCAAGTTTCCTATGTGCTCTTGAGTGTGAATCATGAAATGGCTGTTTGCTATGCTTTCCTAGAATACATGCATCACATTCCTTAGGTTTTATAGGAATTGTAGGCAGTCCATCAACACCATTTTTATTCAACAAACGAAGGCTGTCATAATTTAAGTGTCCAAATCTAGCATGCCATAAAAGACTTGATGGAAATGTACCTTCATCATGATATGAACTGAAAGCAAAGTTTTGAGCATGGGCAGATGAACCTTTCAGCTTCAAGAGTCTCCCTTCTTCTATTCCCTCCATGACAAGTGAGTGATCTGATGCTGATCTGACATCTGCCTTGCCATCAAACAAGTGAACTGAGTGTCCTTGCTGCCGGATTTCGACCAGGGACAGCAAGTTTCTCTTCAACTCCGGGAGGTATAGAACCTCATGTAGGATATGGTCAGGAAGACCAGGCAATTTAAGCCTGACTGTGCCAAGCCCTGATGACTTGAGTTTGGATTTATCTGCGAAATATACTGCTCCATCAACTTTTTCAGTGAAATCTTCAAAACAATCTTTTCTAAATGTCATGTGACATGTTGCTCCTGAATCTAGCAACCAATCATCTCTCCATGAAGTAAATGAAACATCAAATAGGTTTTCAGTTACTCCATTGTTACAATGTGCTAGAACATAGTGAGCGGATTCAGGTGCTTTACCTTTGTCTTTGTCATTAGTTTTACCTTGTCTTGATTTCTGTGCTGCTCAATTTTCTCCCATGGTGTTCTGCATTTGGATGCATCATGTCCATCTCTATTGCAACGTGTGCAATGAAGATTGGATTTGTCAGCTTGTCTGCCCCCCCTTTCTGTGAAGTTTCTTCTTCCTCTTCCTCTTCTACCACCTCTTCCTCTGGATGAATCTGGAGTATGACTCTTTTCTCTATGTGCCAAGTATGCAGCCTCTTCGGAAGATGAAGGGACTGTCATCTTCCCAAAAGCTTTCTCTCTTTCTGCAAACTTCTGCTCAAGTTTATCAAAGGTGATATGCTCAAAGTTTCCACTTGCTTGCAAAGACTCAAGATAATGTGAGTACGTCAGATATAATGCTTTCACATATGCTATGAGATATACATCCATTTTTACACCAGTGTTTTCAATATCATGCATTATAGATCTTACTTCTTAAGCTAAAGCAAGGGGGTCATCATTCTTCATTTCAAGACTGAACAGCTTAATCATCAATTGAACATTTTCTAATTCTGAATGCGAGTCATAGAGTTCTTTTAGTTTCTTCAAGGCTTCATAGGCATTTGAGAATGATGAAATATGGCGACTCACCTCTTCACTTACTGAGGCTGCAATCAAGGCATAGGCCTTGCAGTTCTTGTTTTCCCAAATGGCAAGCTCTTTGTCTGAAGTGGGCTTCTCTGGTGGATTTTCTGCTTGGCCTTCACAGATTCCTTTCCATAGCTCATTAAAAATGTGTGTGTTTAATCTTCCGAGACCATTCAAGATAGTTCTCTTTGCCGGAGAGAACCACCCCAACAATTGAGATGAGAGAATGCATTAGATTGCTGGAAAAAATCTTCTGAAGAGGAAAAATTTCTGCTATACAAACTTTCAATTCTTGAAATCTGCTCAATTAAAGGGAACAAAACTCTTGCTGGAGAAATAATCTGAGTTTAAAAACTCTTTGCTGGAAACTAATTCTGCTCAAAAACTTTTGCTGAAGACTGAATTTTAAAAAACACTCTTTGCTATAAACTGATTCTGCATAAAAAAAATATATTTTTTTTTTGTTTGGGAAAAAATGTATATGAAAAAGGTGGGATGGTATGAATGGGAGGAGGCGGAATTATGAAAGGGGAAAGGAGGGGCGGAATGGAGGGATATGGGGATTGGGAAATGAATATTACAAATGGGGCGAAGTGAATTGACAGCGTTTACTAACAAAGGGGCGGTAGTATTACAAAGAGACTTGCGTATTAAAATGGTGGTGACAACGTACTGTATATGGCAGCGTTTTATATATATGCATTGGATTATAAACCACAACGTTTGACTATGGGTCGACATACAGGTTAAGGTGAGCGTTGTATATAAAAGACAGACAGCATTTTATATGACAGAGTGCTGCGTGTTATGTATGGAGAGCGCTGGTTTTATAAACTGCGTGGAGGTATTACACACTGGAATGTAAACCAAACGGCGCTTTATACCAAGCGTATATTAAAACAGCATGATTTCAGACAGCGTATATGAAATCACAATACAACCATCGTTTAAATCCCATGTAATGACAGCGTGGTATATACAAAGGGCGGTGGTATTATAACGCAGAGAACTGTATTTAAGAGTCGACTGGAACGACCAGGAGTAACATATGAGCGCTGTATTAAACCATGAGGCAGCGTTCTTATGACACCAGGCGTGGAGGCACCAGTCAAGAACGTATTGTGAATTGAGGCAGCGTGATGTATGCTTCTGGAATGGAGGGCGTTTATAAAATATGACAGCGCTGGATTATGTAGAGTATGGGAATGCAGGACAGTGAGAGAGAGGGCGCAGAGTAGTGAGGGAGAGGTATGTATGCAGAGTGAGGGAGAGTACGTAGATGAATGGAGAAGGGGAGGCGTTGGGTAGGTAGGAGGCCCAAAGGGCTGTTGCAAAAAAAAAATTTGAAATTGAATCTGCAGAATGACAGAGTTGCAGGACTGCTGGAATTGCAGAATGGCAGAGCCTGCAATTTGCAGATTGACAGAGCCTGCACTCTTCAGGAGCTGTAGGAGTTGGAGCTGCAAATGTCAGTGCTAAATAGGGAAAAAAAAATGCAGAATAACAGTCTAGCAATTAAGAGCAGCAGAAAACTATTAAAAAATATGACTGAGCAAAGGATAGGGAGTTACACCACAGGGCAGAAATGCCAATTGTGGGGCTGGCTTTGATACCATGTCAAACCAGGAGGTAACTCCTCAAAACTAGAATGTGTATTAGTTGAAGAATGTACATGCTTATATAGATGGGAGGTGAGGCTATTGGGATTCATCTCCCAATGACTCTTGGCCTTCCTTATTTCCTAATAATAAATAATATACAAAAATACATATGCACACCCATCCATAGGATTAGGTGTCAACAAACCTCATTAGAAATATTGAATGTCATGTCATAACAGATGCATATGGAGTTGTGCCATGTTCTCTCACCGCTTGGTCCAGTTAGAGAACTCTATTTCTTAAGGTTCTGCCAGTAGATTGATGCAGGAGTTTGGGCCGTCGTGGATGTTTAAGCATATAGTTTAGTGGAGAACTCAATTCCGGTGAATTGCAAGAGGCAACCATCGGGATTGAGGGGGGAGCACGAAAGACTTCTAATGGAAAACCAATCTCTTAAAGAAGCAAAGACGAACAACAGCTATTACAACTTACAATTGTGGAGGACCTGCGATTCTCGTGGAGATGCCTTTGGAAGAGCGACAACTGCGGGTTGAGAACGTGAGATTAATAATTGAGGTTTGTCTACACTACCATTCAAACATAATTTACATTTGAAATATTAATATTGAAGGGCATTTTCAGAATTTAACGGTTTCATACATTCATTAAAACTAAACAGTTTCATACATTCATTTTGGAAAAGGTTTGAATTTTTCTAAGAAGAAAATATAAGATAGTACATATATCACAGATTTGTTATCTTTTCTGTTATGTCATCCTTCATTTTCTAAAGAAACTCTCAAACAAAAATAGTGAACACAAATATTGCTAAAATACTATTACATCTTTGTTATGTCAGTAAAATCCATCTTTTCCAGTTCCTACAAGGCATAGTTTGGATACCACAAAATTGAAGAAAAATATAGAAATCCTGTAGACTGTCAAAATATATTAGAAAAAGACAACGTATATAGCAACTATTCCAGTCAAAGCCTGCCATATTTTCCTATATCCTTTGACCATTGTGATTTTTTCCACCTATTCCATCAAGTATAGTTGATAGAGCTTGCATTGAACAAAATCCCATGAACAAAGGATGCAAGAAAAACTTAGCTTCTTTTTGTTGATTTTTCTTTTGATTCTTTTTTAGATAGCATATCAGCTGTCCAGTTCTATTCTTTATATACAGGTGATCAAAATTTACAATCTAAAAGTTTCTTACCAAGATTTTAATGGGGCCAACCAATTTTTTAAAATTGAAAGGTTTAAATTATTGTTTCTCTTTACCTAGTCAATAATCCCTTTAGCATCTCCATAAATCAGAATGTGAGCAATACCAAGCCATTTTGCAGCAATGAGTACCCCTAGAAGACCGTGATCTCTGCTCTGTTGTTTGACCGGTGCCTTCTTCCCACCAAAAGTGGTGACATTTTTTGGGCTCAAATCACTTAAATCACTGCCTCTCATGCACAGGCCCTCCTTTATTTTTGGTTTGTATGTGATCCAATTTGATTGACATTCATTGAAGCATTCTATCAAACATGAATTTATGAAAATAATTATACTATGTTGGTCGGTTATAGAATTGTGACTGACAAAAATAATTTTGTGTTTCTTTTCTCGATTGTCCAGGTGCAAAGAGTTGCTGTGATTGTAGAAAAAATGTGTGGGAAACCATTCACATAAATGGCATCACTTTCTCCTGTACACGATGCTTCTCTGAGTCTGATAACTGGTAGTGCTGGTGTCATCAATCTTGATAGCCTACATTCCACTGTAAATCCCAATTTGAATTTCCTGGACCAAGTGGATGTTGCAGGCCAAGCCGGAAGTCCAAGAGGAATCGATACCGAACTGAGGCAAACAGAGATGTTGGCACTATGCTTATGAATAGCATGGATATGGTGGAGATATTTATGAATTCGGTATGTAAGAAAACAACCACCATTTCATATTCTTTCCTACTTCATTGGTAATTTCTAATTACTGCTACTATACACACTATTGAACTAACTAACTGAACTTTCATATACAATTCAAAACCGTTGTTCCAAAATGTTCTCATCAATTGTTTCCAGAGCCATGACCTTGGAGGTCTTATGCGATGGTGTAGGGGGTACCATGAACGGCCAAATCCAACTGGTGTGTTATCTTTTTTTTTACTTTTCTAAAGCTTAGTAATAGTCTCTAGGATTGTTTTTATATTTGTGAAGTGAATTATACTAATTTATTTATCGAAATATTGAACCTCATTAGAAATATTGAATGTCATGTCATAACATATGCATATGGAGCTGCGCCATGTTCTGTCACTGCTTGCTCCAGTTAGAGAATTCTATTTCTTAAGGTTCTGCCAGCAGATTGATGCAAGAGTTTGGGCCGTCGTGGATGTTTAAACAGACAGTTTAGTGGAGAACTCAATTCCAGTGAATTGCAAGAGGCAGCCATCGGGATTAATAATTCAATACCTCCCTAGCAATTGTCACTACTACATGTGGGGGTGTTTTAAGACAATGTTTAAGATAATAGTCAGCATGGAAGCATTATCATAGACATACTCCACAGCAGCAACAGGAATTGCAGCGATTTATGAAACTACTCTTGTTTTACTTGCTTTCCTTATAAATATATTTTTAAGGAGTTGTAGGCTTTCATTTGTAGCAAAACTCTATGGTGGCAATTTGGGAGCTGCTAGTTCCGATCTCTGATATTTAACTGATTTGAGGCTGATATTTAACACAGATCTGTGTTATGACAACATTGAAATTAAGTGTAAATTTGGCGATCAATTGTACATTCGAATGCATATACATTTTTGCTATTTTTTGTTATCAAGGAAGCCAATTCCAATTATACAAAGGTGTTGAAATGGTGGAGCTAACCACTGGATACGAATTTATTTTTCCAGCATTTAATGTGATTCAACCTTTTTGATTTATATGTCAAAGATTAAACTCTCTTGTAAGATGGAGAAATATTGTACATTTTTATTTTACCTCATAATAGTCATGAAATGAAGTTCCAAATGAGGATCTTGCATGTTCAAATTCAATGACATGAATTTATTTTATGCGAATATAAGTGTGATGCATTATTATTTTCAAGGTTGCTTTCCAGAATTGTTAAGTTTTGGGAAATTGTTTGTTCACTAAGATTTAAAATGACTGTTGTTATCTTTAAAAAAAATGGAATTTATTCTTTCTTTCCATAAAAAAACAAAGTTTCAAGGTAATTAAAATCACTATTTGGGAACTTGAAATGTTGAAACCACCTTAAAATAACATTTAAAATGATTTATTTATTTTTTTTTAATATTTTTTCATATCGTCTCTAGAGAGACAATAGTTTGAATTATGGACATATAGTCTCTATAGAGACAATACATTTTTTATCTCAGCTATTGTCCATAAAGATACAAATGTTATTGTCTCTACAAAGACAAAAATGAGAGTGTCTCTACAGAGACAAGTTGTATGTAGAAATTTGAATAACTGATATATTATTCACCGAGATTCTCCTGATCACACACTATTTTAGCTTCATGCATAATACAAAATCTCTTCTACCATTGATCATTAATTGCGGAAATAAAATCAATTTCATGCACACATTAAAACCACAAACAATCACACATATGAACACAGTATTTAATGGGAAAGCTTAAAGCTGAAAACCCCAACTATCTGTATATTATATGTCATGGAGATCATGTAACAATCATAGTACAAAAGCTCCTCACAAGCTCTCATGCACACCCTCAATTGCTACACACTATCAAGCTAGATCTAGCAAAACACATGCTCCAATATTTTGCCACTTGATAGCCAGCCTCTATTGCGTAATCAATGCTACGGGATGGCTCATTAAATAACATAAACCACCTGGCTTGTACTGCGCAATCCTCATGGGCTTCTCCAATCACTATTTGTTGCAAATAGCAACAGTATAGTCACAACTGATAGTTAACCTGCTCTTTCACCTATTTCTGCACTGGTCTCCACTGAAACTGTCCATGCACTGAAGTTAATTGATGCATTCTTTAGTTGATTAATGAGTTTATAAATAGTGAATTAATTTAATAATTAATTCACACCACTCTCACTAATTGTATCAATTAGTTAAACTGAATACAAATAGCTCAACTATGTTTAGATTAGTTAAACTGAACACAACTCCATTAACTCCTCAATCAACTCCACCAAACTCTGTCACATGAGTTCTAACTGAAGTATCCATGCAATAGCTCCACTTAACCCTTAGGAATAGCAGACTTTTCTGTCATCTCCTCGTAACATATCTGTACTTAACTCAGTGGCTTCAAGAGAATGATAACAACACAGTCCAAACACATTAAGAGCCATTAATACCTAATAATTATTTTTTTAAACTGAAATCAAAAATATCATGCTACAGTGCCTAAAAGAGAAGTCCATCATTTTTTCCCATCTATTCAACCATCCACAAATATCATCCTCGCAACTCATAGAACATGATCCATATGTCTAAAAATAGACATAGTCTAAAAATAGACTTTGCGCCAAAAATAGCCCTCAGGCCCAATGCAGTAGGAAGGCGACTCCTTTCCACTAAGCTCATCATCTTGTTGCAATCTCAACACTCCCTCTCAACTAGATAAGGATTATCTGCCACCCCTATCCTGCATCTGTGGTATTCGAATTTTCTCCTGGTGAGCGCCTTCGTCAAGATATCAGAATCCTGATCCTCCGTAGGAATGTATGAAAGTAACATGATCTTCTGCTGCACACAATCTCTGATATGATGATACCGGATGTCAATGTGTTTAGATCTATCTTGAAATACTAGATTAACCGAGAGTTTGATGCAACTCTGATTATCACAATAAATCACAGTAGGCTCTAAGTGTGAACCGAACAACCCGACCAGGATCTTCCTCATCCATATAGCCTTGCATGCAGCCAAACTTGCTGCCATATACTTTGCCTCTGCTGAACTGAGTGCCACGGATATCTTCTTCCTGCTGTACCAAGAAACTGATGTCGACCCGATACTAAAAATCCCTCTAGATGTGCTCTTTTTGTCCATTGGGCTCCCTGCCGAATCTGCATCTGTGAAGCCACACAGCGTCACCTCATCCGACTGTCTATACCATAATCCATATCCTGATGTGCCTCTGAGATATCTCAATACATGCTTTCCTGCCTTCTAGAAGAGCTTGGTTGGCTTAACCGTAGCTTGTGAAAGCTGGTTCACAGCATAGCATATGTCGGGTCGTGTATTGACCAGATACATAAGCGACCCCACCAACTGTCGATAAACAGTGGCATCCACTACCTCCGCCGAAGTAGCATCCTCCTTCCTCCAACATCCAGGAAGAGGAGTATCAACAGGCTTGCAGTCATGCATGTTGAACTTCTCCAGTATCTCCTGGGCATACTTACCCTGAGAAAAAAATAGTCCACCACTGCACTGCCAGATTTCCGATCCCAGGAAATAATGAAGGAGGCTCAAGTCCTTCATCTCAAACAGAGGCATCAACAACTCATCACGTGTCAAAATCAAATCATCTACATAAAGTACAATGATCAGCAACTTACCCTCCACCACAATCTGGTATAGGTTAGGATCCGCCTCACTCTTGGAGAATCCAAGTCTGGTGAAATAATTGTCTATCTATGTGTACCAAGCACGAGGTGCTTGTTTCAACCCATACATTGCTCTCTTGAGCCTGCACACATGCGACTCGCCGCTGAAGATCTCGAAACCTTCGGGCTGCTCTATGTACACCTCCTCCTCAATGACTCCGTTGAGGAATGCAGTCTTCACATCCATTTGATGAATGTGCCACCCCATCTGCGCTGAGAGAGCAAGAATCGTTCGTATGGAAGAATACCTTGCGACAGGTGCAAAGGTCTCCTCATAATCGATCCTCTCAATCTGTGAAAAGCCTCGAGCAACAAATCTTGCCTTGTACTTCTCCACACTCCCTTCAGCTGCCTGCTTCACTTTGTAGATCCATCTCGAACCCACCACTGATTTCCCCTCTGACCTTGGGACAATCTCCCATTCACTGTTTCTGACAATCGAATCATACTCTTCCACCATGGCATCTACCCATGCGGGATCCTCCACAGCTTCCTCGAAAGAGGATGGCTCCATCATGATACACTTGCTCATAAGAGCCATGTATCCAGTATACCGGTTAGGTGACCGTCTCTGTCTGCGCTGTGATGTAGGTGCTCCTACAACCTTCTCTGCATCTTGAGCCAGTCGCTCAGCTTCTGTAGTGCGCTTCCACCCTCTGATGGTTGGCACTGCCTGAGTGGTCTCTTCCACTCCATGAACTTCCTCTTGTGGCTGATCCACATCCTGAAGCTCATCCTTAGGAACTAATAGCTCCTCATCTGCATGCAAGTGTGGCTCCCTCTCAAGCGAAAACTTCATGGCTTTCTCCTCATGAAATTTGATATCCCATCACACAACTGTCTGGAAAATACACACGATAGTTTTGGGGTGTATCAGTGTACCCCAAAAATATCCCAACCTCTGTCGTCGGCTCCAGCTTCTTCCTGGTATCCTTCGTCACATGAATGTAAACAGGTGAACCAAAAATCCTCAAATGGGAAATATCAGGCCTCTTACCAGAAAACGCCTCCTCGGGTGTACTCATGCCAAGTATCTTGTGAGGACAACGGTTCTGTACATATACTGCAGTATTGCATGCCTCCGCCCACAAGTGAATGGGTAGGCCCTGATCATGTAACATCGCCCGTGCAGCACCCACGATCGTTCTGTTCTTCCGCTCAGCAACCCCGTTCTGCTGTGGGTTATGAGGTGCTATGAGCTCTCTTCGAATTCCTTCTGCGCTGCAAAAGTCCTTGAATTCGCCAAAGATGAATTCACCACCATTGTCGCTCCTAAGAGCCTTCACTTGCTTCCCCGATTCCTTCTCCACCAGTGCCTTGAACTCACAGAACTTTGAGTATGTCTCGCTCTTCTTCTGCATGAAGAAGATCCAGCACTTACGAGAAAAATCATCAACAAATATCACATAATACCCGTGCTTTGCTGTCGAAGCTACTGAGAAAGGTCCACACACGTCTGTGTGAATTATCTCAAGGATCGTCGTGGCGCGACTATCCTTCTCGTGAAAGGTGGCTTTCACAAATTTTCCCAAGGTACACCCCTTGCACTGATCTGACTGCGCAAGAGTACCTTTAGGAAGCCCAGTAGAAATCTGTTGCAGTATCTTCAAAGCTCCATGGTGAAGGTGGCCCAATCTCCGGTGCCACAACTCGCCATCATCCCGGCTCACCACTCCTTCTGCCTTGCCTGCCATTGCTGCACAGCCATCTACCTGCAATTGATAAAGGTTCTTAACTCGAACCCCCATCCTCCGGTCTCGCTGCCTGCCTTACTACAGAGAAAGCCTTTCCTCGCTAAAGACAACATCATACCCCTATCTTCTAACATCGCCACAGATAAGACCTTTCTTCAATCCTAATATGCATCACTTCCTTCAATACAAAGGGTTTGTATTGACCCTCTCAGTTGAAATGGTACCGATACTCTGGTCGCACCCATTTATCCACTCTAAGAGAATTTTCATCCGCACCGCAACAACCCGATACCTCGTTGTGAAAAGACGCACCACTGTTAAGAAACCACACTGAACCCATCACACTTGAGACCAAGCATGCGATCAGCAAAAAATCCATCTCAAACTGTGAGGCTAAGGCCTCTCCAGCTGCAGTCCCAGTGGCCTGCTTATTTTTCTTCTTCTGTGGACAATTTGTGGCGTAATGTCCGTGTTGGTGACAGTGAAAGCACTTCACCTTGGACATGTTCTGCTTCTTGCCTTTCGCACCGGATTGAGAAGCTTTCTTGCACTTCCCCTTCTTTTCTTTGGCAGCCAAAGCGCAATTATCTTCATCAGAGTTCTTTGATTAAGATCCGTCCCTGGTACTTCGCCTTATCTCCTCTTGCACAAGATTCGACCAAAGTCGCTCCCATCCTGGCAATTTCTCCCAAGCATTGACAGAGTCCTGATAGGAATGCCAACTCTTCAGAAGCCCAAGGAGAGCTAAGCTCACCAAGTCCTCGTCATCAACAGTCACCCCCACACTTCCCAGCTCATCCCTGCATTGGACGAACTTCGTGAGGTACTTGGGCATACTGTCGCCTTTCTCCATTTTTATGTTCCTGAGTTTATCCTTGAGCGCCAACTTCCTCTGGTCACTCTTAAGCCGGAACAACCGTCGAATCTTCCATCAAGAATGGAGAAGCCCTACCATGAAGGCCGGATACTTGTGATCCTTCACACCTTCCAACAGCATCCTTCTTTTACACTTCTATCTTTCGCTGAGGAGTCAAGTGCTAGCATCGCTAGAAGCAGGTTTTGGAATTTCTTCATCTATGAACTCCTTCAACCCATTGTCATCCAACACCGCCTCCATCCTGTCCTTCTATGCAATATAATTCGAGATGCCCTCAAGGGCATACTCCAATAGTAATCCGTTGAAAGACATATCAATTTCGACACCAAGAAAACACTGCTGCAAATTCGAATTCCACCAGCTCAAAACTCAACCGCTTCAATGTTTTGCAATTGCTCCAATGATCAATATCGTTCCGATACCATGTAGAAATTTGAATAAATGATATATTATTCACCAATATTCTCTTGATCACACACTATTTTAGCTTCATGCATAATAAAAAATCTCTTCTACCATTGATCATCACATGCGGAAATAAAATCAATTGCATGCACACATTAAAACCATAAACAATCACACATATGAACACAGTATTTAATGGGAAAGCTTAAAGCTGAAAACCCCAACTATCTGTATATTATATGTCATGGAGATCATGTAACAATCATAGTACAAAGCTCCTCACAAGCTCTCAGCACCACCTCAAATTGCTACACACTATCAACCTAGATCTAGCAAAACACATGCTCCAATCTTTTGCCACTTAATAGCCAACCTCTATTGTGTAATCAATGCTATGGGATGGCTTCATTAAATAGATAAACCACCTGGTTTATAACGCGTGAACTTTCATGGGCTTCAATCATCAGCGTAAATAGCAATAAGATAGCCGCAACTGATAACTCATCTTTCACCTATTTCTGCACTGGTCTCCACTGAAACTGTCCATGCACTGAAGTTAATTGATGCATTCTTTAGTTGATTAATGAGTTTATAATTAGTGAATTAATTAATAATCAATTTACACCACTCTCACTAATTGTATCAATTAGTTAAACTAAATACAAATAGCTCAACTATGTTTAAATTAGTTAAACTGAACATAACTCCATTAACTTCCTCAATCAACTCCACCAAACTCTCTCACATGAGTTATAACTAAAGTATCCATGAAATAGCTCCACTTAACCCTTAGGAATAGTGTAATTCCTTCTATCAGCTCCTGTGCCACATCTGTGCACTTAACTGAAGTGCTCCAAGAGAATAAGATAATGTTTATAGTCCAAATATTATTAAGACCTAATAATATTCGGACATACTATTTTTGACCTGGCAATCTAAAAACAGATTCCTCTACCATACAAATTTAAAAATAAGTCCATCTATTTTTCCGGCTCGACTTTAACACATTCATAAACATTACTCCAGTAATCATAGAATATGATCCATATGTCTAAAAATAGATTCTTTTGGCCAAAAATAGCTTTAAGGTGCCCACTTAGTGAAGGCGACTCCTTTCCACTAAGCTCATCATCTTGTTGCAATCTCAACATTTTAGACAAATGAATTATTCCCTAGAGTGATAACAAATTGCTCCCAAATATAAAACACGCCTATGTCTTTATAGAGACAATAATAATATGTGTTCTATATTGTCTTTATAGAGACAATTGTTTGAGACACTAATTTTAAGACAATTGTTTGAGACATTAATTTTGAGACACTAAATTTCAGACACCCGCTTAAAGAAAATATTTAATACAATACACAATTTTATTTTTGTCTCTAATTAAGACAATTCACTGTAAAATTGTCTTTAAAACACCCCCACATGTAGTAGTGTAAACTATTTAATTGAACGTGATGTGTAACTCAAGTGTCCATTTAGGTGGATTTTCTAGGCTGACCAATTTTGTTCTAGATGTTTGACGGCCATATTTCAGTATAGTACATGCAATTGTATATACATGAGCATGGAAAATTTTGGGGGCTAATATTCGCAAGTGGGCTAATTTTCAATTATTTTTTCAAAAAAAAGATTCGTTAATTTCCATTTTTTCTAAAATGGTTTTGCCCAAATTTTATAATACAAAATATTTTACCATAAAAATCGTTAAAATTTTAGGTAGAGAATATACAAAGTTATTATAAATATGAATATTTTTACATAAATATCACCAAACATTTTACAAATTGCATATCATGTACTAGTGAGATTCGCCAAGGATTCTAAACTTTAAGATGAATTTCTATTCTTAAAATTTTCCCTATCCATGAGCCAACTTGCATTTTTAACCCCAGGCCCCCAAAGAAGAGATAATCTCAAGTTTATTCTATCAAAATGCTTGAAATAAAGTTTTTGTATCTAGATTAACCTTTAAGTGTGAAAAGTAGCTTGTGAGGTATATTAACCTTTGAAACAACTACTTTGGATTACAAAGTCCTACCAATGGTTAAATTTAATTCACATCTCACTTAAGAAAACAATTTTTATCAACTTCAATCCTGGCATGATCTACACCTCCATTTTTGAATTATTTGATGGATTTAGATGTTGAGGAAGTTTTGAAGTTCCTAAAGGTCCATATGCCTAAATATTGGGTGCACACTACTTCTGGTATGTCTAATGGATGAAGGAATGCAATATTTGATAAAATAAGAGAAACTCAACAATATGATTACCAAGATGAAGGGAAAGTGACTTCATGTGGAATATTTATTGAATTTGTCCATAAAGTTTCAAAACATGAAGTAAAGGGAAATGACGATACATAAGTACAATGAAGAAGTGTATAGGTTGTTCATAAGATATGAACATAGTGATGGGGCTTATTAGATTGTTGTTAGGTATATCAATGGCATTTGATGGTTACTAAAATGAACTCACTCATATATCATTTGAACAACAAAAAGAATAGAAATAGTTAATTTTATTAGGGTTTCAATGGTTTGGTGTTGTTCATGTTTATTACCAATAGTTGTTCTCTTAACTTTCTTTTCTAAAAACTTAGTTTTCATGTGGTGGGCCTAAGGGGTTGCTGGAAAACATAGTTTTCATGTGATGGTTGTAAGGGGTTGCTCCCACTTTTTCTTAGACTTGAGAGTGCCTTAAAATGGATGAAAATGGGTTGAAAGTTGATTTTACTAACTCAACATTTGCTCAGGTTATTCACAAAGGTAGCCATTGCAACCTCATGTGGTGGGGAGCTCTACCAAAAATGTATTTGAAGGTTTTTCAAAAGGTAATAAAATCCTTTCTAAAGAACCTCCTTTGGAAAATAAAAATAAAAATTATAGTCTTGTGCTTATGATAAACACACAAGGCACTCAGACCTTGAGAAATTTGTCAACTAAATCCCAGTCAAGTCTATTATTAAGATTTGGGTTAGATAGGTCATGGATAGATATAGATAACTACCCATAACTTGAAAAAAAAAAAGTTTTCTTTATTTCTTTTAAAGAAAAAAATGACTATGTTGACATTATCTCTTGAGGTCCTTGAATTTACATGGAACCTTAGTAGTTATGTCTATATGCACTATAGATGTGTAACTCTTGTGTCCATCTAGGTGGAGTTTCTAGGCTTACAAATGTTTTTCTAAATGTTTGAGGGCCATATTTCAATATAGTACATGTAATTTTATATCCATTATCCAACTTGCATTTTTAACCTCGAGCCCTAAAGAAGAGATTATCTCAAGTTTATTCTATCAAATTGGTTGAAATAAATTTTTTGTAGAATCTTTTGGGAGTCTTCTCTATTTAGTCGGGCTAGATGATAAATTGATGAATCTATGATTCCTGACCTATTAAGACATCCTTGTCTTGAGCGGTAACCAAAATCAAGCTGTCTGGGCGAAGGGCATACTTGATTGGCAACAACGCATCAAGTTGATCCACATGATCAACTTCATCTAATATTACGGCCGCCAGAGCGTGACAAGATGGGAGATGCTATTGAGACTCTCGATTCTGATACTGGGGCTATGTTTGAAGTCCTTAATGACGTTACCTTGCAAATATTTTAGAGCACGTTCTCTCAAATTAAACAAAAAGGAGGATTCTTTGAAATTTGATTTCTTACAATATTCTTTCGCCAGCATTGTTTTCCCAAGTCCAACCCCACCCAGAATTCCCACAACCTTAGCCTCCACAGGCTCCTCCTCTTGCTGCAATATCACCACCTTTTTAAAATATTCTAATTTTTCGGCCAGCCCAATATAATATTCTTCCACGGGTGCCCTCTGGACGATTTTGGATCGTTTTGAACCATCTTCGCTTAGAACACTTTTCACTGCTCTTTGCACTACGAATTTTTGCACGCATTAGGGGAATTTTGAGGTCTAAAATGGGCCTCCTAAGAAAAATGTACAAACAAAATAAACTTTATAAGAACCAATAGGATTCAATATGATGATGTCAACCATAGGGGATGATTCACCATTTTTTAAGTAAAAAGGTAAAAATATTAAAAAATAATAAAATAATCAAACTACTTTTTCAACTCGTATTTTTAACTTATCTCCCAAATTTTTTACTCAAATTTCGAGAGGGAGTACTCATTGGATCCAAAATTTAATTCCTCATCCAAGGAGTACCCATGTTGCATACTTTAGATGGACCCTACTATGTGAAAAATGAGAAATACATGAAAAAACGTGATTGCAATAACGTTTTTCATGTATTTCTCATTTACGTGTAGTAGGGTCCATCGAAAGTATGCAACATGGGTACTCCTTGGATGAAGAATTAGATTTTTCATTTGACGAGTACTCCCGCTTTAAATTTGAGTAAAAACTTTGGGAGATAAGTTGAAAATACAAGTTGAAAAAATAGTTTTTTCTTTTTTCCCTCTAAAATTTGATGATGTCATCAAATCTTGTTTTATTATTTCCACTATTATTTTATAATTTCCTTAGGAGGCCCATTTTAGACCTCAAAATTACCCTAATGATGAGTTCTGATTCTGGAATATATTTCAACACGCTTCGCACAATCTTATTCATGAGCTCCTCCCTGTTCCTGAATATTTAGTTAAGATCAGTAAAGTAATTTAATAAGCAGTGAGAAACACCTACTCGAGTGACATGTAGCTATTATTCCAACAAATTGAAAACTAACACTTACAAGGATGGGAAAGGTCTAAGCTATCCAACTTGTATGAAGTAAGGTAAAATATCCATCCAATTGCAGATTCAACTATCCAACTGGTATGAAGTAAAGTAAACTATGCATCCAATTTGCATAAAAATTAATGATTAATTTTTCTCCATGCTTATTAGATACCTAGAATTTGCAATAACTGGGAAAAGATGATAAGAATTCTTACCCGGTCAGCATCAAATCATCTGATTTTGGGACCTGGTCAAGGGCGTCTGTCCATCTATTAATATTCTTTATGTCATGTCGTTGTTTCTCTAGGTGGGAGAGCAGGGTTTTGATGTAATGATGTCCAAGCAGATCAGAACAAGAGCTCCTCGTCACCCCTAAATATTCAAGCAGTGTAAAATAAGCAGTGAGAAACACTTTTATATATCTAAGTCAGGAGGGTGATAAACCCCTGCCAATCTATCAAATTGAAAATGATTAACATAAATGTTTTTTTCACGATGGGATTACATGATTGGCGAAAATATAAAAAAATAGAGTTTGAATCATTTACTCAGGCCCCAGATTTAAACTTCCGTGTCATTATTGTTTTTAAAAATGTATTTGGCGTTGAATAAAAATAAATGTAAATATGTTTAAGTTAGTTATAAATTTTTGACTTGTTGCAACGCAGGTTTAATGCAGAGGAAGCCAATGAAATGTAAATATTTAAGTTACTTATCATAAATTCTTTATTTATAAAAGTGCAGGATTAATGTAGAGGAAGTCAATTGCAATTACCACAATTTAAAAATTTGCAATTTCTTTTTCAGATTTTGTTGAATAACTCTAATTAGTTTTTGTTTTTGTTGCGTTGTGTTTTTCTTTTTAAATAATGCAAATAAATCTTTACAAAATAAGTTGTTATTCATCTCAATTTTGTTAATAAATCATTTTATTTGCAATTGTTTTTCAGTGCTGGTTTTATATTGCATATATATATCGCAAATTTGTTATTCATCTCAAGCTCACTTATAAATACTTTTTAAAAAAAAAAAAAATTCATTTTTCTTTATTGTTATTTTTTTCTATGTATATATTATGAATATTGTTTTTTTTTTATTTTATTTTTTTTCTATATATATTATTATTTTGTATATGTTGTGATTTGAAATTTTTTATTTTGTTTTTTTAGTTTAATAAATTTTCATTATATTATTAAAGAGAAATTGAGTACAAAATTTATCTCAACAAACTTTTTTCACTCATTTGAACACACTTTTTGAGTTAAGAGCCTCAAGGAAAACACAAACACATGGTGCCAACCTTTATTTCTGATTAGCCTATTAGATATACCATACATAAAAAAATTAAACATAAACTAGAGCATGAATCAACATATTAAGGAGGCGGGTTGGGAGGAAAGACAAGAGGGGCAACAAAGTAGCATGCATGTTCATGCATGTGTAATTCTATGTGTTCCACCCTTGCTTCGAGAATGCGAAGGTGGTCGTTGGTGTGCCAATGTTGTCGTCAAAGGTTATCCAAGTTGTCCAAGATTTCATTCTGAACATGTTGAAAATCATTGATGTAGGCTACCAGTTTATTTCAATCCTCATAGCGTTGTTCCCGCATGATGTCAATATTCATTTGAATAATGTGTAGCTGGGCTGCTAGAGAGTCCAAGGTAGTTGACGCAATCACATGGTCCGGGGAGCGAGCAGGGTAAATTGCAGCATCCTTCGTCGTTTCCTTGTTGGCTGCATTCTCCGAGGATAAGTGGCTTCCCTTGTTATGCCTTTGCCACTCTTCCTAAGAAAGAGATGCTCACCCCCGTCGATGATGACCCCTCTATCACAGCATGGAGGCAGACCGAGGAAAACTGAAGGCAGGCGAGGTAGGACTACCATGCCCACAAGAGCCTAAATGAAAACTTGCATGGGGCCTGTAGAAAGACCTCCCCCTCAACAAGAAACACTAATTGTTACATAAGTGCACAAGATAAATGAACTAATAAAATGAATTACCAGACACAAAGATGTCGTGACTAGAAACGATAAGCCAATTCTTTCTCCGTTCGTCAACACCACCCCAAATTGTGCCCACGTAGAATGCACCTCTCCAGACTAGGAACGAGTCGACCACCAGGCCACATAGAGTGAGGGTGAGAACCAACACTATGCAAATGGCTCTATCACGGAGAGAGCCAACCCAGAGAAATCTCCATTGAATCTTCAGCCTAGAACAAAACCATGTGCAGGGCCAGTAGCATTTAGGACGAAGAAGACTAACCAACACAAAACTATATTGAGTGTCGAGGCAAGACCCCTCCACTGTTGACAACAAAAATTGATCGACAAACAGACCAGAGTACCCAAAAGGAAGGCTCGATGCCTTGGGCACCTCCGACGTGTCGGGATCCCATGGACAATCCTTGTCCAAGACTTCCCCTTGTTCTAGATTATCCCATTCCCTGCATTCCCACTTTCCCGATGTCATGATCTCAGAAGGGAAGTCTAGAGCATAAACCCAAATCCCTCTACAACCTCCCACTTCATCACTTGAAACACCACATTGAAAAAATTCCTATGTCGAGGCGGGAATATATCACCGCCGCGAGTGAAAGTGTCACCCATCTACGGGCACTTACTGCCTACCTTTCTCATTATGGCACGTTCAATGGGTTCATGGAGGCTAGGCAGGCTCTGTACTACCAAGTGTTATGCCAAGTGACCACCCCCATTGGGGAGCTGTGATTTGAAACTTAAAATTACGAAATATAATTAAATTTTTTATGATTTGAAAATTAAATAAAGATATTTTATATTAATTATGTTATTAGGTGGTTTTAATATGTTTTAATGTGAAAAATAAAATTAAGAAACATAATTGATAATTTTGTGATTTGAAAATTAAAATTAAGAAACATAATTAATATTTTTTTTGTAAAAGTTAAGGGTGAAAGTTTTGGATCCATTCCAATTTGAATCAAGTAATATGGAGGCATTAGTAGCACTTTTACTACTATTTTGAATGCATGGGAATCACATATGACAAAAACCCTTTTATCAAGCACTCAGTGATGACCACTACCCACTGAGTAGATGATGATCGAGTGCGTATTGGATAGATGATGATCAAGTGCATTGTTAATGCACTCTTATATGTTAATTCACTGGTTCAGTTCTCATCACCCAATTCAGGGGTTATTCTTGGAGATGACCATGATGTAGTGTCATTAATGTTGAACTTACAAAAAAAATTGGTAAAAAAATATAAATACTTTTGACATAAATCTCAAATTTTGATTTTCCGTGATAGGGTGGGTTCACAAGGGAGGGGTGAGCCTACCACTCTATTGACGACATGAAAATTAATGGTCAAGGGGCACGGTTTTTCCTCAACATGAAAGAGCATGTCGTAACACCTCCACCACCACATTTACACACTTTTACAAGCCCTCCAGGTAAATGTGAAGCGAAGTGCCACTATGACATGACCTGACCTCCTATTTCTAGTTAAGGAAGTGGGGCCTACAACTAAGATTAATTAACCACAAACTGACATCATACAGGGACTACATATCACACTGTAGATGAAGAAACACCCCAACTGGTCAATCCCTAAGCTAGAACTTTGTTGCACTGACCTAGACTCCCAACTGCACCCATGAAATTACTTCCATGTGGTTATGAGCCTCCAATCACACTCACAAACCTTGTTCCATGTGGTTTTGACCCAACTTTCCCATTTTAGAGGGTGTGGTCCTGTTGTGGATCATATCTGCATATCCTTTTCAATTTTTATTTTGAGTATCAAAAAAAAAAAAAAAAAAATAGAAAATCAGAAAAGCATATGTTATAGTATAAGGTTTTTATACTATATCATAAAAAAGAAGCGTTTCAAAGCTCGATGATTATTAAACTTTATTGAAATATATGTTTTTTTTTTAGCTTAAATTTCGAGCGACTTCCCAAGCGGAAGCAGTGATCGTCGAAGAACATTGTCGGGTGATCAAGTGCGTGGGTATGAAGTGCTCGTATATTATCCAATTCGGCACCCCCGCAGTTGACTGGTCAGATCGCAGGTGAACCGTGATCGACGACTGAGAATATGTGCGGGGGGTGCCGGTCGAAGTTCACCGCCGTACTCCAGGACCCCCCGCGGTGACGTCATCAGGCGAGGCAGAGGAGGTGGAGAACAACTGTCATCCCATTTCAACGACTTTTCCACGTCAGGTCGGCATTTATTGCCGTTTTTTTGCAGCCGTTAAAGAGTTCTTTTGTCCCATTCTCGTCCATTCGCATTTTTTTTTCCCTTTGAATCATGTTCTCGCCACCCTTTCATTGTCTGCTACCCCACGAATTGTTTCTATCCTCTGTCAGCCATGGCAAAGCGAGTCTCCCTATCTGGTATTTCAAACCTCAATTCCCTCCTAGACAGCGAAAAAGACGTCCAAAACACTTTGTCCTCTGTCAGTCATCCCATTTTGCATCACCAAGTCACCCTAAACACTGAGAAATCCCCAGTATTTTCTGTTATGAAGAATTCTGGTGTCTTGTCAGCCTGTATCCCGAAAGCCCACTTTTTTCCCGAATTCATCTCATGGCTGGTCTCTTCGATGTACCTGGAAAGTGTTTCATAATGAACTCGCAGGGAGAAAACATTCTGCAGGTATCGACACAATTAATTCGACAAGCATTGTGTTTTCCCGAAAATGAGTCACCATTGCAGTTTTCTGAAGATTCATTGGCTCGCTACTTTGAAGACCTTTCAAATGAAGAATTTTGTCTATGTATGTCATACTTGAGATCAAATTCAGAAGAAGCTCAGTTAGAAGGAGATGAATTTAGTTTGGAAGCATTCAATGTTGAATATAGACCAATTCTAAGTTGCATTGCAGAGATTTTGGGAAAAGACAGTGACCAGGCAGTTGATAAATCAGTCTTGGGAATGCACGCGCTCATGATGAAGCCAGGAGTTGTGCTCGACATTCCATCTTTCTGGCAGGAGATTGTAAATTCTCAGCTGATGGCTTTTCCTCTTACAGGTTTCTTTAGATTCCCATCATTGATTGTTTGTCTATTTTTATATCAGAATGTCGAAGAATTTATGAGTTTGGGATTGAATATAGTTGATGTCAATAAGCAAAAGCAATCAGTGTTATTTTGGACTGATATGACTAGAAAAGAAGGAAATGAAGCAGGGCTATTTGAGTTTGCTAGTCATTATATGCCTATTGCTTATAGAATTTTGAATGGAGCTTCTCCTCCATGTTTTTTACCAAAAGCCCGAGAATTTCTACAACTAGGACCGAGTTGCAGATTCGGAGATTGGTTTGTGTTTGAATATTATTCAGAGATGAGGTTGTATGGAGCTAGCATCGAGCCGTACAGGCTCCCAAATTTTGTACCCATGCGGCTTTTCGCCTTGGAATTCATAAGACAGAGCCTTAATGTAGATCAGGTACACTTTCTTCCCAAGAAAAAAGGTTTTATATATAAATTGCCTATGAGTGTGGGACCTTTCGTGGTCAATATGAGGCAAGATTTTGATGAAGTTTCTCAAATGTTGGAAGAGACACATTTACTGCTAGGAGAAAAATGGTCTTATGACCCGCATGGTGTAATTTCCCAGAGAAGAATTGAGAATGGATATTCTGCCTTTTCTCATGAAAGTAGGGCTAATCAGGAGAAGCTGGCAAACCCAGGTGAAATAAACACATCAAAAATGAGCACCCAAACACCTATTATTACTGAAAAAGCGAACAAAAGAGGTAGGGAAGATGTTGTTGAAGTTGATGATGAAGAACCCAGGGAGGAAAAGAGAACCAAATTAGCGGAGGATCATTCTCCCAACTCGCCTGGCTTTACCTTCCATATCAATGAGGAACAAAATGTCCCATCTTCTCCTAGAGGACATGAGTTTTATCCAGAGAAGGTGCCTTCAGTCAAACAAACATTTGCGCAGATTGAAGAAAGAAATCAGAGGATAAAAGCTAATGTAGAAGCTCAGGCAGAGCACCACATGGCTGCTGAGCAAACCAGGTTATTGACTGTAATGGACCTTGAAAAGGATCAATTTAGGATGGCTCTGACACATCCAAATGGGATGTCCCTTGGATCTTCGAGCAGTTTTAATGAGGTAAACATAACTATGGATGTTAAAAAGATCCCACTGTGGGATAAAATGAATCTTCATATGCAGACTGGGCAGTTAATTGTAAATGATCTGACCAAGACTAATGCCACAGCAGTTAAGGCTGAGAACATGCTTGCAAAGGTTATTAAACAGTTCAAAATGGAGAAGGCTAATTCAAGGGCCTTGTCAGTTCAAATTGAAGAATTGAAGAAGATTGTCATGAAAATTGGTGTAGATCCCAATGATAAAGCTGTTATTCAAAAGTTCATGAAAAATGCAGAGATAGAGATATCCTCATTGAGAAAGAAGCTAAAGTTACCAGCTGCAAAACATTCCATGGCTGCAGAGGTAGTAGAGGTGGAAAAAGAGAAAGAAGAACTGCGTCAGCAATTGTTGAAGAAAGATGAAGAATTGACTAAGTAAAGCAGACTGCTATATCTTTACAAAACCAGATTGAGAATCATACTTGTACTTTTGATTTTTCTGCAGATAATGCTGATCCTCAAGCACAGATTGTTCAGCTAAACACAGAATTAAAGATGGCAGAGCGATATTGTAAGCAAGCCCAGTCAGAATTAGAAATATTTACCAAGATGATGCGAGGATGGGAAGATAAAGCAAGTGAGAACAAGCAGAAATTACAAAAAGCTGAAGATGAAATTAAAGATCTCAAAGAGAATTTAAAAGGTAATATCTCCCTTATAAAAGCTAAGGATATCATTTGGAGTGAGATTATTTCAGAAATGAAGTCGAATTGGAATTCCCTGAATATAATTGCTAGAGAGAAAAGCCTCATTTCAGAACATGAAAAGGAGATATTATCTGAGAAGCAGGCGACCATTAAAAGAGAAAATTGGGCCAGAAAATTCATAAAATTTATTAATACCAAGACAGATGAGGAGTTAGAAGACATGGGGACACAAGATAGATACTTTTATGTTGAGGAGATGAATAAGATGATAATCAAAAATGATCTTCGGAAGGTAGCAGAGAAAAGATTACTGGGAATTAAGGAGATAGTAAAAAAGTTTGATATATCATTTGAAAAATTGACCAGAACAGGTTTACCTTCATGCTGGACTGAGAAAGGTAATATCCTGACATGGAAGTTTTATGAAGATCAGTTAATATTAGCAAAAAGCAGGGCAGATGGCAGGCATGAAAAGACACAAGTTTTAAAGGGAGAAACGGTGTTTAACTTCTTACAGAGGCATTTCAATCTGCTATGGATGGTGAAGACACTATTCACAGGAAATCTTACTCACAGTCAGGCTGTTGCATTTAGATTGGAATATCTTAGTTACAAGAATGCTTTGACAACTCAGGATAAGCTATGGAAAGAGTGCAAGACATTTTCAATGGACATAGTAAAAGATATCCCAACGGCTCAAACAAAAGTAGCTATGGATTCAACCACCACTTCAGGACCAGCTGTTCTCATAGACTAAAAGTTTTAAGATTCTCATTATGTTGTTTTTCAAAATTATCTAAATGTAATATGACTTTTGAGGCATGTGCCTCCGCAATAGTCAGTAGTTTAAGCAGTTAGAGTTAGTTAAGGTAGTTAGAATCAGTTTCATTACTGGAAACTATTTTGTGATGTTGTATTTAAAGACAATTTCAAGAAAGTGGAAGGTTCCGAGTTTTGAACCTTAAAGCTAAATTTTGTACTAGAGAATATGGAACCAATGAAAAGTTTTGGCAAGTTTCTATCATTCTGTCTATGCTAAATAGTTTCCCAGTTTTCATTATGTTTTCATGTCTGTGAATGAAATAGAGTAATTTGAGCTACGGGTCTCTTAATACATGTGTATTTAAGGGTTAAACAAACCTTAATGGGCGCTCCTCTATTTTAACCTTATCATTGCTTACTTCCTCAGGGTTTTATAATGGTAGATTCTGTTTCGAACAGCATATCAAATTGAAATCCTTTTCTTTCTTATTTCTTCCGTCACTTCACTTCAGTATAAGAAGAATATGGCATTGTCGAACATGCATGGGTTTAATGTTTGAAGATTATATAATTAATGTTTGAAGGTTTATAAAACAGAGACAGATATACTTTTGTTTTTGACATAATCTTTAATGTCTTGAGCACGGATTCCTTTACACAGCAAGGAATTGTTTCTCAAGGAACAACAGGTCCCATGATCTGAGCCACAATTCCAAGCCAACCTCCACACCACTGCCAAAAACTTCCCGAGACTTCTTGGAATGATAAATGACATAGTGACAAGGCTAAACATACAAACTTGAGTCAAAAACTTGACCTAGAATTACCAAAACATACTATGAATTTCATCAAACACATGGTAAACATGTATGTTATAGGTCATGAATGCATATATGAGTGTGAATATTTGTTCTTTAGCTAGAAATCACTAAGAATGTATAAGGCCCTCTCAAGTAGTTGCAACCACACTTGTTATCCCATGCATTCATTAACCATTCATTAACTTACCAAAGCATATTAAGCGGCATAGTCAGAGTACATCATAAACCATGCTTATAACCAACAAATAACCAGAATATTAACCATGACAGAATAGCCATCAAATTCACACAATAACAAGTATAAATTCTCATAGAGTACAATAGAATAATAACTCTTATTACTATATGAAAAAACCAACCAAGTCAGGGACTTCCACGTACTACCACCTGACCATATATTAAGTTGACCCAAATATTTCTTTTAGCCAATCACCCTCGTGCCATATTCCAAGCATGAATGTGAGATATCATGGGATAAACCAAGACATAAACAACCAAGGGAATCTAGAGGTTAAACCACCTCCACCCTCAAACTACCACAATCTCACCAATACCAGTCAAGAGATCCCAAAACCTAAACAAGCTCGGATGCCTCAAAATTCCTTCACCATACCTTGAGGAATTTACCTATCTCCACCCACCTGTTGAGGGCTTCCTAAAGAAATCCATCTCTACCCCAAATCCTTGTGAATTTTCCTAAGACCACCTCACCTAGTTCAAAAACCTTCCGACAATCCAAATATCAACCAAGGAATGAATCCCATAACACCATGGCTATCCAGGAAATGACAAGGCAAGGTTGAAACCACTATCATACCAGACAAAACCCATGTCAATGACAACAAATGAACCAAAAAAACCAATGCATGTATCATACATTCACATAAAAAATAGAAAATTACACATGCAACCTATTATCTACAAAATAGTCTCGTTGAAATTGTCGATCCAACCTTTTCCTTCCTTGTACTTTGCCTTCTTTCTGCAATCCAAGTGATTTCCCAAGTGCTCTAAGAATACTCCAAGATTTCTCTAAGTTTGAAAGAGTATGAGAGAATGAGAGAATAGAAGAGAGCTCCAAAATTGAACTGACAAAAGGTTGTGAACTGATCCTCAAAATCCTTTTTATCATTGAGGCCTCTATTTTCTTCATTTTCCTTCATTTTTCCTTCAAGTTCCCTCTCATGAAAATTTGTGTCTCTTCGCCTTAATTTTCTCCTATTTTCCTTTATTTTCATAAATAATTTCCAATTAATGCCTCTTTGCCTTTGCCAATTTATTTAACAATAAATAAACCAAAAGTGATGCCCACTATAGTGCTTTTCCCAACATTCAGCTTGGACTACGTGTCCCATGACCTTGGTATTATTTTTCCTTTATTAACCTTTATTACATTAATTTTTAACCTAGGGATGTTACAAACCCATCCCCCTTGGGGGAACACCGTCCTTGGTGTTCTATGACACCTATGACTAGCAAACCGCTGAAAAAAAAACATATTGCCTATTGAGATTTATAACACAACGCGATGCAATATTTACAATGAACAACTACTGTAAACCATGACCAACATGACAATCATGACAATCATAATGCTTATTGGAGCTTTATAACACAAATCATCATGGTATTTACAATAAAATCAATATACATATACATATACCAAAAACTCTTTTGCTTGCCCCAACAAATAATGAAGGATACAAATCCCACATATGATTCACCATCTCCCATGTAGCTTCATCGCGCCCAAAGTGCTTCCATTGCACTTTAACTTGTTTGATTGCTCAGTTATGGAGCATGAGTTGTTTCCACTATAATATGAATTGTGGTTCTCGCTAGAATTTTCCCTCTGGCTCCACCTGCAATACATACTAGTCAATCACATGATCAACATCCTAGACATACCTCTTAAGGAATGAAACATGGAAAACATCATGGACTTTCACTGTCAGAGGTAGTGCAATTATGTAGGCCATTAGTATAGTTCTCTCAAGGATCTCAAAAGACCCGCAATATCGAGGTACTAGCATGGCACATGATCCAATCCTCTAGGAACTCCTCTTTGGATTGATGTGCAAGTACACATGATCCCCAACCTGAAGCTCCTTAAATACCCTGTGCTAATTTGCATAACTCTTTTTCCTGACTTTTTTTGCCTTCAAATTCCTTTTAATAACCTGCATTTCCTGTTCCATCTCTGCCAACATGTCTCGTCCATTCAACACCTTATTCACTAGATCACTGCAGTTGATAGGAGTATTACAAATCTGCCCATAAAGCACCTCAAACAAAATCATCTTCAAGGACTCTTGATATCCATTATTATAAGAAAAATATACTAGTGGAGGATACTCTTCCCACTTCTTTTGCTGATGCAAGACATACATCCTCAACATGTACTCAAGAATATTGTCAACCCTCTATGTATTTCCATCTATCTATGGATGATAAGTTGTATTGAAAGCCAAATTTGTCCCCAAACTTGCAAAAAACTATTTCCAAAACCTGGAAGTGAACTTGGCATCTCTGTCGGATACAATATTCTTAGGAACACCATGTAACCTCACTATCTCCCTGATGAAAATCTGAGCTACCTCACTAGCTAAATTTGTATATTTAACTGCAATGAAGTTTGTTACCTTGCTTAACTTATCAACCAAAACCATAATAGAATCATGTTGTCTCAATGTCCTCAACAAACCTGTAATGAAGTCCATGGAAATGACCTTCCATTTCCACTTTGCAATTAGAATCAATTGTAGTAACCCACCTAGATGCTTACTCTCTGCTTTTACCTAGTGACAATCCAAACATCTCGCAACAAACTCATTCACCTCTTTGTTCAATTTCTACAAATGATAGAATTTCTTAACGTCTATCAATGTATTTTGATATCCTGGGTGACCTAAATATGGTTTAACATGAAACTCCCTCAATATAAGCTTCTTGGGATAAATTTCATATGGTACATAAATCTTGTTCCTGAATCTATCCAAGCCATCTGCTGTGAGATGATACTCAACCCTACACTAGTAAATTTGGCCCAATTTCCGACGGCCACTTCGTCGCTTTTCCAACACATAGTCGTCACAAGAGCGACAGTCTGAGGCCGGAAAAAACGTGGCTAGCCATTACGTCATAATTCCGATACTTCAAAAAAGCGTTGGAAGAGTGACACTTCTTCCGATGTTTCCAGGCATCCGTTGCTCTTCCGATGTTACACCAACCGTCACTATTCCGACGTTTTATAAGTGTCGGTCATCCGACGTTACCAAAAAGTTGGTCTTCTGACGATACCAAACTTTTGGTCTTCCAACGTGTTTCAATTTTTCAAACTAACGTCGCAATTCCGACGTTCTGTTACAACGTCGCAATACCGACAAACATTTAAAATTGAAAAAATAAAATGAAACGTCGCAATACCGATGAAAAGGGGAAATCGTTCAAAGCGTCGAAAGACCGATGCTTATGAAGAAACGTCGCAATACCGACAAAAAGGGGAAATCGTTCAAAGCGTCGGAAGACTGACGCCTATGAAGAAACGTCGCAATACCGATGAAAAGGGGAAATGTTCAAAGCGTTGGAAGACCAACGATTATGAAGCATCGCAATACCGACGACTGTTTAATTTTTTTTTTTTTTTTTTAAATGAAAATTTAAACTGGATGCTCTTGCAGTTTAGTGAAGGTGTCGACCATCAGAGCTCTTCTTCCGAGTTACTTGAAGTTCGTGTTAGAACTAGTAATGCCACCGATTCTTCCTGAGCGAAGGTGCTGTCTATCCCTGTTGCTTGATTGATTTTTCATTTTTCGTACACAAGGTACTTGGCCCTTGCCAGAGAAATCCTTGATTTCATGGGGATTTGACAAACTTTGTCCATCTATTTGGTTTGTTCATCCTTTTGTTGGTTTATCCATCTGTTTGTGTGGAAATTTTCGTTTGTCCATTTCTCTGATGACTGTTTACCCCCAGTAGTCTCGTACAGGTATGTACCATAGTCTTTAAGTCCTATCTGTGCTTCACACAGTGATCTATATGGATGATGTATGTAGTTACTATTTTACCTCTTCTGTAAAAGATGTGAGTTTGCAATTGAAAAAAAAATTACTTTACCGTCTAGAGGTTATGGTTCAGGGATGGTAGGATTTTCTCTTTTGTTGGAAGAGGAAGAGACATGATGGATGGAGAGCCAGTGATTCTGTACTAGTAATGATTCTTTAACAGCAGAGAGTCTGTGTAATAGCAGCAGACAATTCTATCCTTTGAGACTGAAGATACAATAGAAGAATGTGCTCTGTTTTTTAGTGCCTACTGTGTAATTTAGTTGGGAACACTGTATACCTTATTTTGTTGTGGATTATCTCCCCTAAGAGCGTTTTCTCCATGTAAATCATTGTGTTATTTTATGCGTATCTGTCCTCTGTTTTCTTTTCCTTCTCATTCTGCAGATTTCTTTCATTGCAATTTGAGATTAGAGGGAGGAAATTACACAGACAGTGAATTATGTGTAGACATGAGTGATAAAGCACCAATCATGAAATCGTGACTTCTAAACAGAGAAAGCTGGATTTCCCTCACTGCAATTCAGATTGCAGACACCTTGAATATCTTTGTAGTTTTTGAACTTCTGATTGGCCTGGTAAACTCCAAGTGCCCAAATATTCAAGCAGCCACCTCAATGTGTATTGCAAAAAGGTTACAACAGGCACTACTAGTATGTTTTATAGGCTTTGTATAGCTGAAAGGGGAATATCATGTGACTAGCTCGTAGGTCTTTCATGGCTGAGTAACTCGTTGCTAGATGGTAAACAAGATGCATGTGCTTCGACAATCCTCAGTCCTACTACTCTTTCATCACAGGGAGTCAAGAAGAGAATCAAAATATATTATTTGGTCATCAAGGGTGGACTAAGCTTCTAAAATTTCGAAGTGAGCACATCAAAGCTACTGGATCAATTGCATTGGAAAAAAGAGAGTCTCCTCTGTATAGGAATGTTTTGTGGATCTCAATTCCAGGCCCTAGTGGGCTAGAGGAATTGCGAAAGTTTTAATTAACACTTGAAATAAATCTATTGATATATTGGCCAAAACATTTTTCTAAAACTATCCAGATACTTTTTTCCTTACAAGAAGCATCATAAGATAAATAGGAAAGAAAACAGTGAACTTGAATCACCTATAATTTTGCGACATTTTGAGGCACCTCCATCAATCACTCTGACGTGAGCCCCTAAAATCGTAAATGGAAACTTTCAAGTTTTCCAAATACTTTAGTATTTTAACATTTATTGAAATTTATGTGCTCTAGCAAAGAATTTCAAGCCTATTCCTGTCGTTTATACGTTACAAATACACAACTTAACTTTCTCTGACACTAATAGAAAAAGAAAAGCAACTTACAGGAATGTAAGTAGTGTATGTTACAACATTCTATTTCAACCTTCAGGTATGGAGTATGAGATTAGCACATCCATTTTATTTTATGATTTTCTCCTACAAAAGTAACAAAAGAAAAATGAAGCAGTGTATGTTGCAATATTCTATTTCAACCTTCAGGATATGGAGGATGATTTCACGAGGAAAAGGAAATGGCCTTGTAATTTAAGTGGGCCATATTACAACAATGTTTCCCATAAATGAGAGAATAGCAATGAGTAACCTCTCTCAATTGAGTCATGACTTGTTTTTTGTAGGTATGGGCTCCAAACTCCAAACCTTGCAAACAAGGAGAGAATGAATCACCATGGTGTCAAGAAACCAGAACTTAGCCTGAATATCCTAAAACTGAAGTTGGAAACATTGTCTCTCCAAGGTTGTTAATGTTGCAATCCTCTGTTCAACATTGATACAAATGTAGAAAACAAGTTAAAAGATGAACCAAATAATAGCATTCAAAGGAAAGACTAGGATGTCACCATTTCTACCTGCTATCCTTGAAAAGAAGGTGAGATTACTTACATGCTTTTGTGTTTGCAAGGTGGACTTGAAGACCATGTTCATCCCAAAATGAGCTCAAAATGTACTTTTGTCAAAAAATAGTGAAATGGAGATCCCATAGAGGGCCTCCACCTTTACCACCCATGGATTTTGAAATGAGAAACTCTCATCCATAAATATGAAGTCCAAAGAACGTGAGGTAGTCGACACCCTTGCTTGACTACTATGTTAATGTATATAATAGACCCCAGAGATGATCATTTTAATCTCATATAGGGTCATAATTATAGAGATCGCCAAGCATAGGAGAGGTATACCTTCAGCCTCTCAAATAGTAGGTTTCTTCCAACTATCTGAAAGGCTTAACAGGTGTCCATGGATCAACAATATACTTACTTTTTCTTCCTCAATAGCATTTGGGAGGATTTAAAAATAGTCAAAAGTGCGGTGATTCCATTTGCAATGACTAAACCTTAAACCTGCAATTTCTTCCTCTCTGCTCATATGGAGATGAATTTTTCTACTCTACTGGCAAAGAGTCTGAACATGGTGTATCCCAGCATGAAAGTCTCACAATTAATTGATTCATTTTGATCATCTTAGTTATAAAGATGATTGATTTAAGAAACTTCGCCGGGGGTAAGGCCAGAAGAGACTATCTAAAGAAAAAGGTCTACAATATGAATAGGTAAGATGGTCAGAGTATTTTAAAGTAATTTGTCTTTCAAGTTTTCTAGCTTCTAAGCCTTATTAGAATGGAATTTGAAAATTTCTCTCATGATCATGCAATCAATGTAACAACAACCATACAATCTGGGATTGATGATGAAAGGTGGTTGGTTGCAGATGTCATATAATAAGGTGACATTATTTTGAGCGAGGTGTTAGAATCAGTAATGGTGCAAGCAGGCACTTCAGTAAGAATCTTCTGTACAAGAATTTAGTGTAGACACTAATTTGTTGAAGAATCACTTTTCATTTGTAGAGGAGGTATTACCGTATTAGTGTTTTCCCAGTATGCTTCAATAACAAAATTTGTCACATTTTATTGTCCTGAATTTGAAAAGGAGCCCAAAAAATTACCACAGCCAGGCAACTAAACACCCGTGTTTCCTACAACTTGAACTACACACTAGCAAAATTGAATCTGATGGGCTAATATTTTATCAGATTATTGTAACATATTAAACAATTAAACTTTTTTTGCAGTAGGACATGACTCTCTATACCTAGCTCAAACCACATTAGAAAAATTCATCATGGTTGTACGCAGAGCATAAATATTTCAAGTCACAAGAATCCAATGTGAAAAAGCAAAAATGAAAAATCATGCACACAAATCAACTCAATTAATATGTGACGGCTGTTGCACAGGAAACATTTCCAAGGATTCCATATTTGAATGGAAATATGTCTGAACACTATTTCTGGAAATATTTTTTGTCAAAATTTCTATATTCATCTGTTGTGAGTGTTTTGTGTATCCTATCCAAGCTTTATCTTGTCTCCACATAAAATAACAACTTTTTGCCACTTATGAATAATAAATTATAACATTCAACCTTGCAAATTTTCTCAATCACAGAAGGAATTTAATATAAAACAGTAATGAGGAAATGAGGTCTTGACTTGATAAAAAACCGCCTTTATAAAGGGGCTTTTCAAAGTTTAGAATGCAATCATTAAAGCCAAACATTGATAACGAGGCAAAGTCAGATTCCAGTATCTCTAAAGCAGTTCATACAGACTATTGATAAAAAAATTTATGAGCATATACCTAAGCAATCAATCGTGCAAGCAGTGAACATCACAAATCCCTGCCCCCTGCACCATCAGCTTGCCTATAGGTTTCAATTATACGAGTGAATGCCTCCTTGCTTAATAGAGTTTGTTGTTCCTCGGTCAGTGATAAAAACTGTGGCACTATTGGCATTTATGGGGATTGATCTTCCATAGATTGAGTCGTTTCTGGATCAGAGGAGAGGATTGTTTCTTGATCAGAGGACATGATTGTATCTGGGTCAGATTTTACTTCCAACTGATTATGTGAAGCAGTTCAACTTAAAATGCTTACAGAAGAAACCTGACACAGTTTCTAGATTTAATGCCGAGTTGCATCATGCATGGTAAAGCTTACAGATTTGTGAAATTTTAAAATGTCAGAACCCAGATATAGGAAAATAATCTATAAAAAACATGAACCAGAAACATAGAAAATTCAGATTTCTGAATGTATATTTCTCCAAATCGTGCTTATAAATTCTGAAATGCAAACCTCTATGAGAAAGTTAAACTCTTATGCTTTAGGATGGGGGAAGGGATATTTTATAGGAAAAAGTTAGGGATTTAGGGCCTTGCAATTTGCCATTTTTCATTTATTGTTATGATTTTTAATCTGTTTTTAAATAAAATGGCTTTTCTTCGAAGATCTGCTATCTCGATGTTTCCAGCTACCAAAAACAGATTTAAAGCAGATCCTTTGGTGCTTATTAGGGTTGAACAACATTGTCCTGCTACTGCACTGGCCATTGAAGTGCCACAATAATTTAAAACCCTTTTGTTGTGTTTTGTTCCTCGCTATATTCTACAATTCTCCCTCAATTTGCCTACAGCCTCAGAGTTTATTGGGTTAGTTCAAGGGAGAAGAATCCATATCCCTATAATTTGAACAGACCCACAAAAGATAGAGTGCGGAAATTCAGACCTACAACCATCTATATCTCATAACCAAGATAGCGTAGAAGAAAATAGCGAATTTGAATGGGGTAAAACAAGGGAAATACCAATCTGATTCTTCCAGAAGAAGAGAGCATTCTTCCACGATCGATTTCTCTTCAGATCTCCCACAGATTTCTGAACATCAGCTAAACTCGAAATATCTCCACCAGCTACTATGGCTTTCGAGCTGTTAATGGACTGTGGCCGCTTTAGGGTTTCAGAGCGTCCATGCTTCTGCAAGAATCTGGAAAAAATCAAGCATTATAGGGAAGAATGGAATCATGGGAAAGAAGGCATAAAGGTCGAACAAGCGCATAGCGGGAAAAAAAAAATTGAATAGGTCGATTAAGAAAATTTGAATAGGTGGAACAAGCGGAGCGGGAAAAAAAATTTGAATAGATATAAAATCTAATAATAATAATAATAATAATAATATATGAATGATAATAATATACATAATGATATAATAATATACATAAGAGCGGAAGGGTTGTATTGTATGAATGATAATAATAATATACATAATGATATGTCACACAAATTTTTTAGTGCATATTCTAATCCTTATATGCAAACTTTTGAAAATACAAATATTCATATTTAAAATTATAATGTTCCATATATTGAACCATTGTATGTTATTCCTAATGAATAAGTAAATAAATTATGTCAACATACCTAGACATATGCCCAGGAAATAAATAAGTTGTGCATTAATCCATTGCTTTTATTTTGTTAGGTAATGAGAGTTTTGAGATGAGTTGCATGCCTAACATGTGATTTGAGTAGCCATGAACCAAGGGCTTTTAAGCCGTCAAAATCACCTAGGGATCACATCCAACCTAGGCCACACCATCCCTTAACTTGACTGGAATTTTTCCCACATAGTTTCGAACCAATGATTTTCTCACCAGTGATTGTATCTTACCCATTATTTCACATTCCCCAAGGCACAAATCAAATATTTGGATGTATCTTGGATGACTTGTCACATTCCATGACTAGCTTCATGCACATTGAATAGGAATTCCCATCATTTAAGAATTTTTTGGAGGGTTTTCATGGCATAGTTTTTATGGGCTTAGGGGTTCGATGAATAGGAGATTAGGGGTTAGAGGTTTAGGGTTTAGCGGTTAGGGGTTAGGAATAGAATAATGAGTTAGTGCAGGTTAAGGGGTTAGGTATTGGGGGCTTAGGGGTTAGGGGATCCAGGTACATTTAGGGGTTAGGGGAGTAATGATTTAGTAGTGGTTAAGGGATTAGGGATTGGGGTTAGGGAGATCATAATGATTTAGTGGTTAAGGTTTTAGGGATTGGGGGTTAGGGGTTAGGAGATTTAGGTGCCAGGTCACAAGTATTGTTTGCTAGGAAGGCTTTCCAAAGAAGTTGGCTGGCATCACTATGACACTATTAGGGAATTAGAAGGGAAGAGAAAGGCAAAGGCTCAGGTATCATATGAGAGAAGGAAGAAATTATAAAAATTGAGATCAAAAGCAGTGGAGTTAACTGAAAAGTAGCTTGCCCCAAAGATGGATAAGATAAAACTTGACAACATATTGGTCAATTTCCTTGACCCTTTATTGGTTATTCAAAAGGAGTATGAATACACCACCGTTAATATCAAGGTAACCAGCCCCTAGCAGATCAATGGCTGAGAGGAAAATCAATCATCAATGAAAATTCGAAATTTTCAAGATGAGCAAGATCAACCAAATTGGGGGCAGAGTTTGGGGAACCTTCGTAAGTGAATGGGGCATATGTGATATGAATACGAGTTATCTGAGTATATAGTGAATTAGACAGAAGTAAGAAAACAATTACTTCTTCAAAGCTAATTCGAATTTGGAGGGCTTAGGGGATTGGGGGTTAGGGGTTAGGGGATTTAGGTGCATTTAGGGGTTAGGGGTCGAATAATGAGTTAGTAGTTAAGGGATTAGGGATTGGGGGCTTATGGGGGCCTGACTCGAATGCGTTTGGGCGGGCGCACTCAACCGAAACAACCCGACCCAAATGTGTTAAGGGGTTATAGGTTTATGGTTTAGGGGGTTAAATGGGTTAGGGGTTGGGAATTAGGGTTTAATGGGTTAGGGGTTAAGGGGTTATAGGTTTAGGGTTTAGGGGGTTAAATGGGTTAGGGGTTTAGGGATTAGGGATATTATGGGTTAAGGGATTAGGGATTGGGGGCTTAGGGGTTAGGGGATTTAGGCGCAGTTAGGGGTTAGGTGAATAATGATTTAGTGGTTAAGGGATTAGGGATTAGGGGCTTAGGGGTTAGGGGAAGAGAATGGTCATTCCAAATGCTTTGTCTTCAGCCAGGTCACAAGTATTTTCTGCTAGAAAGGCTTTCCAAAGAAGTTGGCTGGCATCACTATGACACTATTACGGAATTAGAAGGGAAGAGAAAGGCAAAGGCTTAGGTATCATACGAGAGAAGGAAGCAAACGGCTCGACCCGACCCGAACGCGCCCAGTCGGGCAACCTCACATGGCGCGCCTGACCGAATTACGATGCCTCAAGGGAGAAAATGACAAACGGGCCACCCGAATGTGCACAAGGCACCCAGGCAGTCACAACTTAGCAAAACTAATACAGGCGCCCTCGAACGAAACGGCCCGACTTGAACGTGCTCGGTCGAGCAACCTCACATGGCGCGACACGGCGTGCCCGACCGAACGATGCCATATGGGAGCAAACGAAAAACAGGTCGCCTGAACGTGCACAAGGGACCTGGGTGGTCACAACTTAGCAAAACTGATACGGGCGCCCTCGAACGAAACGGCCCAACCGGAAAGCGCCCGGTCAAGCGTCGACCTCACACGGCGTGAAACAACGCGCTTAAACGAACGTTGATGCCACAAGGGAGCAAACGGAAAACGGGCCACTCGAACGTGCATAAGGCACTCGGGCAGTCACAACTTAGAAAAGCTGATACGGGCGCCCTCGAACGAAACGGCCTGACCTGAACGCGCCCGGTCGGGCAACCTCACATGATGCGACACGACGCGCCCGACCGAACGATGCCATAAGGGATCTAACGGAAAATGGGCCACCCGAACGTGAACAAGGCACCCGAGCGTCACAACTTAGCAAAACTGATATGGGCGCCCTTGAACGAAATGGCCCGACTCGACCTGAACGTGCCTGGTCGGGCGACCTCACAGTACGGCGCGACACGGCGCGCCTGACCGAACGATGCCACAAGGGAGCAAATGGAAAACGAGCCACTTGAATGTGCACAAGGCACTCGGGTGGTCACAACTTAGCAAAACTGATACGAGTGCCCTCGAAAGAAATGGCCTGACCTGAACCCGAACACGCCCGGTCGGGCGACCTCACACAGCGCGACACGACGCACCCGACCGAACGATGCCACAAGGGAGCAAACGGAAAACGGGCTGCCCGAATGTGCACAAGGGACCTGGGCGGACACAACTTAGAAAAATTGATACGGGCACCCTCGAATGAAATGGCCCGACCCAAACACGCCCAATCGGGCGACCTCACACAGTGCGACAGTACGGCGCGCCTGAACGAACGATGCCACAAGGGAGAAAATGGCAAACGAGCCACCCAAACGTGCACAAGGCACCCGGGCGTTCACAACTTAGAAAAACTGATATGGGCGCCCTCGAACGAAACAACCCGACCCAACCCAAACGCACCCGGTCGGGCGACCTCACACGGTGCGCCCTACCGAACGATGCCACAAGGGAGTAAACGGAAAACGGGCCGCCCGAACGTGCACAAGAGACTTGGGTGGTCACAACTTAGCAAAATTGATACAGGCGCCCTCGAACGAAACGGCCCGACCCAAACGCGCTCGGTCGGGCGACCTCACATGGTGCACCCGAACGAATGAGGCCACAAGGGAGAAAATGGAAAACAGGCCACCCGAATGTGCACAAGGGACCCGGGAAGTCACAACTTAGCAAAACTGATATGGGAACCCTCGAACGAAACGGCCCGACCCGAACGCGCCCGGTCGGGCGACCTCACACGGTGCGACAGTATGGCGTGCCCGACCAAACTATGCCACAAGGGAGCAAATGGAAAGCAGGCCGCCCGAATGTGCACAAGGCACCCGAGCAATCACAACTTAGCAAAACTGATACGGGCGCCCTCGAATGAAACGGACCGACTCGAACGCGCCCGGTCGGGTTACCTCACAGTACGGCGCGACATGGCGCGCTCGATCGAATGATGCCACAAGGGAGCAAATGGAAAATGGGCCACTCGAACGTGCACAAGGCACCCGGGCGGTCACAACCTAGCAAAATTGATATGGGCACCCTCGAACGAAACGACCCGACACGAACGCGCCCAGTCGGGCGAGCTCACACGGCGCAACATGGCGTGCCCGAGCAAACGATGCCACAAGGGAGAAAACGGCAAACGGGCCGACCGGACGTGCATAAGGCACTCGGGTGGTCACAACTTAGCAAAACTGATACGGGCGCCCTCGAACGAAATGACCCGACCCGACCCGAACACGCCCGGTTGGGCGACCTCACACAGCGCGACACGGCGCGCCCGACCGAACGATGCCACAAGGGGGGAAATGACAAACGGGCCACCCAAACGTGCACAACGGACCCGGGTGGTCACAACTTAGAAAAACGGATACAAACGCCCTCGAACGAAACGACCCGACCTGAAAGCGCCCGGTCGAGCGACCTCACACGGCGCGCTCGACCGAATGATGCCACAAGGGAGAAAACGAAAAATGGGCCGCCCGAATGTGCACAAGGGACCCGGGTGGTCACAAATGAGCAAAACTGATATGGGCGCCCTCGAACGAAACGGCCTGACCCGACTGGAACGCGCCCGGTCGGGTGACCTCACATGTCGCGACACAACGCACCTGACCAAATGATGCCACAAGGGAGCGAATGACAAATGGGCTGCCCGAACGTGCGCAAGGGACCTGGGTGGTCACAACTTAGCAAAACTGATAAGGGTGCCCTCGAACGAAACGGCCCGACCCGAACGCGCCCGGTCGGGCGAACTCACACGGCGCGCTTGAACGAACGATGCTACAATGGAGCAAACAGCAAACGGGCCACCCGAACGTGCACAAGGCACCCGAGCAGTCACAACTTAGCAAAACTGGTATGAGTGCCCTCGAACGAATTGGCCCGACCCGAACGCACCCAGTCGGGCGACCTCACATGGTGCGACACGGCGTGCCCGACCGAACGATGCCACAAGGGAGCAAATGGCGAATGGGCCGCCCAAACATGCATAAGGCACCCGGGAAGTCACAACTTATAAAAACTGATACGGGCGCCCTCGAACGAAACGACCCGACCTGAATGCACCCGATCAGGCAACCTCACACAGCGCGACATGGCGCACCCGACCGAACGATGACACAAAGGGAGAAAACGACAAACGGGCCGCTCGAACATGCACAAGGCACCCGGGCGGTCACAACTTAGCAAAACTGATACGGGCACTATTGAACAAAACGGCCTGACCCAACCTGAACGCGCCCAGTTGGGTGACCTCACATGGCGCGACACGGCATGCCTGACTAAATGATGCCACAAGGGAGCAAACAAAAAATGGGCCACTCGAACGTGCACAAGGGACCCGGACGATCAAAACTTAGCAAAACTAATACGGGTGCCCTCGAACAAAATGACCCGACCCGACCCGAACGCGCCCGGTCGGGCGACCTCACACGACGCGACACGGCGCGCCCGACCAAACGATACCACAAAGGAGAACATGACAAACGGGCCACCCGAATGTGCACAAGGGACCTGGGCAGTCACAACTTAGCAAAACTGATACTGGCACCCTTGAATGAAATGGCCCGACCCGAAAGCGCCCGATCGGGCGACCTCACACGGTGCGACAGTACGACGCACCCGAACGAACGATGCCACAAGGAAGAAAATGGCAAACGGGCCACCTGAACGTTCACAAGGCACTCGGGCGGTCACAACTTAGCAAAACTGATACGGGCGCTCTCGAACGAAATGGCCCAACCTGAACCCGAACGCGCCAGGTCGGGGGACCTCACATGGCGCGACACGGCGTGCCCAACCGAACGATACCACAAGGGAGAAAACGACAAACGGGACGCCCGAAAGTGCACAAGGGACCCGGGCGGTCACAACTTAGCAAAATTGATACCGACACCCTCGAATGAAACGGCCCGACCCGAACGCGCCCGGTCGGGCCACCTCACACGGTGCGAAAGTATGGCGCGCTCGAATGAACGATGCCACAAGGGAGCAAATGGAAAACGGGCCACCCGAAAGTGCATAGGGCACCCGGGCGGTCACAACTTAGCAAAACTGATATGGGCGCCCTTGAACGAAACGGCCCGACCTGACCCGAACGCGCCCAGTCGTGTGACCTCACACAGTGCGACACGATGCGCCCGACCGAACGATGCCACAATGGAGCAAACTGCAAACGGGCTGCCCAAACGTGCACAAGGGACCAGGTGGTCACAACTTAGCAAAACTAATACGGGCACCCTCGAACGAAATGGCCCGACCCGAATGCACCCGGTAGGGCGACCTCACACGGCGCGCGCGAACGAACGATGCCACAAGGGAGCAAACGGAAAATGGGCCACCCGAATGTGCACAAGGGACCCAGGCAGTCACAACTTAGGAAAACTAATACAGGCACCCTCGAACGAAATGGCCCGACCCGAATGCCGCCGGTTAGGTGACCTCACACAGTGTGACAGTACGGCGCGCCCGACCAAACGATGCCACAAGGGAGGAAATGGAAAACGGGCTACCCAAACGTGCACAAGGCACCTGGGCGGTCACAACTTAGCAAAACTGATACGGCCACCCTCGAACGAAACGGCCCGACCCAAACGCGCCTAGTCAGGCGACCTCACAGTATGATGCGACACGGCGCACTCGACCGAACAATGCCACAAGGGAGCAAACCTAAAACGGGCCACTCGAACGTGCACAAGGCACCCAGGCGGTCACAACCTAGCAAAACTGATACGGGCGCCCTCGAGCGAAACGGCCCAGCCCAAACACGCCTGGTCAGGCGACCTCGCACGATGTGACATGGCGCACCCAAGCGAATGATGCTACAAGGGAGCAAACGGCAAACGGGCCGCCCGAACGTGCACAAGGCACCCGGGCGGTCACAACTTAGCAAAATTGATACGGGTACCATGGAACGAAACGGCCCGACCCGACTCGAACGCGCCCTATCAGGCGACCTCACACGGCATGACACAGCGCGCTCGATCGAACAATGCCACAAGGGAGCAAATGACAAACGGGCTGCTCGAACATGCATAAGGGACCCGGGTGGTCACAACTTAGCAAAACTGATATGGGCGCCCTCGAAAAAAACGGCCCAACCTAAACATGCTCGGTTAGGCGACCTCACATGGCGCGACACGGCGCGCCCAACCGAATGATGCCACAAGGGAGCAAATGGAAAACGGGCCGCCTGAACGTGCACAAGGCACCCGTGTGGTCACAACTTAGCAAAACTGATACGGGCGCCCTCGAACAAAACGACCCGACCCGACCCGAACGCGCCCGGTCGGGCGACCTCACACGGCGCGGCACGGCGCGCCCGACCGAACGATGCCAAAAGAGATCAAACGGCAAACGGGCCGCCCGAACACGCACAAGGGACCTGGGCAGTCACAACTTAGCAAAACTGATACGGGCGCCCTCAAACGAAACGGCCCGACCTGAACGCGCCCGGTCGGGTGACCTCACACGGTGCGCCCGAACGAACGATGCCACAAGAGAGCAAACGAAAAACGGGCCACCCGAACATGCATAAAGCACCCGGGCAGTCACAACTTAGCAAAATTGATACGAGTGCCCTCGAACGAATCGGTCCGACCCGAACGTGCCTGATCGGGCGACCTCACATGGCGCGACACGGCGCACCCGAACGAACGATGCCACAAGGGAGCAAATGGAAAACTGGTTGCCCGAATGTGCACAAGGCACCCGGGCGGTCACAACTTAACAAAACTGATACGGGTGCCCTCGAACGAAATGACCCGACCTGAACGTGCCCGGTCAGGTGACCTCACACGGCGCGACACGACGCGCCCGACCGAACAATGCCACAAGGGAGCAAATGACAAACGGGTCGCCCGAATGTGCACAAGGCACCCGGGCAGTCACAACTTAGCAAAACTGATACGGACGCCCTCAAACGAAATGGCCCGACTCGACCCGAACGCGCCCGAATGGGCGATGTCACACGGTGCGACACTGCGCGCCCGACTGAACGATGCCACAAGGGAGAAAATGGCAAACGGGCCGTCCGAACGTGCACAAGGGACCCGAGTGGTCACAACTTAGAAAAACTGATATGAGTGCCCTCGAACAAAACGACCCGACCCGACCCGAACACGCCCGGTCGGGCGACCTCACACGGCGCAACAGGGCGTGCCCGACCGAACGATGCCACAAGGGAGAAAATGGCAAACGGGCTGCCCGAACGTGCACAAGGGACCCGGGCGGTCACAACTTATCAAAACTGATATGGGCACCCTCGAATGAAACGACCCGACCTCACACGGTGCGACAGTACAGCGCACCTGAACGAACGATGCCACAAGGGAGAAAACGGCAAACGGGCCACCCGAATGTGTACAAGGCACCCGGGTGGTCACAAATTATCAAAACTAATATGGGCACGCTCAAACGAAACGGCCTGACCCAAATGCGATCAGTCGGGCGACCTCACAGTACGGCGCGACACGGCGTGCCTGACCGAATGATGCCACAAGGGAGCAAACAGAAAACGGGCCACCCGAATGTGCACAAGGCACTCGGGCAATCACAACTTAGCAAAACTGATACGGGGGCCCTCGAACGAAATGGCTTGACCTGAATGCACCCAATCGGGCGACCTCACATTCCGTGACACGGTGCGCCCGACCGAACGATGCCACAAGGGAGTAAACGGCAAACGCGCCGCCCGAATGTGCACAAGGCACCCGGGCGGTCACAACTTAGCAAAACTGATATGGGCGCCCTCAAATGAAATGGCCCGACCCGACCAGAACGCGCCCAGTCGGGCAACCTCACACAACGCGACACGGCGCGCCCAACCGAATGATGCCACAAGGGAGCAAACGGAAAAAGGGCCACCCGAATGTGCACAAGGCACCCGGGCGGTCACAATTTATCAAAACTGATACGAGCGCCCTTGAACGAAACGACCCAACTTGAATGCGCCTGGTCGGGCGAGCTCACACGGCGCGACATGGCGCACTCGACCGAACAATGCCACAAGGGAGAAAACGGCAAATAGGCCACCCGAATGTGCACAAGGCACCTGGGCGGTCACAACTTAGCAAAACTGATACGGGCGCCCTCGAACGAAATGGCCCGACCCAACCCGAACGCACCTGGTTGGGCGACCTCACAAGGCGCGACATGGCGCGCCCGACCGAACGATGCCACAAGGGAGTAAATGGAAAATCGGCCGCCCGAACGTGCACAAGGGACCCGGGCATTCACAACTTAGCAAAACTGATACGGGCACCCTTGAACGAAACGACACGACCCGAACGTGCCTGGTCGGGTGACCTCACACGATGCGATAGTAAGACGCACTCGAACGAACAATGCCACAAGGGAGCAAACGGAAAACGGGCCACCCGAACGTGCACAAGGCACCCGGGTGGTCACAACTTAGCAAAACTGATACGTGCGCCCTTGAACGAAATGGCCCGACCTGAACGCGCCCGGTCGGGCGACCTCATACTGCGCGACACGGCGCGCCCGACCATGGTTGGGGGCACACATTAAAAGTGAACCAAGGAGTGAGCGCATCACGTCTTTAATATTTTATGAAACTCCTTAGAAGTCCCATCATAACCACCTTCCATCTTCATCACAATGTGATATATCAACTAAAGATATCTTATTATGTTGCTCCAACCATTCAAAAAGGGGACCCAAGTTAGATTATTATTTATTAAAGGGGAGGCCAAAGAAATTAATTTACATACCGTCGCAAGAGCGACACTTAGCCCAAACCGTCACAAGAGCGACACTTAGCCCAAACTGTCGCAATAGCGACGATCTTTCCCAAACTTATTGCGACGCTTTTGTACAAACTATCGTAATAGCGACGTTTACCTCCAAACGTCGCAATAGCAACACAGCTCTTATTCGTTGCAATTCCGATGCTTTTTCCCAAACTATCGCAATTACAACATTTTGCTACAAACGTCGCAAGACCGACACTAACTTCTATGTGTCGCAATACCAACACTTGTCTACAAACGTCGGTATAGCGACAGTTGTGGGCGGGATTTGAAAAATTGATAAATTTTGGGGAAATTTCTGACATTTGGTCAAAAGTGTCAGAACCAAAGTGTCGGAATTTCTGCCAAATGTACTAGTGCTATCACCTTTTCCCTACTGCTGTAACCTGTGCCTCAATTGTTGATACCTGTCATCATGTTATCCCACATGTAATATTTGATCCTATAAATATGTCTCATAAGAACTCACTGCTAAAATATGATTTTCCTGCTCTCTTATACTAAGAGCATATGCAACCATGTTCTCTTTTCCATTAATGTACATGATCTCAAATTCAAACTCACTAAGAGTAGACAACCATATAGCTTTCTTAGCATTCATATTATGTTAATACAATAAGTATCTCAACCCACTATGATCACTCATCAAAATGAACCATCTTCCAAGAAGGTAATTCTTCCAATCTTGAATGCATGAATGATAGTTTCCAACTCAAGACCATGTGTTACATAGTTTTGTTCACGCTCATTCATCTTACTTGACTCATAACATACCACTTTTGCTTCCTACATCAAGACTCCACCAAGTCCTCTATTACAAGCATATGTACAAACCACAAACTCTTTATCGGGATCTGCAATCTTCAGAACCAAATCATTTGTGAGTAAATGCTTCAACTTCTCAAAACTAGTTGCACACTCCTTAGTCCATTCAAAATTCTTCCATTTTCGCTGCAAATATGTAATAGGATAGAAAATCCGTGAGAAATTCCTAATGAACTTTCTGTAATAACCTGTTAGTTCCATGAATTATATAAACTCATCCACAATCCTAGGAGCTCCCCATTCCTTGATAGCTCTTAAATTTTTTAGGTCCACTGCTATGCCTTCCTTGGAAACAACATGTCTCAAGTAACGAACTTTTGTCTAAAATAAATTGCATTTACTAAGCTTGGCATACAACGAATGCTCTCTCAATAATATTAACATTTTTTTTAGGTGCTCTGCATGCTCTTCCTCATTCTTAGAATATATAATTATATCATCAATGAATATTATCACAAACTTGGTCAGATAAGGACACACCACACTAGTCATCAAACACATGAAAGTAGTTGGAGCATTAGTAAGACCAAACAGAACTACTACAAACTCATAATGCACATACCTGGTACATAATGTTTCCTTGTAGATGTCATCTTCTTTGATGCATACCTAATGATATCAAGATCTCAAGTAAATCTCTGAGAACACTTTTTCTCCCTTCAACTGATCAAACAAGACGTCAATCTACAACAAAGGGTACATGTTCTTGATTGTCACCTCATTCAATTTCCTATAATCAATACACAAACTAAGAGTACCATCCTTCTTCTTAAAAAACAACACTAGTGCACCCAAGGTGACACACTTAGCCTAATGTATCCCTTATCAAGCATTTCCTTAAGCTGCAACTTCAATTTCACTAAATTCAGAGTGCTCATCATGTATGGTGCCTTTGATGTTGGTGTTCCTCCTGGTAGCAACTCAATAGAAAAATCCACTTCCCTATGAGGTGGTAACTCTGAAATATCTACTGAAAATACATCCTATAATTGTTAGAAAACTAGATACCTCTTCAATACTTCAACATCATCAACATCCTTCCCTTTGTCACTGGAAACATGCACTACAAACAGTACACACCCTTTCCTGCAACTGTGCTTTTCCTGCATAGTTTTGACCATTCTCACTAATGTAGGCTTCTTCTTACCCTGAAATATTTTATTATCTCCATCAACATCCAAGCACTCAATAGCCTTCTCGTAACAATCTACCCTAGTCATGTGAAGGTATAATCAATCTATACCCAAAACCATACTGTATGAACTCAAAGGAATAACATTGAGATTCATTGATGTAGACATACTGGTGAGCCCTAGTATTTCACCAAGGGTTTTGCAACTCCCAAGGCCTACTCAGCTTTACTTATCAACCCAGGGTTTGTAAAAATTTAAAGGTGACAATGTTATATGCACAACAGATGGATTCTACTCATGCCACCCTCAACTAGGTCTTTTTGATAGTAGTACTTCTAGGCCATTCCTTATACTTGATTAAAGTGCATCTACCTAATGTAATGAAGGGAATTGCTTCTAATATAAGGCAAAGTGAGTATCTATCAAACTTCTACTTGCAATTGACAGTGAAAGAAAAGCTTAAAAAGTTAACTTAGTTGCAAAAAAAGGAAGCTATGTTATTCATCTAGCTATTTATTCATTTGCAGTAAAGAAACTATTCTATCATCACACACTTCATCAAATCATAAACCAACTCCTATCTATTGTTTCATTCAAATTGAACTTGCATGAAGAATTCAATCTAATTCTAAAATGAAATAAAACACTAATGCCTACTATATTTTTGCAGCAATAAGGAAGGAGCTTTGGAGTGGCCAGAGGGTCTCTTATTACTTAGAATTCAAATATGGGGGTCAAATGCATCCTATGCTAGGTTCAAAAGGAAAAAATGAGCTAAAATGGAGTGAAGAGATGAAGTACAGTGCTGCTACAGGAAACAGGCTGAGGGGATTTTAAGGATGAAAAAGGTGCAAGGAAGGTATGGAAAGGTGAGAGAAGGTGGAAAGAGGTGAGGGAGAGGTGACCAACACCTCCAACAAAACTCAGAGCCCTTGGAAGGCCTTTTTTTCACTTGGAAGTCTGCTCACAGTGGTGGTGAAGGTGGTTTCACAAAACAAGGTTTTGGTGGAAAATTTGGAGGTTGGAGAGGAGAAGGATGACTGTGATGAAAAGGGTCTTTTCCCTGCAGCTGTAGACATACCTGGAATAACTACACACATTCATTCAGTGACTATAGAAAAACTAACATGTTTAAAAGTGGAAAAGATGAGTTGAATAGAAAACCCTGCTTAACGTAAGCGAAATCTAATCTAAGCATAAATCCAACTTATAATTTGCAGTAAGAATATTATGAACATGATAACCACACTATCTAATTTCCAATAAATCATAAACAAAATATTTTCAATTTGTGATTGGATATCCTTCCCCTCAAGATCCCCTGAGAGAGGTGAGAAAGAGAGGCCACAAGCACAATTTTGATGAATTTTTACTATTACTAGAATGAAAAGACACTAAAAAAATGTTGAAACATAAAGAGAGAATATAAATATACAAGAAGGACTTAGCCAATGGATTGGGACCTAACCTAAAAGCATCATCCCTCTGAGATTAAATCAGTGATGGAACAAGCAGCTTCTCATTATCATTGCATAAAAAGGTTTAATACATCATATGATAGTAAAAGATAAATCTAAATCATAGCTCAAGAGCTACCTAGATGAATAAAAAGGTCGAATCCTAATGAGATCTTGCATGTGCTTATTTATACAAATGGGTAGCTACCAAAAACTCCCTAAAAAGTAGGAATAATCCCTCCTTGATCTCGAGAAGAGTGGAGCTTGGATCCTAATAACTGCCACTTTTTTTGGCTGCATTTTCCTTCGAGCTATTGGGAGAGATCTTGGTGTGATATTGACTAATTGAGGGAGTTAAGGAGGTGGAAAAACCTCCTGCAATCTCTCCTTGTTGTCTACTCTGAGCCCTTAAGTGGAAAATATCTCAAAAATGGCTTTGTTTCCTACAATTAATTCATATTAGGCAACAAGACGTGACACACATCATACACCCTCCTTCCTTAAGCATGATATGAAAAAAATGTAAATAAAGGTGAGAGAGAGGTAACTAAATAGATGAAGTATGGAATTTTAACCCTTTAAAATAAACCTAATGACGAGCCTCATCATCACCCCCCTACTGAAATGGTTGCTCATCCTCTGAGAAACTCAGTCCTCCTTGCTGATCTTTCAAAGCCTTGGTGGCCTCTCTAACATCTTAAGGAAGCAAAGAGGGAGTGCTTTCTGGTGGGTGGAATCTTATGTTCCTTTCTGCCTTAGACCATTCCTTTTGTTCCTCTGTCTGATATCTCCCTTCATGCAACCCCAACAACAAAGGTGGGTTGAGCTTCAAGCCTATCCACTGTATATTCATTCTCTGCATATATTATTTGTAGAAGGGTTCTATTTCCAATGCATTGTTAATTCTCTCATGAGAATGATATTCCCTCAACTGTAGGCTAAGTGGTAAGGTATTCCATCTTCTTTGGTGTGCTTTCAAACTCTCTTGTCCTAGCAACTTGGATATAACATCAAAGCGTGCAATCGCCCGACCTTGTGTCTCAATGTATCTAGGTGCCATTACATCATCACTTGAGATCAATTGATGATTCTTGATGATCTCCCTGGGGCTTATTAATTCTACTCTGATATATAGGGGTTCTCTCTCTTCTATTACCATGACTCTTTTAATCATTGTTGCTCTTTCTTCTTCATGTGTTAGCCAAGATGCAAAGGCCATTAATTACATATCACCCAATCTGGAATTTGGGTCCCAATTGTTCATATCAGTTAAAATGGGGTTGTGCATATAGAATTCAATCATTCTATCCATCTCTCCTACACTATATTATTTTAACAAATCAATGAACTGTCTATAGTCATGAAAGGGTAGGTAGCCATGTTGAGCTAAGGTTCTGATTTGGAATTGTAACCATTTCTACTTGAGATAAAATGCATAGGACTTTGAAGGTTGTATATACTGCATGGCCTCATGCAAAGGCTGGCCATAGTTGCAAGTTGGTTGTCATTTTCCTGTAGCTGCCCCTGCATCCTTATGTTCTCTTCTTGTGCTACTTGCAGTTTATTTTTCACCATAGATTCTTTGAGCCTTACATCATCCAACTCTTTTCCCATTTCAATGAGCCTTTCTTCCATCAACCCCACATCCCAAACATTTTTTGATTTGGCTATCTACATCCATATGTGGGTGTGCCCTCTTTCCATCTCCAACTCATGTAGGAGGGGGATTGTGAATTTCTCAGGGATCAGTCTTCCTCCCTCAATGAACTTGTTATATGATCCCAAACTAGGCTGTGGTGTAGGTTCCTGAAATACTGTGATTTTTATTTCAAAGTTTTGTGGGGAGGTTACTGTCATTTGGAGTTGGTTCTAAGCTTGTACCCCCTCTTGCACATATTTTCCTTCCATTTGTTCACTTTTCCCTTCAATTTTTGCCTTTTGTTCTTCCTGCTACACATCCTTCTCTTCCTTTAGCACCTTATGTGTTTCATGTAGCATGCTCTATTTTTCCTATAGCACTCCCTTTCCTTCCTTTTGGATGTCAGTGGGTGCTTCTGTTTTTTTGAAGGGTGATGCTCTGGTGGTGTACCTCCTTACATATGATATGGGAGTCTTGGGTTTTAGATTTGGAGATGTGACCTCTTCAATCATGCCCTCATCTGGCCCTACCTCTTCTTTCTTACTTGGGGACCCCTCAATGGTAATTGGAAATTTTGTGGGATTCTAAGGTCTCCCTTGTCTCACTCTAGTGAGTTTCCTTGTTTTGAAGTAAAGAGGGGTTTTTATTGGCCTCTTCTTCTTGGATTTCACAAGAGTGCCCAAGGTAGCTAAAGTGGCAATGCCCAAGGTATCCATAGTGTCAGCCACCTCATCCTCAGTGTTCCCTGGTGACATTCTAGTTTGCCAAGGGGATATCTCAGTTTCCTTTGGTTCAGTGGTCTGTCTAGGACTTGGGGCCTCCTCTTATACCTTTTATACCTTATCTTCCTCATCATCTCCTTATTTTTCCTCTGCCTCTTCTCCTTTCTCTTCATATGTTTCGATTTATGTTTTCCTCTCTGTATCTTCTTCCTCTGATATGGTGTCTCTAACCCTAATGCTAGATACAGGGGTTTCCCCAAGAGTAATGCTTTGGGTTCCTATTAGTTCCTCTCTATCAATCTCTTTGAACTTGGACCATGGGACATGAATTCTTAAGTTGTTTCGGTTATCCTATACTATCATCTTAATAAGGCCATGATGGGCTAAGTGTTGATTCTTCCCTTCTCTAAATTTATGGCTCATGTCCCTGATGGACTAAAGGAGGAAGTAAGGTAAATTCAATACCTGGTTAAGACGTGAATTTTCTTGGTATCTAAGCTCATGAAACAACCTAAAGTGATAGCCATACAATACACTTAATCTTACTTCCAGGATATGTACCTTAAGATTTTAAAGGCTACCTCATCCCATGGGTAGTGCCAAAATTTCTCTCCTAACCCGATTTTTATCTTGCACATGTCTCTCCCTAGACCTAAATAAATTCTTCTTTGTAGTGGCACTAGTGGCCCTGTCTTCCCTATTCCATTTGATGCCTAGGGGCAGTGTGGTTACTCTGTCGATCAATTTAGGACTTATCGTAATGGTTAACCCTCTTATTACAATTGTGGCACTAACATCTGATTCGGAATTCAAAGCCTTAGAAAACTCAAAGGAAAATTCATCATCATATCCTTTTAACAATTCAAAGAAACCTAACCATTGATTTCTCCTAAAGATGTCTCCAATAGGAGGGTGCAAATGAATCATTCTGCTGTATATAGGTTCTCTCTTGTTGAACCCACCCCCCATCTCTTCTTACTGCCCTTGACTAGGTGTAGGAAAGGTTTTTTTTTTATGGCCTTAGTGTTGAATTAGTGGTAGCAGAGGGTCACAAAAATTCCCACACCAAGTCTATGTAACGATCCTTTATTTCCTTCACACAGAACCCTTCAATTTCAAAATTTTATGACTGATGACTGCAAATTTTTAGGATAAATTGTGTGAAATTATGACGGAAAGGTGAGGTGATGGAAACTTACTTCTTAGACTGATGTTTTGAGCTGAAAAATGGGAGTTTCATGAACCAATTGGGCCTTTTGTTGCATGCACATACCCCCTTTTTCCTCTTGTAGCACTCCTAGGATCTTCCTATAGCAGTCACAGACTTCCTATAGCAGTCACAAACTTCCTGTAGCAGTTACAGGACTTCTTGTAGTAGTTACATGACTTCCTGTAGCACTTTCCTGTAGCAGTACAGGGTCGAGGTTCGAAGCTCCTCGGTGGCTTGCAAGATTTATCCTCTCTCTAACCATTCTTGGAATGGAAAAAGGTGCGAAGGGAAGTGCACTCAAGTACATTTCATGTTATTTCGAGTTGGCTTGGAGTGTTATGTTGATCTGTCCCTTGCATGAGTTTTCCTCATTTGGACCGTTGGTCCCACTCAAAGTTATCATTCCCTTCTCCCTCGCAATGAACACCCACTCCTATTGGTCATACTTTAACTAATTTTACAGCTCCATGTTGCATGAGGGCTCTACCATTCACTTTTAGTTCAAATGGTTGAGGGTGGCCAAGTTAACTAGCCACCTTTAGATTATTAAAGTTTTCCCTCTCGACATTCATTCATTTATTCAATTATGCATAAGGAGAGGGTGAGAGATTGCCATACCTGAGCCTTAACTCCTTGTTGAATTGCTACAACATGATGCATGTTGGAGCTGGACCATTCGAGTGGCATCAATTGAGTTTGTATTAGTACCTAAGATCTTGTTGTGTGTCTTCATTCCTTTTCAAGTGCTTCTCTTGATTTTTTTTTTTTTTGCAGGTACCTTTTTGAGTCTTCAAGTGCATGTTTTCTAGTGGAGGATCCTTCTTGGAGTGCCATTTCTACCTTCAGAGATATCTCACAAGTATTCTTTTTCTTCATGAATGATCAAAACAATATTCAAGGATTTTCTGGTGCTTACACAAGAGTTGCTTCTTCCTGTAGCAGCCTCTTTATTTGTAGGTCGTGGACTCTAAATTTGCATGGGTGATGAGAGATAGTATGTATAGGTCTCAGGGTGATGATAGGATGGTGAGAAAGTGGTGTGGTATTGGAAAATGGAGTGAAGGGCCTCTATTTTGTTTTCAAAAAAGATTGTTTTACAAAGGCGACAAGGTGTAGGGTTCGAGGGAAAAATATCTATGTTTGAGATGGAGGAGCAATGAGAAGGTGGTAAGAAATGGTGGAAATACTCTCCTCATTGAAGTTTTGACACCACAGGGCCCTTGGTGACTGCTCTTTGTCCTCAATACACCCTCTTATAGCCTACTGTAACTTCATGTAGTAGTTACATGACTTCCTGTAGTAGCACATGAACTTCCTGTATCACCACGGAGAGGGTGCAATATTTTGAATTTTGATCTCATAGGATGGTGTGGAGGGATGAATAGGTGAGTTTTGGTGTTGAAGATTTTGGATGGATGGAGGTGTGAAGAGAAATGGGAGAATTTCCTTGCTTTATGACCATGACATGCCATTGTTCATAACCCTGCAAGACAGAAAAAAAAGAAAAGAAAGGTTAGCCGTCATGGTGTCATTTTACCTTCTTATTTTGGTTCTTTTCTTTTCTTTTTTCTTTTTTCTTTTTTTTTTCAAGACTAGTGGGCTGCCCAGAAGAGGTTTCAACCCACCAGCCTACTCGGACTGCCTCAAATATGTTTTCACTCAAGGATATTTTATGTTTTTTTTTTTGGCTCTAGGACTGCCTGAGAGAGGTTTTCATTCTTGTAGTTGGCCTTAGATTCCTCATGGAGTTTTTCACCGAGGCATCTTTATTTATTTATTTTTCCCTAATAATTTTGTGGACTGGAAGCTATGAGGTTCCCAATTACATTTACTTCCCTGTTGATTGTGTTGGTGAACTCTACCTTGGACATGGGCTTTTTTTAGACCTTTAACCTATAACTATTTACAAGCAAAGGAATCCTCTCGTTATCAATGGTTTTGATATGAACATCCCCATTGTCATGGAATTTATCTATCAGATATGGGCCTAACCATCATGTCCTTAACTTCCCTTTAAAGTCCTTGAACCTGGAGTCATATAGAAAAGCCCAATCTCCTTCCTGGAATACTTTCTCGTTGATGTGCCTATCATGCCAAAGCTTCCTCTGTAATTGTATGTCTTCAGTGTGGAGGAGGGCCTGCATTCTAAATTCATCTAAGCCATTTAGCTGAAGAAACCTTTCTTTATGTGCCATTGTGACATCCAAATCCAATTAGGTTGCCATTATGAGAATGTTATATTCAAATTCAATAGAAAGAAAAGCTTTCTTCCCATAAAACAGATCATATGGACTGAACCCAGTAGTTGTCTTCTAGGTGGTATTATAGGCCCAAGTTGCCTCCACTAATCTGTCTGCCCGATATTTCTTGTTGTTTCTCACTACCTTGGTGAGGATGCTTTCCAGTGCTCTATTGGTAACCTCTAATTTCCCATTTTCTTGAGGGTGATAGGTAGTAATTGTTTTGTGTTTGATATTATGCTACCTTAGGATATTCTCAATCAAATGTGATGTGAACTGGTCTCCTTGATTAGTGACTATATCCCTTGGATACCCAAATATGTAGAACACATTTTCTCTTAAGAATTCAACCACTTTTTTCTTCTGTTGTTGCCTTGAAAGCCTTTGTCTTAGTAAACTTTGTCAAATAATGAGTGCGTACATGATCTATTTCTTTTTCCCATATGGTGGATCAATTGGCCCAATGAAATACATGCCCCACTTGTCAAATGTCTCTAAGGCCGCTTGAGGTTGTAGAGGCATTTCATCCATGGGTGTAGGTTTTCCCATCCTTTGACACTGGTCGCATCTGCTAGTATACCTTCTAGCATCTTGATGGAGAGTAGGCCAATAGTAGCTAGCTTGTAAGGCCTTGAAAGTTGTCCTCTTAGCAGCAAAATGACCCCCCCACAGGGCCCATCTTGACATGCTAAGAGGATGTAAAAGAATTCCTCTTCCATTACACATCTCCTTATAATACTATCTGGTCACAATTTGAAAAGATTTCCATTAATTCAAGTGAAAGGGGCGTTATTTCTTACTATTCTTCTCTTCTCCCTGGATGAAATATTTGGAGGAAATCTCCTATCAACCAGGTAGTTCGCTATGTCAGCAAACTAGGGAGAGAGTACTGAGATAGAAAATAAGTGCTCATCTGGAAGCTGATCATCAATCATCTCTTCATTATCTACAGGAAAAGTGAGTCTAGACAAAAAATACACAACTACATTCTCTTTCCCTGGCTTATCAATGATAGTTAAAAAAAATTGTTGCAAAAATAATAACCACCTAATAATTCTTGCATTCACATGAGGTTTGTTCATCAAGTATATAATTGTTTAATGGTAAGTATGCACAAAAATTTGGTACCTAGTAATATAATTTCTTAACTTGTTCAAGGAATGGAAAACAACCAAAAGCTCTTTCTCAGTGACAATTTAGTTCAATTCAGCCTCAGACCTATTTTTTATGATGAAATAAACGACATAGGGAAAATTCTCAACAATTTGTCCCAAAGTTTCCCCCACAAATTTATCTGATGCATTAGTATGGATATGGAAAGGCAGAGCTTAGTTGGGACCTCAAAGGATAGGGGCAGTGGTCAACTTTTCCTTTATTATTTCAAAGGCTTCTTGAAAAAAAATTGACCAACAAAATTTAGAGTCCTTGGGCAGCAATCCAAATAATGCTGAAGCCACCTTACTGAAATCCTTGATGAATCTCCTATAGTAACCATCCAAGCCCAAGAAACTCCTAACATCTCTCTCTTTCTGAGGAGTAGGCACTCTTTTTATGGTAGCAATTTTGTTTGGGTCTACTTGTATCCCTACTTGAAATATGGAGTGGCCAACGAAAATCCCTTCCTTTCTCAAGAATTCACACTTCTCAGGACTCAAAGAGAGAAGTGTTGATGTTGACAACTTTGATTATTTGTTGTAGGTGCGCAAATGCATGTGTTGATTTTAATATCCTTCCTTGAAGCTACTTAGTTACGAGTGTTGTGCTTGTTTTATGTTTTCTTGCATTTGAACTTTATGTGTGTGTTGAATGAGATCATTTATGTGTCAAAACTAGACACAAATCATAATCAACGTCATGAAGTATGCACCATCATAAACACACACTTCGTGTACCTAAGATCCCCTTATTCAATTTCGGGCGGATCTAGAACACAATCACCACAAAAAAAATGATTTTATTAAGTTTCAAGGTACATCAATCTTCCATCTTTACAAAAATATCGTCGTTGAGACTTATCAAGTAATGAGAATTCCTTGGAAGCAATTTGTATTCAAAAACTGAATATTCACGAACTCAATCTCTCTCAAAGTAAAATGGTACTTTGAATCACAACAATGAATTTCACTTATCACTCCAAATTTACCAAAAGTAATTTTTCCTTATCACTCCAAATTACAAACACTTATGAGTCCAAAAAAACTACTAACCTAAAAAATCACTCAAAAATTAGAAATTTCCAAATAAAAACTACACTTTATTCCTCCACACCTCATTTCTCAATATTACACCTTATCACTCCATACATCCCATTAAATTATTAAAATAATTTAATGTTCTTTATTAAGTCACTAAAAAGGATGCCTTTTAAACTTTACACTTTACTATTCCTGTTGTACATATTCTCCTTTGCCTATGAATTTTGCCATGCTACCTCATTAGAATCCATTTTTAACCGCCACCATGGCCCAAGATCTCATGATCCCACTTGATACCACTATCTCCGCTCGAAAATCTGCTTCACAATAGTTTAAAAACCCAAATTTAATAATCGGGCCGAGATTCTTAAGAGTTTGACTCCCTCCCGCTTCGGCTCTCATATGACCCGAGTCTGAAAACCACAATTCAAAGCAAGAAGGGGCCTATTGTCTTAATGATCGGACGCAATGCTGGCCGTACGATCTGGTTTAAATCAACGGTGCGGCAAATCAACTTATATGGAGGGCCCGCACACTTAGGATCGTCGGTCTTTCATGGTCCATCATTTTATTGTCTCCCGATGTAAGCGCAGCCGTTGATCTTGTTCCGAGATCGAACGGCCCTGGGTCAATCGCGGTCCTGCCCTCAATCGCGATCGGAACTTCCGAAATGTACCACCCCTGTCTCCCCGCTCCGTTTTCCGATTCCGATTTCTGATTTGGGTCCCACCACCTGTGGTCGTGTCATCATGGTTCACAAGTGTACGCTGTGTTCTTCCTCCACCATTCATATGTTTTGGTGACACGTCATAGTTTATGAACTTTTTCCCCGTTCATTCATTGTCGCTCCATTGTTTTCTGCCTCGTCACCCTCCATTTCTTCATTATGTTCATGTGTTTCCTGTCACCCTGCATTTTCTCAATATCTCGCCTAGTCTGTATTACTGATTCCATGGCCTCTGTAGTATCCATACTCCCTGACACCAAGTCATCTTTCTCTAATGTTTGGCGGGTTTTGCAGGTTTTAAATTGACTTAGTTGGCTCTTTAACTTTCCGCCTCCGTTGAAAAGATCTGGAGCATACCAAAGGACATATCATACTGGCGAAATTAAAGGAAGGAGCCGAGGGTAGGTAGGAGAGGTGACCGCCATTAAAGAAGACATAGATATGGATTCTCAAAACTCTCCAGATAGGTTCGCCCCACATTAAAGATCCAGGATCCAAATCCAAAGCCAAGGGCCGAAAGTACAGTACCGGAATACAGATTGATCCAAATCTCTTACGGCAACAGATCTTCCCTCAGCCGCGGGCAGCATATGGCATATATTTTATTATTCATGTCTTGTATATAAAGAGATTTTTATCTCCTGACATTTATTTCTTTAGACAGACTGTTAGTTGTATTCATTTATAGTTAGTCATTCATAAGAGAAGGCGCGAATGTTTTCCGCCATTTTGGTTCAAACTGAGTCATTAATTGTGCCTCGTCTCCCTCCTCCTCTAGAAGTTTCTGTCTCCTCTATAAATACTCAGAAATAATACATTGTAAGGGTTCCAGATTTCTGTCAGCAAACTGTACAGCGAGAAGACTACTGTATCCATCTTGTAATATTTCGGTAGGAAGTTTCAGAGCCCGTTGGGTCTCAGTGAGGAGGGGTTATAGCTGTATTGAGGATTCTGGTCTTTGATATCTCACAGTATGTAACTTTTCTCATGTGTTAATACATTATCTCTTTCCATGCAAATTATCTTCTTGTGTTATGTTCTAGAATGCGAGTGGCTCACTAGTTTGCAGTAAGGATTCATCTTAAGTGGTGCCCTTTCTGGAATTAGTCAAGCGCTTTAAATAGGCCTAGAAATGATATGCTGTTCCATGTTCACTCTTCCCATATTTTCTGCTATATTAGTGGCTTAAGGATTCGTAAATTGGTGCGCCCTTCTGCCAGTAATATCTTCTTATGTTTCCTCACTGCACTCATTTCCTGATATTCGATTTCTGTGATATATTATTTGAATCGGCCCCCTTTACAGTGAAGCGGTCTCTTAACTGTCTGATACTTTCATGTTGAAGTTTTACATGATGTTCTTTACATTAATCTTATCTTTGTATCAGCTTCTGAGAGAGATTGGACCAATTCAAATCTAATTTCCTTGTTCAAACAAGAGATAGCAAGTGTGTTCTTGGACTGACAACCCAAACTAAAGGAGCTCCTTGCTATATTAAGATGTCCTAGGCACTGATCTATATCAACTCTAGGCTGTCTCTAGGAGGGTGACAAAATCATCCACAACATCTTTATGGCGCCGTTGCCGGGGAACGAATTCAAGAATATCTGCTTCCCTGGGTTCGACATCTTATTTTCATTCTCTAATCAGGTGAGCACAGAGAGGTGAAGAGTTGCAGATTTCTCACCTTGGCGACTCCACTGGTCCTTATTTGATAAATTTTATTGGAAGTCCTGGCTTCCCGGAAGCCCCATTTGAGGTCAGATACCTCCCAGCCGAAAACACCCATGTCTGACCCGGAAAAGATCATTCATAAAAGAGCTTGGAAAGAGAAGAAGTCAGTTCGTTCCGGAAATCCTGAATATTCCGTTGAAGATCATCCGCCCTCTTCTTCTCAGGAAGTTAGAACAGAAAAACCCGAGTTGTACTCAGAAACCCCACGTAGAGGAATTACCTGGATTGAAGGAGAATCTCATCCTGCTTTCGAGGCTGAAGAAATTAAAGAGGTCACAGAAGTAGCTGTTGTTAACCGTGAGTTATTCCCATCTACACCTCAGGCTTCTGTGCAATATATCCCCATTGTTATTCACACTCCACTTTCTCCCACTCCTCTCCCTTCATCTGTATCTCAAATTGTTATACAACCCCCACCTCCCCCAATGGCTAATGTTCCTGCTTTTTTGTTAAATAAATACGCTCCTCTGGCCTTGCCCCAAGTGCTAAATGATATGCCACAAGATTACTTGAAGATTTTGCCAAGATTCAATGGTGAGAATGAAGTTGATGCTCAGAAGCACCTCGAGACCTTCTGCTCTTTTGCAGAGAACTTGAATGTTGAACATCTGGATGTGGTCCTGAGGCTATTCGTGCAATCCTTGGAAGGTGAAGCTCGAAAATGGTTCAAGACATTGGCAAACCATTCAATTACCACCTGGGACCAGATGGAGAATGCTTTTCTCAGGAAGTGGGGAGAAAAGAAAGACCAAGGGCAGTGCCTCGTTGAATTCAACACGCTAAAGAAGAAACACAATGAGGGAGTGGCAGAATTTATCAAAAGGTTTAATAAATTATATCTGAACCTTCCTGCTGATATGAAACCTCAACAAGTTGCTGCCAAAGTTGTTTTCATAGCATCTTTTGATTCTGATTTCGGTTTTTCTCTGCGGGAAAGAATGCCTGTCATCCTGGATGATGCTCAGACGGATGCTCTGGAGTTGGAGGCAAATTTTGCTGCCACTGGTAAGTCAAAGGGAAAAGTCGAACAGGAAACAAGAAGAAAAGGTAAAGAAGAGGTTTCTACCTCTAATCAAGAAAAGGATTCAGATAAAATGGACGAGATAAGCAAGATGATAAAGAAGATGGTCAAGCTGGAACTGGAAGCTAAGAATGCAGCTCCCAAAAACTATTACAATGCTCCAAACAGAGGATATAATCCTCAGTACAGAAAGCCTCCATTGCAAATATTGCCAAGGGAAGCGAAAGAACAGCAAGATCAGGTACCTCATCCCTTGTACCTGGAAGGACCAGCAGATGACTCCACTAGAGATGCAGCTTATGGATTAGAAGATTCAAATCTGGATTTTTCACACAATGATGATATGGAGTGCCCCCCTGCAAGAAGAAGATGAAGAGACAGAGATTGACCATTACTGCAAGCAATTTGCTGATTTCATGGAAGCGCAATTCAACGTCAAATATGATCTCAGATCCTCAAGGAAGAGGACCAGAACTCAGGAGCAAGAAGAGGAACCACCTCAGAAAGAATCACCTGCTCAGAAGGAATCAGCAGCAAAGAGATGCATAGAAAAAGGTAAGAACCTTCTGAATACCCCCTTGCAGTCTAATGATCAGATTCCCTCCTCTTCTAAACTAGTTGGTCCTCCTAATGTTGAGTCAGTGTCAAAAGAAGTCAAGTCTTCAGGCGAAAATAAGGAGTCCAAAGAAGTAGTGATAGAAAAGCCCACATCTGCCTTCAATTTGCAAAAAGAACTTGAGAAGATTAAGATTCCTGTCCCTCTGACTGAATTATTAAAACAGCCTGCATACCAGTCTCAAGTTACCTCTTTTATACTTCCTCCCGAAACACCCATTGTGCCTGATAGCCTAAATCTTCAAGAAGAAAGACCCATGGTAGTCTTTGGCCCACATGTCGAGGAGATAGACCCTTCCACTCCTCCCTTTTATGTGTCCCTAGTCATTCATGACCTGCTGCTACATAATTGTATGTTAGATTCTGGGGCTTCCCATAATCTTATGCCTTTTTCTGTCATGGAGCAACTAGGACTGCAAATCACAAGATCATATAAAGATTTATATTCATTTGATTCTAAAAGGGTTAAATGCTTGGGGATGATAAAAGATTTAGTGGTCAATTTAGCTCAAATCCCAGCAAAAAGTGTGGTCATGGACATTGTGGTTGCTGATATCCCAGCCCGCTTTGGCATGCTATTGTCAAGGTCCTGGGGTACCAAGATTGGGGGATCAATCAAATTGGATTTAACATATGCTACTGTCCCAGTCTTTGGAGGTCAATAAAGGAGGTTATACAGGGAGACTAGATTTGTCAAGATGGTAACCAAGGCCGACTGCTCAGATAATTCTCCAGTTTATAACAAAGAGGGAGACTTTTCATGTTTAATGTTGGAAGAAAATCAGGATTATGCACATGAGCCCCTTTTTGGTCAGATTCGAGCTGAGCAGCCTAAAGAAGGTCAGGAATCAGGACTCTGGACTTTGCATTTTGATGGAGCTAATTCAAGAGAAGGCAATGGAGCTGGGGTATTGTTGATTTCCCCTACAGGGAGATGGGTGCCGCTCTCTTTTAAACTGGAGTATGAGGCTACAAACAATGTAGCTGAATATGAAGCACTATTATTGGGACTCCAGACAGCCAAGAGTATGGGCATCCAGTGTCTAAAAGTGTTTGGAGACTCTGAGCTGGTCGTAAGGCAGATTAAAAATGAATGTCAAACTAAGCATCCACGGCTCAGAGCATATAGAAACGAAGTATGGGACATGATAGAAAATTTCTTCTCAGCATTTAACATACAGTTCATGCCCCGGGAGCAAAACAGAATAGCAGATTCTCTCGCTGTAGCTGCCAGTACCTTTCGTCCTCCTCAGAACCCGCTTCTAAGATATGAAGTGGAGGTACGGTACAGACCATCCATTCCAGATAATATAAAGCATTGGCAGGTATTCGAAGATGATGAACAAATGAAAAGATTTATAGAGACTGTGGGAGAATTCTCCAATATGGAGATTGATGGTAATGAAGAGGACGAAGTTGAAAATATTGCTGAAAATAAGTGGGAAGAAAGAATAGCAGGAAATAAAGTGCTGCAACTGAAAGGTAATGTGATACCTAGAGGATTGGTGCCTCTAGAAAGGTTATTCAATAAAGATGATGTTCCGTTGCAGCCAAACAAAGTAGTAGAAGAAGATCAAGTGGGAGATTTGAATCTGGGTACTTCCACTGACCCCAAAATTGTTAAATTATCTAAAAGAGTCCCAGAAGGATACAAAGAAAAGTATTTGAAGTTATTTCAATCTTACAAAGATGTATTTGCTTGGTCCTATGAGGACCTAAAAACTTTTGATGTAAATATTATACAGCATAAGATTCCACTGAGGGAAGATGCGAAGCCACACAAGCAGAAGCTCCGACAGATAAACCCCTTGCTGCTTCCCTCAATTGAAAAGGAAATTAAGAAATTACTGAAGGCCAAGATAATTGTACCATTAAGATACTCCGAATGGGTGGCAAATCTTGTTCCTGTTAGGAAGAAGAATGGAGAAATAAGGCTGTGTGTAGATTTCAAAAATCTGAACAGGGCATCTCTCAAAGATAATTACCTACTGCCTAAGATGGATCATATCCTGCAGAAAGTAGTCGGTGCATCCAGAATGTCAATGATGGATGGATTTTCGGGTTACAATCAGGTAGCCGTGTTCCCAGAGGACCAGAGGAAAACTGCATTTACTACACCATGGGGAACCTTTATGTATGCAAGGATGCCATTCGGATTGATCAATGCAGGAGCTACTTTTCAGAGGGCAATAGACATAGCCTTTGTCGGAGAACAGGACAAGTTCTTGGTGGTGTATCTTGATGATATCACAGTATTCTCAAAGAATGATGACGAGCATATTGAGCATTTGAGAAGAACTTTTGAAAAATGCAGAAGGTATGGCCTTTCTCTTAACCCCCAAAAATCTTTGTTTGCATTAGACGAAGGAAGACTCTTAGGGCATATTTTGACTAAAGATGGTGTGAAAATAGACCCTAAAAGAGTTGAAGTAATAAATAGCATTCCTTTTCCAAGAAATAAGAAAGAAGTACAGGTGTTTTTGGGTCGAATAAATTTTTTGAGGAGATTCATTCCTAACTATGCTGAGATAGTTAGGCATATAACCAATATGTTGAAAAAGGACAGTGAAGTTAAGTGGTCCCAGGAATCTAGAGACGCTTTTACAAGGATAAAACAGGCATTTGCTGAAGCCCCTGTATTAGCGGGACCAGACTATAGTAAGCCATTTATGATATTTTCATTTGCTTCACCTCATACAATTGCTGGAGTGTTATTGCAGAAAAATGAAGATGGATATGAACAGCCCATAACATTCTTCAGTCAGGTGCTGTATGATGCTGAATTGAAATATAATATACTGGAGAAGCAGGCATATGCCTTGGTAAAGTCCCTTAAAGCTTTCAGAGTTTACATTTTGCAATCTCACGTTACAGCTTATGTCCCTACTGCAGCAGTCAAAGATATTCTGGTCCAAGGGGACAGCGAAGGTAGAAGGGGAAGATGGATTACAAAAATTCAAGAGTACGATTTGGATATAAGGCCTACTAAATTGGTGAAAGGACAAGGACTCGCCAAGATATTAACTGAATCAAATCATCAAGCTTTGGACATTAATCTGTCTGTGACAGCAAATGAAGAATCAGAAAAAGAAGAAGAGCAACATGGACTAGAGATGGCTACTCAAAAGATACATGTGAAGTATCTGGCTAGTCCTTGGTATAAGCAAATAGTTGAATATCTGTTAACACTTAGCTGTCCTCCAGGATGTGACAAGGTGAAATACAGAGCTGTAAGGATGAAATCCCAGAAATATGCAATTGCCAATGGGCAGCTCTATTGGAGAGACCCTCTAGGCATATTACTTTTATGCCTCACAGAAAACGAAGTGCAAAATGTAATGACAGAATTTCATGAGGGGATATGTGGAGGACATTACAGCTGGAGGGCTACCACTCATAAAATTTTGAAGGCTGGTTTTTACTGGCCAAAATTGTATTCAGATACTTTTGCTTGGGTCAGATCGTGTGACAAATGCCAAAGATTTGCAAAAAGGCAGAAGTTAGCAGCATTGCCCTTAATTCCTATTCATGTCAATGAACCATTTCAGAAATGGGGATTGGATTTTATAGGTGAGATACATCCCCCATCAAGTGGCCAACATAAATGGATATTGACAGCCATGGACTATTTCACGAAATGGGTGGAAGCCATACCCACCAGAAAAGCTAAAGATGTTGTAATAATGAACTTTATAGAAGATAACATCATATCCAGGTTTGGCTGTCCTGCAAGAATTGTAACTGACAATGCACATGCTTTCAAATCTGCCTGGTTCGTAAAATTCTGCCAAAGATATAACATTATCCTGACCCATTCTACAGCATACTATCCACAGGGAAATGGTCTAGCAGAATCATCTAATAAAACTCTGGTGAGGGCCTTGAAGAAAACAATCGCTGAAAATCAGAAGAACTGGGACTCTCAATTAAAGTTTGCTCTGTGGGCAAATAGGATAACCAGCAAAAGAGCAACAGGGAAGTCACCCTATGAGCTGGTATATGGACGGGCTGCAGTGTTTCCTTTGCAATTGGCATTTCCAGTGGCACGTTTTATGCAGGAAAACCAGGAAGAACCAGATGGCATGATCCGAAGAATTAATCAGCTGGTAGAATTGGAGGAAATAAGGAACCAGGTAGATCAGAGATTAATAGAATATCAGGAAAAAATGAATAATGTCTTTGATCAGCACGCAAAAGACAGGGATTTTCAGGTTGGAGACCTGGTTCTTAGATGGGATGTTCGCAGAGCAGAAAAGGGCAAACATGCTAAATTTGATCCATTGTGGTTCGGGCCATTCAAAATAGTGAAGCTGGGAAGGAACAACACCTTTACTTTAGAAAATCTACAGGGTGATTTGTTGGATGCACCCGTAAATGGCCAGTTCCTCAAGCCATATTTCCAATTCTAACCCAGGCAGAGAATACCTAGTTGTATATAATGTATATAGTTTGTTTTGACTTTCATTTTTATAAAGGGAAAAGAATGTTGATAATTGCTTGAAGTATGAGTGCAGGGGAATTGAAAAATAAGATGAGATATTTAATGGTCTGCGTGTTCTCGACATGCCCGAGGATGAACATGTCATCCCCAGATGGAGCCGATGTTGTACATATTCTCCTTTGCCTATAAATTTTGCCACGCTACCTCATTAGAATCCATTTTTAACCGCCACCATGGCCCAAGATCTCATGACCCCGCTTGATACCAGTATCTCCGCTCGAAAATCTGCTTCACAATAGTTTAAAAACCCAAATTTAATAATCGGGCCGAGATTCTTAAGAGTTTGACTCCCTCCCGCTTCGGCTCTCATATGACCCGAGTCTGAAAACCACAATTCAAAGCAAGAAGGGGCCTATTGTCTTAACGATCGGACGCAATGCTGGCCGTACGATCTGGTTTAAATCAACGGTGCGGAAAATCAACTTATATGGAGGGCCCGCACACTTAGGATCGTCGGTCTTTCATGGCCCATCATTTTATTGTCTCCCGATGTAAGCGCAGCCGTTGATATTGTTCCGAGATCGAACGGCCCTGGGTCAATCGCGGTCCTGCCCTCAATCGCGATCGGAACTTCCGAAATGTACCACCCCTGTCTCCCCGCTCCGTTTTCCGATTCCGATTTCCGATTTGGGTCCCTCCACCTGTGGTCGTGTCATCATGGTTCACAAGTGTACGCTGTGTTCTTCCTCCACCATTCATATGTTCCGGTGACACGTCATAGTTTATGAACTTTTGCCCCGTTCATTCATTGTCGCTCCATTGTTTTCTGCCTCGTCACCCTCCATTTCTTCATTATGTTCGTGTGTTTCCTGTCACCCTGCATTTTCTCAATATCTCGCCTAGTCTGTATTACCGATTCCATGGCCTCTGTAGTATCCATACTCCCTGACACCAAGTCATCTTTCTCTAATGTTTGGCGGGTTTTGCAGGTTTTAAATTGACTTAGTTGGCGCTTTAACTTTCCGCCTCCGTTGAAAAGATCTGGAGCATACCAAAGGACATATCATACTGGCGAAATTAAAGGAAGGAGCCGAGGGTAGGTAGGAGAGGTGACCGCCATTAAAGAAGACATAGATATGGATTCTCAAAACTCTCCAAATAGGTTCGCCCCACATTAAAGATCCAGGATCCAAATCCAAAGCCAAGGGCCGAAAGTACAGTACCGGAATACAGATTGATCCAAATCTCTTACGACAACAGATCTTCCCTCAGCCGCGGGCAGCATATGGCATATATTTTATTATTCTTGTCTTGTATATAAAGAGATTTTTATCTCCCGGCATTTATTTCTTTAGATAGACTGTTAGTTGTATTCATTTATAGTTAGTCATTCATAAGAGAAGGCGCGAATGTTTTCCGCCATTTTGGTTCAAACTGAGTCATTAATTGTGCCTCGTCTCCCTCCTCCTCTAGAAGTTTCTGTCTCCTCTATAAATACTCAGAAATAAGACATTGTAAGGGTTCCAGATTTCTGTCAGCAAACTGTACAGCGAGAAGACTACTGTATCCATCTTGTAATATTTCGGTAGGAAGTTTCAGAGCCCGTTGGGTCTCAGTGAGGAGGGGTTATAGCTGTATTGAGGATTATGGTCTTTGATATCTCACAGTATGTAACTTTTCTCATGTGTTAATACATTATCTCTTTCCATGCAAATTGTCTTCTTGTGTCATGTTCTAGAATGCGAGTGGCTCACTAGTTTGCAGTAAGGATTCATCTTAAGTGGTGCCCTTTCTGGAATTAGTCAAGCGCTTTAAATAGGCCTAGAAATGATATGATGTTCCATGTTCACTCTTCCCATATTTTCTGCTATATTAGTGGCTTAAGGATTCGTAAATTGGTGCGCCCTTCTGCCAGTAATATCTTCTTATGTTTCCTCACTGCACTCATTTCCTGATATTCGATTTCTGTGATATATTATTTGAATCGGCCCCCTTTACAGTGAAGCGGTCTCTTAACTGTCTGATACTTTCATGCTGAAGTTTTACATGATGTTCTTTACATTACTCTTATCTTTGTATCAGCTTCTGAGAGAGATTGGACCAATTCAAATCTAATTTCCTTGTTCAAACAAGAGATAGCAAGTGTGTTCTTGGACTGACAACCCAAACTAAAGGAGCTCCTTGCTATATTAAGATGTCCTAGGCACTGGTCTATAGCAACTCTAGGCTGTCTCTAGGAGGGTGACAAAATCATCCACAACAATTCCCAAACTACTTAATTCCTTATAACCCCAACAAAAATCACTCATAATTAAAAAATACACTTTTCCAATATACTTATGTCTCCCTTTTTGTGAACCTAAAGTAATGGTTTTGGTTTATACTTATGTAAAGGAGAGCTCCACGTTAAAATATTTAAACCATATACTTTAAATTTCATGTGTTGAAAAAGTCACTTCGGAATTTGTGCATAGAATTGTATACATTGTCGTTATAATCTCTTTGGAATGAACTATGGAGATTTAAAAAAACTCGAATTTGTAAATCACTCTTTCCAAGCATTGAAACGTTCACGTGGCACATGAATCAAGGTGTTCGACATCATTGATCCAGGCAAGCTCCACTCCAATACTATTCTCAAAAGGACAACTCCACGCATGCATGCATGTCTTTCTTCAACGTCGCTTCACATTTAGCAGGTTTATTTTATGGACAATAAATTCAAATAAAAACATGATGCATGTTTCGATCAATCTTTTCAGTTTGATAGTCTACTGATGTAGATCTGACACGACCTTTTTTTTAGATTGTTGGGTGAATATCACGCGGAAATATGGCTTCAACGGCTACTGCTTCTTTTGTCCTCTTCATTCTTATTTCTGCCTCAATGACACCCTATATATGCTGCTCTAAAGCCAAGCTCGACCTTCATATACGAGACTCTCAACTCTTAGCACAATTGCTTATTACAAACATCGATTCTTTATATTTCACAATTCGCACAGAGCATGAGATCCACACTACATGGTCTTCCCAGGCTGAACAAAGTGCATTGCAGGTTATGAACGCCGATGAACGAGAATAATGGGTTACACATATTTTCCAGAGCTGATGAATTCAGACGTTTCAAGTTAATCTCATTAGATCTGAAATTGTCTCGAGAATCCCAGTGCAACGATCGCATTATAGAAATAAATTTGTTCCAAATATAGCAGTAATTCTACAAACATGGGCCTTTCACTTCCGTGGTCTCCATCTCTCATCAAAAATGAATTCCATGCACTAGTAATTCCATATCTATTCCCACGTAGATGCAGCTAAACAATACACACATACTTATAATCTTCCATGAAAACTATCATGGAAAGACCAGACCCCAAATGACTATGGCTCTGATACCACATGAAGGGAAAATAACCAAAATTAACAATCATAAAACATACCAGATATTTAGAACACCGGACATGGTGGAAAAGGCCACAACCTTGTTGTACTCCTCATACTCACATTATTAAAACAATGGTATAATACAAATATAAATACAAGAGGAGAATATGTCTCAAGATAATTCGTCTATCTTGGACAGTTTGGTTGAGACAATATCTCAACCATACACCAATCTAGGAACCTAGTTAGGTGGATATAATCTCTAGGCCTAAACTGACTCCTAATTGAGAGGAACAAACTCAATCTAGAAAATTAGGCATAAATTCATAATTTTCAATATTTGATTAATTCAATTAACTTTGGATCTATAATTGTTTATGAGATTGAGGCTAACAAAACATGCCATGTCAGATAACCAAAATTAAACAAAATCCAACATACCTCAGTGAAGTATAGCAGAGGATATCTCGTCTACACAAACCAGTCCAGATTAGCATGATATATATATGTATGTGTGTGTGTGTGTGTGTGTGTGTGTGTGTGTGTGTGTGTGTGTGTGTCATCATGGCTACTACAATGCATGCATAAAAATCACATCCCGCTCATCCAGTCCATATGTTTGAACCTAGAAGTCCAGATACTAATTTGTAGCACGTCCAACCCCACATTTACCTGATTTTATAAGCCCTCTAGGTAAATGTGAAGTGGAGTGCATGTTGGAAGCTAGATCACTATTGAGGGGAGGAGGGGATTGTTAGTGAAAACACTTACAAATTTTTCTCCAAATTATTATTCTTTAATCATGCATAATATTTCACACAAAGGAATATATCTGAGCATCAAACATAAACATGAAACCATGAAAGAATTCAACACAAAGGACACAAATATTTCTGGTGGAAAACCTTCTCTAGGGAAAAAAACCACCCATTGTTGTTGCGCTTCTCAAATATTCATTATGATAAGAAAATTCTTTACATAGAGTTACAAATGGCTACTATAAAATGGATATCTCTCTCTCATGCAGATCTAAAGACTACCATCTATTGGAAGCCACCATGACCTACAATCCTCACCTGGTTACTCTTGATCTATCAAATGACTCTATGAACTGCTATCTCGTGGAAGCCACAAAGACCAACGAATCTCACCCAGTTTCTTCTGAACTATCCAACTACCATTGGATTGAGAAAAATGTTGACTTATATTGAATTCACTGGAGTCCTCCAACTCCACTCCTCTACGTGGTTCTTATTTCATATATTTTGAGATTGGAACCGAGATCTGCTCAACATAAGCATCACAACAATGTATCGTCAAAGCACATAATCAAAAACCAAAACCATACCATAAACTGCAACATAATCTCACCAACATTGAATAAAATGTTATGATCAACACATCAACTAAAAACCATTTATGCAACAAGTAAAACTGCCTGCAAATGAATGTTGCACTCAAACGATAAACTAGAGAATATGTTAGGAGAAAAAAATCTCCAAAATCCTACAATCAAACTATATTTTACCTCCTCACTTGCTGCAAAAAATACTAGCTGAAACATACTTCAGCTAACTGCTGCAACACCTGCAAATTGCTTCAGAAAATCTGCATCACACAACTCTCACAGCTTGTGCACCCTTCTCCACTCTCACACTCACTCAACATACCAAGAGAATCAACTAATTGAGAAAATTTTCTTCTCATATTTGTAATTTATAAAGATGGTTATACCAATAATTTCCGTAGGTGATGGAGTAATTACAAATTCTTTTCACACCCTCAAATTTATCCAGATCAATCATCTTGACTAGATCAATCCACTTGCACCACTTAATGATGGATATTTTCAATTTTAACCACTTTCTAGAAGTTCCTTAACCTTTCCTGACCTTTACATGGAAAACTCAGAACAAAACCATCAAAAAAGAAAATAAAATACATGATATGCATGAGGAATCCAGTGAAAAACACTTATAGGATGTATATGCGGGTTTCCTTCATAAGACCTACATATGTACTCAAGTTTCCTTCACAAAACCTGCATATACCTCTCAAAACTGAGTTTTCTTAGGAGTTTCGCAACTCTTATTCGCAAGGATACTTGATACACTGAGAAAAAATTCCCCATGACTCTATAACATCGTGACACTCACCAAAAACCTTCATAAACATGCTTATGACTCCGTACAATACATCAAAAAGACCAACTCCTCAAGCAACAATAACAAGCTGTCCAAACACATCCAACATCTATAGTAGCAACACAAATTCATCCAACTGCCTTCAACACCTATAGAGGCACCTCAAGTCATCCAACATAAGTAGAAAAAACTATGTTAAGCAACTACAACCACCCTCCAAAATGTTGCTTATGCTTCGATTTTGGAGCCTAACCTTCTATTCACAGGAGCTTATCTTGCACTTCTATCAAGTATTCATTATGTGATTGAGACTTATCCTTTTCATATATGCTTGTGTTTACTTTTTTTCACACTTAACCTATCTTTCTAAGTCACAAGCTAACCTCCTAACTTGATCTTGCAACAGTTCTGGACTTGCCTCCAAAACTTGCGCAATCCATGAGGGCAAACCCAAACTTGATGATTGGAATTGCACAGCCTTGGATGGAAGCTTTTCCTTGAGCTTAGAAACTACACAATCATGGATGGAAACCTAGCACTGAGCCCGGAAACTATGTAATCTTTCATTGAGCTCAAAAATTGCGTAATCTTTCATTGAGCTCAGAAACTGCGCAGTGTGCTGAGTTAGAAAGTTGCCCAGTTCCCTGGAATTACGCAATCTTTCTTAGCAGTGTGCATCGCAAGTTTCCTAGAAAAAGAAAAGAAAAACCAAAAAAGTAAAAAACATCCCTAAAAAATAGGGATCTATTTTTAGTTCCTGAAGGTGACACATTTGCTATTTTTAGAAACTTTCGCCAAGTGTTTCTTTTTCCCTTATTTTAGGCATGCACATCACAAACCCTAATTCACTCAAATTTATTTAATTGATGCCCCTAGAGTTCATTTTCACATTCAATCTTGGTTCTCTAGCTTTCCCAAGAAGATCAAGGAATCTTCAGTGCGGTCGTCGTTGCTTTTCTAGGTGAGTTTCGCTTTTATCGTCTTTTGTCACTTTTTCTATCGCTTTTTCTGTCGCTTTTTTTCGTTTTGTTTGTGTGATAATTGTTTCACCTATTTCTCTTCATGATTGTTGGTGTTTTAAATTATTTTAGCTTGTAGAAGCGTTTTTTCAACTTATTGTTTTCCTTTCACAAATGTCACATCAGTTTCTTTGATTTTTCACTGATGGTCACTGTTGCAGTGACTCTCCTCACTAATTTGATTTTCTCCCCATTTGTTCAATTTCTAAACTTGATATTTATTGATTCATTCATACTTAGTAATATCTACACTCAAGCTCACACCATCACTTAGATATGCTCGTTTTCCACACTTCCACTGGGCAGAGTTTGTAATTTCCTTGGCCAGTTTTCACTTTGCCCAGCTGGGCACTGCGCAATGCTAATGATCAAGTAGAGAGATTTTCCTTTGGAACTAGACAATGCATAGTACAAGTTGGCCCAACTGCACATTGTGTAGTTCCAGGGCTTAATGTTCTTCCTTGGCCATTGACCATTCCACTGCCCAGGTTGAACTATGAATTGTGCAGTCTTAAGCCTTAGACTTGACCCTTGGCTGCTAGGACTGCACAGTGCGTAGCTCACATAGGTAGCCAGTCTCCCTTGTTGTTGAAAATTGCATAATCCCTCTCATCAAGTACCCAGTTTGCTTCTTGATCATGCCTTGAAGTAGATTTGATAAATACTAATGTTTTCTTTCCATGAGTGTCTTTTCTATCCCACAAATACCATATTTGTTGAGCACTTCTCTCCAGTAGTCATTGTTACCATGGAACCAAAGAGAGCTGCTTCAAAAGATACCACTGAATACTCAATTAACTGGGGAAGTAGTTGAGCAAACACCAGTTAACTTTCTAGTGTATTTGAATACTCAATTATTTGTAGAAAATGAGTCAACACTAACATGGGAACAAGTTAATGAAGCTCTTTCAACAAAGAACCCCAAGGAATATCTAGAGGATCACCATGTTTATCTCAGCGTCCGATAGTCAAGACTACACAAGATTGCATGCAGATATCCATTCTTCCTGTGTGGAGATGTCATTAGATGGATTGTCTCACACATTGATGACAAGACCATGACATTGAGCAATTCCAGTGGAAAAAATCTTGTTACCTTTCTGAAAAAATATTATCAACGTATGTATCATCTTCCCGAGCCAATAAATCTCATGGACTCATACTTCTATGCCACCAACAACTTTGTGAGCACAAGGTATATTTTCAAAGGCTGAGTGAAGGAGCCATCAAATTTTTGAAAAATTCTCACTCATTCATACAAGAAAAAGACTCTTAGGAAATCCTTCCATCTCTTGGTCATCTAGCTTGTAGAATCTACGGCCGGAAGAGCACAGAGACCTTTCCTGAAGGGTGGAAATCTTATTGAACCAGGTGGTGAACGAGGGGAAGTAATTCAACTGGTCATATTTTTTGGCTCATAAGTTGAGATCCCATGTAGCACAACCTAAGATCCTCCCAAGGGTGAGCAAACAAGGTTTTATATGTCTGCATACTTGCTAGATGCAATCTTTGCATAAAATCAGTTTCCTGGCATGAACTAGACATGGACACCATGAGAAATTGTCGTGCATATTTATTATAAGCAGCTTTCGGATTGAATCCATAGAGGAGTTATAGAACAACTAATTTATCACTTCATCATTTCGTTATACAAGCTTATATTTGAAGAAGACCCACCTTGCATGTCACGAGGATAAATGGAGGCAATATCAAAGGTCGCATATTGGTTTTCCTTATTGGATGGCACACTTATTAGAGTGTTCGACGAACAAAAGCCACCACAATTTTTTCCAAGGTATGCCACTGACAAGCTTGTCATGAAAGAAGTGTCATATCATCTCACCACAAGGTTGTCAGCAGCATTTCACATGAATAAGAAAGCACCATGGCCCACTCTTCCTTTTCAAATCAGATTATATGAGATTAAGAACCTCATAGTTATAGATAGCGAAGAAAAATCTATAGGAAAGTTTGATTTTTGTACGAAATACTTCAATATATATGATCCTAAAGGAATTTGCAAAGACCACTATGCGAGAATCTACTACAATTGGGTTAGTGGGGCATTTCATTGGCTAGAGGAGGATCCATGGAATAATTTCTACAATTCCTCCATACCTCGCAAGTCGGTTAGTATAGCAGGGACTTCATATGCAACTCCAAAAATGACAACAATTCCATACACAACAACAGTAGAAGGCAACAACTGGATACAAGATAATGGAAAGAGAAAGGTTGCGGACAGTGTAGAGGGAAAACAGAGATGGAAGATGAAATCGGATCCAATCCTCACACAAGCATCTTTGGCAGTAGAAGCAAAGGATACAAAGAGCAGAGTGGAGAAAGAGATTAAAGCGGAGCTGGTAGGAAGCAGAACTGAGGGCAAAAAAAGCAAAACAAGAAATGAGGGAACAACAGGAACAAAGGAGGAGAGAACAAGAGGAGAAGCAAAAGCGGTAAGAAGAAGGAATGCAAGGTGCAATGGTAGAAGAAACATCACCGATTCAAGTTGAAGAGCAAGAACATAATCAACCAGTAGCAAAGGGAGAGAGCGAATAGATGAAGGATCGAGAGATTTCTTAGCAGATCAAAGACTTGATTGAAGTTGTATACATGGAGTTGGAACTAGAGATGCAGTATGAAGATGTTGACTTGATGTCCATCACACAACAGGTCACTGTTCAGTATCCACCACCTCCAACCGCAAAGTTAGCCTCGAGCAACGAGAGGGACATAGTTCCTCTTAATGATGACCCGGTGATGGATGTGTGCAATCTGCCATATGACAAACTTCAGAAGAGGATTGTACAAGCACAAAGAGAGCATTTTCTGAATGATCATCGATCACCTGCATTCATTAAAGACAGGGTGATAGTGGTGGACACTAGCAGGAATCCAAATTCCATTTCCATAGGTAACTTGGCCTTCGTAGGTGCAACAAGATAAAACTCTCAGTATTTGATGGTTGAGAATAAGAAGTTGGTATAGAATCTATAGGTTTCCCGACAAGAGATAGAACAACTCTGCATAGCAGCACGAAACACAGCTTCCACACAGGTCTACTTGGAGGAAATGAGAGCAGCGATACTTTGTGAAGTATCATCACTTTGAGAGACCACGCAAGACCTCTATGAGGAGCTTATGATTGTACATAAGGCAGTTTGCCACTTGCATGACTTACAGTAGAAAAGCAGAGACTTTGTCAAAACTCTTAAGAATGTGCAAGCTACCATCAATGTTATGCAAGAATGGACAATATGATACAAAGGGGAACCACTTAACTTAGTAAAGAAAATGAAGCTGCACTCAGAGCTAGAGAAATCAAGAGTTCGAATGTTGATTCATAACAATAAGTAGCTCACATCGTTCAAAGAAAGTATTCAAGCCTCATATGTACGTTTATACAACAACTTGGATATCATGGTGAGAACCCACAAGATCCCATTAGTCGACTCACTCACTAAATCTAAACGCAAACTTCAGGTTAGGCAGGAGATCAAAGAGTACTTGGAGGAGCTGAGACAAATTGCCATGAAGGACGATTTGGAGCTGAATAGACAGAACATGCATAACTACATCGGTGGTCACGTCCAAATCATAGCCATGTTGCTCCTGCTTGAGAAATAAGTTAAGACTGGCTCCAAATCATTGTACCCGAATGCTATGGAGGGTAGAGTTCATTTTCATCTAGACACCATCATGTAGTTTTGGGATGACATCACATAATACCGAGCTTGGCATTAGATTCATTATAAACACAATAAAAGACTCAAGGTTGGACTAACTATCACAAGAATCAGTTATAACACACTTTCTTGAGCCCAAGAGAGAGAGAGAGAGCCATAATGTCATTCACAAATGAATACCCCTCAACAAATGGATGCAACCAAATTGGTTACTCATGAGGTTACACAATGCATTAGCGGAATAAGATGAAGAAGGGAATTACCAATACCCCTCGCCCAATTCAATGTTACCACCAACCTAGATTTACTAATTACCCCACTTAGTAATCCCCAAACTTACAACATTGGAAGAAAATGGCTCCAATGTCTTTTAGTAGTTCTTACACTACAACTTAAGACAAATTTACTATGGAACCTAGGTAGGTATTCGGTTTAAGTAGCGTCCAAGTATCAAAGCATCCTTTTGCAGTAGCTTAGTCTATTATCCTTGCCAAGAAATAGATGTCATTTCCATCGAGCCATCCTGCCATCCTGTGAAATATAGAGTAACCTGGTCAATTCAGAAATTTGTTCTCTCCAATCAACCAATCAATAATTTGACCCTTAATTTCTCTTTCTTGTCATAAAGCTGATAGCATGGCCATATTAAGTCACTTTTGACTATATATGGAAATGAATATGCTAAAACCATTGATCTTGCTGCAAGAAACTCAGTGATCTGGGAAAACTCCAATTGGCAAGGGTTCATCGACTGTTGTTAGCTAGGTAAACTCCAAATGGCAAGGGATTGCATCAAATTCACTAGGTAAACTCCAAATGGCAAGAGTTAGGGTTCATCGACTGAAACTGCGACCTTTCCCCACCCTTTTCTGCTACTAATGATGTGCAAGATGTGTTGTTCCCAACATCCTCTCAAATACTATCGCGTTTTTTCCCTCGCACTTGACCAAACATTCATATAAACAATACCTTATATTATATGATATATTAAAACCCTTTATGGCCCATTATACCCCCAATATATTATTTTGTATTTTTTCCTTTTTTAATGCCCAACTTGATATAATTTTTCTTTGTCGTGATAAAAAACTACAATTAGAGTTTTAAAATTGTGTTTTATCAAGCAAAATGATTTTTTATTGATTTTTAAGTTTGTTTAATTTCTAAACAAATTTATGTTGGTTCCATGTTATCTTGTGCGCAATAAATAACATATATTTACATTATTAATATTTAAATAAAATTAAAATTTCACATTGAAATTATTTATATTTAAAATTACAATTAACTTTTTGAAATTAAAATACATATTTTATCAACTTTAATTACTTTTTATTATTTTAAAATTTTCACAACACTTACCATTAATATTATAATAAAATAATAAGCAAATTAAAAACCTAACAATATTAATTCAAAACATATAAATAAAATATTAAATAAATATACTTTTTATTTTAAAATTTTCTCAACACTTCCAATTAATATTAAACCATTAAAAAACTAACAATATTAATTCAAAACATGTAAATGAAATATTAAATAAAATAAAATAAACATCCGTTCATTTACATTCCATTTTTAAATGAAAGAATAATAATATACAACCAAGTAACTAAATAGAAGCCATCCACATTTTATTTATTTTGTAAAGAATAAAATGATTTGATTATATTAATCCATTGATATGTAAATAATTTCACATACTTTTTTTTAACAGTGTTGCATGCCAACACAGTATTATATGAATGTTATACAGTCTAGGAATTACTTTTATATTTTTGAGGTATTTAGAATTCTCTTTTTATTTTTACCATACCTTGAGCCTTTTTTATATTTTTACGTTATTTAAGCTACAACTATCTATCACTGTTATCATTCACTTTTCACCTTAATAACGCGATGTCGCTTTTGGACTATCTAATATTCTAACATTGACACTTCACACTTCCAAGCATGGATCACGACTAAGGAACGTGGAGGACTGCATGCCCTCATTACATCCACGTACAACTTGCACGACCTCTACTGTTGCCGCTTCTCATTTATCTTCACCTACACATAGGCGTCTCTTTAATCGCCGTCCCACGGCCTGTTCGTAGCTGTCTCAACTCCATCGGCTTCTCCATCTCTCCAGCTCCCCATGTTCGAGCTCCACCCACCTATCTGAATTGATTGAAACGATTGGGAGCTCCTGAATCATCGGGCACTGACTAACATCTATTCTTCGGAGCTTTGTGAGCTGCCCCAACTCTGGTATGCTCTGCAGTTTCCAGCATCCCTTAGCATTCAACTCCTCCAAAGACGTCAAGTGTTCCACACCTGGCAGCTTTGGAATCTTCGAGCACTCACTAACATCTATTTTTCGGAGCTTTGTGAGCTGCCCCAACTCTGGTATGCTCTGCAGTTTCCAGCATCCCTTAGCATTCAACTCCTCCAAAGACGTCAATTTTTCCACACCTGGCAGCTTTGGAATCATACAGCACTGACTAACATCTATTTTTCGGAGCTTTGTGAGCTGCCCCAACTCTGGTATGCTCTGCAGTTTCAAGCATCCCATAGCATTCAACTCCTCCAAAGACGTCAATTGTTCCACACCTGCCAGCTTTGGAATCATCGGGCACCAACTAACATCTATTTTTCGGAGCTTTGTGAGCTGCCCCAACTCTGGTATGCTCTGCAGTTTCAAGCATCCCTTAGCATTCAACTCCTCCAAAGACGTCAATTGTTCCACACCTGCCAGCTTTGGAATCATCGGGCACAGACTAACATCTATTTTTCGGAGCTTTGTGAGCTGCCCCAACTCTGGTATGCTCTGCAGTTTCAAGCATCCGTTAGCATTCAACTCCTCCAAAGATGTCAATTGTTCCACACCTGGCAGCTTTGGAATCATCGAGCACTGACTAACATCTATTTTTCGGAGCTTTGTGAGCTGCCCCAATTCTGGTATGCTCTGCAGTTTCGAGCATCCCATAGCATTCAACTCCTCCAATGACGTCAATTGTTCCACACCTGGCAGCTTTGGAATCATTGGGCACTCACTGACATCTATTTTTCGGAGCTTTGTGAGTAGCCCCAACTCTGGTATGCTCTGCAGATTCGAGCATCCGCTCACATTCAACTCCTCCAAAGACGTCAATTGTTCCACACCTGGCAGCCTTGGAATCTTCCGGCACCAACTAACATCTATTTTTCGGAGCTTTGTGAGCTGCCCCAACTCTGGTATGCTCTGCATTTTCGAGCATCCAATAGCATTCAACTCCTCCAAAGACGTCACTTGTTCCACACCTGGTAGCTTTGGAATCATCCTGCACTCACTAACATCTATTTTTCGGAGCTTTGTGAGTAGCCCCAATTCTGGTATGCTCTCTAGCTTCCAGCATCTGCTAACATTCAACTCCTCCAAAGACGCCAATTGTTCCACACCTGGCAGCTGAATCATCGGGCACTGACTAACATCTATTTTTCGGAGCTTTGTGAGCTGCCCCAACTCTGGTATGCTCTGCAGCTCCCGGCATCTACTAACATTCAACTCCTCCAAAGACGTCAATTGTTCCACACCTGGCAGCTTTGGAATCATCGGGCACTCACTAACATCTATTTTTCGGAGCTTTGTGAGCTGCCCCAATTCTGGTATGCTCTGTAGTTTCGAGCATCCCATAGCATTCAACTCCTCCAAAGACGTCAATTGTTCCACACCTGGCAGCTTTGGAATCATCGGGCACTCACTAACATCTATTTTTCGGAGCTTTGTGAGTAGCCCCAACTCTGGTATGCTCTGCAGTTTCGAGCATCCGCTAACATTCAACTCCTCCAAAGACGTCAATTGTTCCACATCTGGCAGCTTTGGAATCATCTGGCACTGACTAACTTCTATTTTTCGGAGCTTTGTGAGTAGCTCCAATTCTGGTATGCTCTGCAGCTCCCGGCATCTACTAACATTCAACTCCTCCAAAGACGGCAATTGTTCCACACCTGGCAGCTTCGGAATCATCGGGCACTGACTAACATCTATTTTTCGGAGCTTTGTGAGCTGCCCCAATTCTGGTATGCTCTGCAGTTTCGAGCATCCCATAGCATTCAACTCCTCCAAAGACGTCAATTGTTCCACACCTGGCAGCTTTGGAATCATCGGACACTCACTAACATCTATTTTTCGGAGCTTTGTGAGCTGCCCCAACTCTGGTATGCTCTGCAGTTTCGAGCATCCCATAGCATTCAACTCCTCCAAAGACGTCAATTGTTCCACACCTGGCAGCTTTGGAATCATCGGGCACTGACTAACATCTATTTTTAGGAGCTTTGTGAGCTGCCCCAACTCTGGTATGCTCTGCAGCGCCCAGCATCTACTAACATTCAACTCCTTCAAAGACGTCAATTGTTCCACACCTGGCAGCTTTGGAATCATCGGGCACTCACTAACATCTATTTTTCGGAGCTTTGTGACCTGCCCCAACTCTGGTATGCTCTGCAGCGCCCAGCATCTACTAACATTCAACTCCTCCAAAGACGTCAATTGTTCCACACCTGGCAGCTTTGGAATCATCGGGCACTGACTAACATCTATTTTTCGGAGCTTTGTGAGCTGCCCCAATTCTGGTATGCTCTGCAGTTCCGAGCATCCCATAGCATTCAACCCTCCACATACGTCAATTGTTCCACACCTGCCAGCTGAATCATCGGGCACTGACTAACATCTATTTTTCGGAGCTTTGTGAGCTGCCCTAATTCTGATATGCTCTCTGTGTGCCTTGGAATATCCCATAGCATTCAACTCCTTCAAAGATGTCAATTGTTCCACACTCGCTGCCAGCTTTTGGAATCATCGGGCACTGACTAACATCTATTTTTCGGAGCTTTGTGAGCTGCCCCAACTCTGGTATGCTCTGCAGTTTCGAGCATCCCATAGCATTCAACTCCTCCAAAGACGTCAATTGTTCCACACCTGACAGCTTTGGAATCATCCGGCACCGACTAACATCTAATTTTCGGAGCTTTGTGAGCTGCCCCAACTCTGGTATGCTCTGCACTTTCCAGCATCCCATAACATTCAACTCCTCCAAAGACGTCAAGTGTTCCACACCTGGTAGCTCTAGTATATTGGAGCATTTACTAACATCTAATCTTTGGAGCTTTGTGAGTAGCCCCAACCCTGGTAATGTCTGCAGCTTCGGCATCCACTAACATTCAACGTCTTCAAAGAAGTCAAATGTTCCAAACGTGACAGCGTTTGCATCTCACTGCATCCACTAACATCTATGCTCTGGAGCTTCTCGCATCCCCTAACATTGCAAGTCTCCAATGAAGTCAAAATGTTCCAAGTCTTGCAGCGTCTGGATCTCACGCATCCACTAACATCTAATCTTTGGAGTTTTGTGAGCTTCCCCAATCCTCGTATGCTCTTGAGTTTCTGGCACTGGCTAACATTTGGGAAGACTTTAAAGAAGTCAGATTTTGCAAATCTGGCAGCGTTTCTATTTACTGTATCGACTAACATCTGAGGTGCTAGGACTTTGTGAGCTGCTCCAAACCTGATATGCAATGGAGCTCTGCATCCCCTAACATTCAACGTCTCCAAAGAAGTGAAATGTCCCAGACCAGGCAGCTCTCGTATCTCACTGCATCCACTAACATCTAGTATTTGGAGCTTTATGAGCTGCCCCAACGGTGGTATTCTCTCGAGATTCTTGCATCCCCTAACATTCAACGTCTCCAAAGAAGTGAAATGTCCCAGACCAGGCAGCTCTCGTATCTCACTGCATCCACTAACATCTAGTATTTGGAGCTTTATGAGCTGCCCCAACGGTGGTATTCTCTCGAGATTCTTGCATCCCCTAACATTCAACGTCTCCAAAGAAGTGAAATGTCCCAGACCAGGCAGCTCTCGTATCTCACTGCATCCACTAACATCTAGCATTTGGAGCTTTATGAGCTGCCCCAACTGTGGTATGCTCTTGAGATTCTTGCATCCCGTAACATCCAACGTCTCCAAAGAAGTGAAATGTTCCAGACCAGGCAACTCTTGTATCTCAGTGCACCCTCCGAGAGATAGATATTTGAGTAGAGTTAACTTCCCAATTGAATATGGAAGCTTCCGCAAGCTAGAAGCGCCTTTCAAATCGAGATATTGGAGGTTTTTTAGATCTCCGAAGGAATCGGGCAGCGACATCATGCTTGAGCACTTTATCAACTCTAAGTGTTTCAACGAGAGCAGAGAACAAAATTCTTCCGGCAAAGTTTTGAATGGGAGTGGTCTATAATATTTCACTACAATCTTTTCAAGATGCTCGAGTTGCCCTATGGTCTTCGGAAACTCTGAAAGGGGAGCGAAGATATTCAACTCCCGCAACTGGACAGGAGGCTGCAATGTGTAGATTTCAACTATCAGATGATTTTCATCTATAAAATGAAATGAAACGAAGGAATAATAAACACAAAAAATTACCAAACCTGAGATTCAGGTTGCCACAATTCTGTTAATTTGCTTCCGTCCACTTCTAAAACGCGTAATTTCTCCATGGAAATCCAGGAAGGAAGAGAAGAGTGGGTGCACTTATACCATTTTAGCCATAAGAGGTCTGGTGATCCCACCCTAGTCAATAAATTTTCTACATAACCACCTTGAGCTGCAAGAAATTTCAAATTGCTGGTACCACTAAACTTCACACCACTCTGTTTGCAACATGGCATTTCAGTTTCATCTCTGGGGCCTCGATTCATTGTAATTCCGCGGAATTGGGCTAGTTCCTGTTCAATCATGATAAGTATAAACTACAGAGATGCGTCTTTCTTACGAATAAACAAAAGATGCGTTTCTCTTAAGAATAAATAGAAATTCAAAGGCCTGAAGGATTGCAGAAGCACTTACAGATGACGATTTCTCAAGCAAATCATTGATCTGCTTGGTCTCCTGATGCCAAAGCCGACGTGGCTCTAATCGGCGAGCTATATTTCTTCCATAATTTCCAAGGAGTCCATTCATTTCTATTTTATTGTTGTTGCACACCTGCAATACACACCTGTTCTCTAGCTTCTTAAGCCCTGCCATGCCCCATATTCTTATTGCTGTATCTCTGTCTTGCCCCGTGAAAAGGCAAGCAACATCTAAGAATATTTCCTGTTCCTCTGGATCAAGAGAATCATAACTATTTTTAAGTGAATACTCGATCTTGACAGGGAGTATACAGTCATGAAGTCGTTTCAATCGCTCTTCCCAGACAGATCTTCTTTTTCCACTGAGAAGCATCCCAAGCACTTTCAACGCCGGTGCCAAACCATTGCAGGCCGTTACAAACTCATCTACCAGATCTTCAAATTCCAGATCTCCAGATGGATTTGCATGTGAGAGTAAAAGCCTTTTAGAATCTTGCTTATTTAGTCCGACTAGATGATAAATTGATGAATCTACGATGTCTGCCCTATCAAGGGTATCCTTGTAACGGGAGGTAACTAAAATCAAGCTGTTTGGGTGAAGGACATACTTCATTGGCAACAACGCATCAAGTTGATCCACATGATCAACACCATCTAATATTACCAGAGCGTGACAAGATGGGAGATGCTGCTTGAACATCTCTAAACCTTCTTCGACTGTCTCAATTCCGATACTAGGATTATGTTTCAAGTCCTCAATGACCTTCCTTTGCAAATTTTTCAGACGCTGACCACCTGCACGTTCTCGAACATTATACAAACATGATGATTCCTCATAACCTGATTTCCAACGCTCATAACAAAATTTCGCCATCTTTGTTTTCCCCAGCCCGCCGCCACCCAGAATTCCCACAACCTTGGCCTCTACACGCTCCTCTTGCTGTGATAGCACCGCCTTTTCAAAATCTTGTATTTTTTCCAGCAACCCAACATAATTTTTTTCCACGGGCGCTCTCTGTACGACTTCGGATTGTTTTGGAACATTTTCCTTAAGAACACATGTCGCAGTGCTTTGCACGACTTCGTAGCTTTCCCCGACTTTTGATGGTTTTGAAAGAATTTCCGACACGCTTTGCACAATCTTATCGATGAGATCCTCCTTGTTCCTGAATATTCGGTTTAAAGGAGTAAAACAAATCAATAAACTGTGAGAAACACCTACGCGAGTGTCATATAGCTATTATTCCAACAAAATTGAAAATTAATTCGAACAGGGATTGAAAAGAATGGTAGGAATCGTTACCCGTCCAGCACGAAATCATTTAAATCTGGGACATCGGCAAGAGCGTATCTCCATCTCTCAATTGTATCAGCGTCGAATCGCTGTTTCTTTAGGTGGTGGAACAGTGCTTCAACGTACCGCCCATTCAGATCGGAAGGATTCAATTCATAGAAAACGGGTAAAATGGTAGCCGTGGACTTTGTCATTAGGAATAGCTCCTCCAAGCACCAAGGAGATTCAGTAAATCCGGGAGAAAATATAACGATATTCACAGACGCGAATTGAATAGCCAGCTCTAGTTGAGGAGCAATCTGGAGTCCCTCGACCAATTCTCGCGTGTCCAGAAAGGCTCGTATCCCATGGGAAAGAAGGCGATCATAGAGAGGGCTGGCGAATATCTCCTTCGTGTCAGGCCCGCGATGACTTAGGAAAACATTGTAGCGGAGACCAGGAGAGTCTTTGAACACGCTCTGCACAACTTTACGCGAGAGATCCTGCTCGTCTCTAAATATTCAAGTAAAGTGTCAAATCTAATACGTTAGAAAGGGTTTTATATATCCAAGGCATGGGGTGAAAAAGCCATGTCAATCCATCAAATTGAAAACGGTTAAGGATTCCAATGGTGGAAGATGCTCACCCATTACACTTTTCTAGCTCCAAACCGCTTATATGTGAAACCTGGAACAGAGCGTCTCTCCAATTCTGAATAGTCTCCGAGTTGTATCTTAGTTTCTCCTCATGGTCGAGCATCCACGCAGCGTATTGTCCGCGCGTATACCTAACTTCAAAAGGCTCGACTTTGTAGAAGACAGGGATAATAGTACCCCCAGACTTTGTCATGTGGACGAGCGAATCTAGGCACCATTTCCAATTAGCATAGTTTGGAGAAAATATCGCAATCCGGACAGCGGCTTGTGAAATGGCAGTTTCCTTTCGAGATTTAACCTCCTGTTCAGAATCGAACTCCAGCTTGTCCAGAAATACTTGCAATCCAAGAGACTGAAGAAGATTACAGAGCTCGGTGGCGAAGTTGCCGGCGTCTTTCTCGCAATGGTTGATATATATATCACACTTGACACAAGGATCCGACGCCGACGCAGAGCAAGAGGCCGTGGAGGAGGAAGCAATGTCATCGTGATGAGGGATAGCTGTTATTCCTGCCATTGAAATTGGAAAGGATAGATGGATAAGCTAAAAATTGAAGCGTTGATGAGCAGACGTGTAATTAGATCGCGGGTCGAGGGATGTGTTGTAGGCAACTGTGGAGATGTGTTGTAGGCAACTGTGGAGATCTCTTAGATCGCTGGAAGGATGTGTTGCGACTGAAGGCGTGCAAAGGTGTTAGAGGTCTTGGGCAGAGTCTTGTCGGTTCTGATAGGCGTGCTCTATATGTTGGGTGTATACCGTTGGATTTAAATGATTCACATCCCAATATACAGAACACTAAACACTCCGCCTCCGCGTCTAGATGTTTGGTGCTATTTTCATGATGGGATTCCCATGGTGGACATATCACGACTATTTTCATCATGATGTTCAACATAAAAAGATAGAGGTAGCATTGTAATTTAATCAGGTAAAAGATATGTAAAAGATATCGAGATAGAGTTATTCAGCCGTGGAATTTGAGCTTCTGGGTTTTTCAATTTTTTTAAAAATATTTCAGGCTGAAAAAGGTAATTTTTTTGGGAATCCTAAATTTTACAAGGTAAACATTTAAGTTATTTATTATAAAATTTCCATTTGCTTACTAAATTATGAGGTTTAATGCAGTGGAAGCCAAAGGGGATTATCACAAATTTAAATATTCATAATTTTTCCAGATTTTACTTTATAATCGTGATGGGTTGTTTTTTAATAAGTGTTTATTTTTCTTTATTTTTAAAAATGAATGTAAGGAAATCTATACCAAAAACAAATTGTTGTTCATTTTTTATTTTCTTAAAGGAGTTGTTTTTAGTGTGATTTTTTGGAGTTTCCTATGCAGGAATTTGGTGAAAATATTTGAGGTGAAATCTTGATTTGTGTTATTTAAACTGATTTTTTTTTATTGTATATATGGATTCAACACTCTTAAAAACCTCTAAGGCACTTAGATAATGCATGGTTACCCATCAAACTTCTAATTTCAATGAATTATTGCTAGATTTTAGAGAAATTGGACATGAAAACTAGACATAAAGCCTATTACATTAAAGACAACTCCAATTCCCTAACACACTTGATTGTTTTTCACAGTTATTTTAAAGAAATGAAATTGGACATGAAAACTAGACATAAAGCCTATTACATTAAAGACAACTCCAATTCCCTAACACACTTGATTGTTTTTCACAGTTATTTTAAAGAAATCTATACCAAAAACAAATTGTTATTCATCCTAATTCCCTAGTAAATCTTTATTGTTCTTCACTATTATTTTCTTTTGTATGTGTAGGTTAAAGATTTGCATAATTACCTATTGATATTAATGTATTTAAGTATGATGTGATTAAGTTATTCATCTTAATTCCCTAATAAATCTTTATTATTATTCTCTATTATTTTATTTTGTGTGTGTAGGTTACAGATTTGCATAGGGACCGATTGATATTAATTAATATTAACATATTTCAGAGATAAGGTGATTAGAAAATATTAAGAAACATAATTAATAGATTTTTGCCGAAGTTAACCACGAAAGTTGTTGTTCATCCCAATTCCACTAATAATTGTTCTTCACTATTATTTTTATTATTATTAATATACTACATATTTACATAGTTACCTATTAATATTAATATATTTCATAATATTAAATTATAATTAAAAAATATTATGTTTGAGATTCACACATTACCAAAAACCACATTAGATAGACTCATCTTCCTCTTTTAAATTTTATTTAGTTATCAAGATTTTCAAGTATCACTTAACTCCTATACATTTTTTTTGCCATTTAATTAGATGTAATAACTTAATTTTATATGACAATTTTTTAATTAATGAATTTAATTATATTTTTTAATTAATTATTTTAATATTAAACATAAATAATTTTGAGATGTAATTATTGTTACAAATATTTTAACATATTTTATGAAAATAAAATCTTTACTATCTCTCTAATAATTATTAATAATTAAATTAAAATTTTAAACATATTCTAAAATAGACACAACATTACATATAAATGTTACATCTAACTAAAAAACAAATTAAATCTAAAATTCCAAATTTGAGTTAAAATTAGAAAATGTCGTTGAGTGAAATTTAAATGTGATAGTGAACTTAAACACTATTTTGATTGTGATTGTGATGGTGAGAATAAAAACTATTTTGATTGTGAATGTGATGGTGAGAATAAAAACTATTTTGATTTTGATGAGCACATTTAAGTACAGATTGAGCTCAAAGAGATCAAATTTAGATCCAAGAGAGATCAAATTTCTTCAAGTACACACTCTTTTAGAGTGCAAAATATAATGTGTTAATCTTCATTGTTTAAATTGTACTTTTTAATGTATATAGGACCAAATAAGTATTTTAACCATAAAACCTAATTTTTTCATGATATATACATAAATTTTTCATATTTTATTTTAACAATTTTATATATATATATATATTGATATATGAAGTCGATTAGCTAATATAGATTTTCAAATAGTTTATTTAAATTTTTTGTTAAAAATAATATAAGATTTAAACATCTTACTCACATATTTGTTTTACTTTTAATTACTTTACCACTTATTTTTGCTATTTATTTATTTATTTAAGGTCAAGTCTCATTAGTACAACCATTTGAGGATGGGTCTGGTTAGAGAAGTGACCCAGGATCAAAGGATCAAACCTCACAGGAGGATGGTTTTTCCCTATGTTAAGGGAAAGAGTCATGCTAAGATGTGGTTTTTCTTTATGTTATGGCCAGGAGTCATGATAAGATGCCACAGATCAAGCCAAGAGAATCACAAACAAATATATTCATTTATTTTTATTATAGCGATATTATTTTTTTATTAAAAACATAATTTTTATTTTTATTTTAAAAGAGAATAAATGTACAACATAGTTACACATCTCTTCATATTTGGTTGTAATAAGCCTTTTAACTCAAATAAATGTTTAAAAAAACTATAAAGTAAAAACAAATTAAAAATTTCAAATCCAATTTCATTGTTCATACCAATTTTAATATTTGTTTTGATAATTTTAAAATATAATATTTATAAGTGAGAAAAAAAAATTGTCTATGTTTGATAAGCAAATTGAGACAATCGAATTCCATCCCCCAACAAGAAACATACATTTTGATTATGAGGGGACAACTATTATGTTTCTCACATTTTAAATTAATTAAATTTAAATATTTTATTTTTTAAATTTCGATGTTATATTTAAAATTATATGTAACTTGATATGACTTTTTTATATTATTTATATTTATATTATTTAAAATCTAGATTATAATTTTTTATTTTTAATTATGTTGTTAAATTAAATTTTTTTAACCTGTTTTCGTTTTCAAGATAATATTTTATATTGGTTTTATTTTATTTTATCAGATAAATTATGTAATATGATATTTCAAATTAATTAAAATTTAAATAATAAAGATTTTAGATTTTAGTTATTATTTTTTAAAAGAAAGTTTAAGTATACTATAGAAGATGTAAATTTATAAGGTGTAGATGAGTTGGCTTGAGTGAGATTTAGTCCAAGTTAAACTTCATGAGGCTTGAAGTTATTTTGGGGGAATTAAGCTTCCCAAGAGGTGTTCGGATTAAGTCTTATACATTCTCAGTGATAAGGAGGAGTGGAAGCCATTTTGGAGATTAAAATTCTAAGAAGCGTCCACACTTGACAGGTTTGGCCACACCAAGGCTGAGTCTTATATATATGTATGTGTATGTGTGTTTCTAGGTTTTGTGATAATATTTTATATTGATCTTTTAATTTTATTTAATATGATATTTTAAATTAATTGAAATTTAATTATCATTATTATTAAAATAAAATACATCAAATTTATAATATTATATGCATATAATATTTATACAAAAATAATATTACAATCACATATTATTATTCATTTTGTTTGTTCAAGCTGAATAAGCCCATTTCTTATTATTATTATTATCGGTGGTGAGAACTAGTTCTTCCACCCAATCCTCCCTGTTCCTCTAATCCGCTACTTAAGCTACTGCTAGGTAAACTGGCTCCTTTCCAAATGGATATGGATCTCGAACTAAGGGTGACCGAAGATAAGGATCTAGGGATGAAAAAGAGAGGTTGGCCCGACAAAACTATCCACCTGTGAAAATTACATGTGAAACTTTGAGGTAAGAGAGTGGAGAAGTTGGAATAGTGTAAATTAAGTGACAAAGTTAAAGGGTTCCACCTTTAGTTCATTGGGATACTTCCACCCTACCCAATTTGTCATTTCATGGCTATGGGAAAGAATTTTGAGGGATGTATAGCTTTTCTTCTATGATGTGAATCTATACCACAATTTCTCTAAATGTCTAATGGTGATATTATCAAACACTAGCATTGAAATTTTAGTTTCTTAAAAAATAGTTGAAGATACCTAACTTTTAACAATAAGTCTTCTGCACCAATGTAAGGGCCCTTCCTAAATTATTTTGGTACAAACTTTATTTCTATGTTTTGGGGGCCAATTTTGATGTAGTCGGGGCCCATTTGATTTTCTTTAGAAGACTTAAGAGTTAGAAGTTAGCTAATTTTATGTTATGTTGTTTTTTTGGTGATATATGGGGACCACTCACACATGAAATACGCATACCCTTAATAACCAGTTCGAAAAGCATGTGTGTGAACGGAGGATGGAAGAAAAATGTGGGAAAAAGGCTTAACGAATATTATAAAAGGAAGGAAGCTCACATCATCTGGCATGATTGGATTATTGATTTTGATCTCAGTTTCTCGAGTTGTTTAGCCGAGTCACTTGTTAGTTTAGCAAGAGTTTTCCGAGTGGAGAACTCACCCATTCTTCGGGGGACTTCGAGTGCCACCCTGTTTGGTTTTCCATTTCATCCGAGAGAGAGCTTCACCGTGATATCTTCTACTTCTACATTTGGGTGCCCAAGTAGTGTGTATTGCGGGAGGACGCATTTGGGTTCTTGTGTTTGTTGTTAGGTGTAAGGTTCATTATCTTACGAGAGCTATAGGCGAACCTCTAAGGGTTGAGATTGACATTTTATTCTCCTGCAAACCACAAATGGTAATAAAATATAAAGCAATCTCGTCATGCTTCTCCTACAAACCAAATTTTGGATTTTTCAATGGTGTCTACCCTAAATAATCCATTTCTCAAGCACGTGTGCGGGGTTGATGTTCACAAAAATTTTATTTTTATTTCTCTCAGAATCATGCTCTGCGCGTTCTTGCATCAACCCTTCGAATGTCTAATTAATTTGTGAGAACCCAACCATAAAGCGCGCCCAACCGCCTTGTTTTGTTTAGGTGAGATGTGATCTGATCATTCATTCATCCCCAGAGTTTGAAGAATTCATTTCCATTGTCAAATAAAATCTTAACACATGGCCTATTCCTCCTCCAGACACTACATCACATCGGTTCTCACAAACAAAACACTTGTACTCTTCTAGCATTTCAAGCTCACAAAAATTTAATAACTTTCGAAAGGGGGTGAATTAAAGATAAAAAAATATGATGGAAATTTTTATTTCCAGATTCAAAATATAAAATCAACAACAAATTTTTACAATAATAAAATTTATTTTCCTTTATAAAAGTTGAATAAATTTCATACCAATCAATAGTTGATCTATTCAATGGAGTTTTCCAAAATATTTTGATGCTATAATATCCTCCTCAAACCAACTACATTATTATTTCTCACATACCACTGTAATAGCAGAAGTGTCCTTAGACACACAAATTTTATTAACAAGAAAAGGAAAATTACATAAAATATACAATAGTTTACACACAATCACTCAACATTATTGCAAGAGAAGAAACACAAGCTTTAAATAAGCCAGTGTCCTAAACTATTATTTTTATGGATCACTTATTTCATTTACAAGTGTTCATGTACATGTAATGCTCTCATAACAACACTCCTAACTATTTTCCTAAATTAGTTCCGAAGAAACGACATCTTTCTATATGTCATATCTTTTACAATAATTAGCTATTCTAAAATGTCTCCAATATTTAATTAAATATTCTAGATAATTGAATACTAGACTCTAAATAATTAAAATATAGTTTATGCATTTTGAATCATCTAACAACTATGTATCATGACAATTAAAAAAAATAATTTTGATCATCTTTTGATAGTTAAAAAAAAATGTTATTATTTTTATAAAATAGAATCATATTGTCATTGAGTCTATGCGCACATATATCACCTATTTATTGAAAATAGATCTTACTAGTGGGAATTCAAGATTAAAAGCTTTGGTTGTGGTGAATCCTCTTTCTCTCTCATAAAAAAGAAATAATTCCAATTAGAATTAGCTCCCCATCCTCTAGATATTTGGGGTTACAAATGGTAACTACATATTCCATGGCTACACTTACATATCTTCTTTATGCTTACTTTTCTTGCTTGTATTTATTGTGTTCTTTGTTTGTTTGTAGTTACTATCTACCCTTCTTGCTTGGATATGTGAATAATACATGCATGTCTTCTTCATGCCTACTCAATATTAAGACATGACAATGGACACCAAGGAACAAAATTGGATAAAAAATGATTAAATGCAAGTTTGATTTCTCATCCTCAGAATTCCAATGCAAAATAAGTAATGTTCAATTTAAATATTCATTTTTGTTGACCACATATAATGTTATTTTCGCGTCCTCTTGCAGACAATGTTCTGAATCGTGATGCATATGTGCACCTGTTAGCGTCTCTCATAAAACAATAATAAATCCAAAAATAAAATAAATAAATTAAATATTAAAAGTTAGGAATTTATGCCTAACTCTTTAGATTGGGTTGTTCCTCTAAGATAGGAGTTAGTTTAGGTAGCTCCTATATTGGTGTGTGTATGGTTGAGATATTATATCAACTAAGGTGTCCAAGATAGCATGCACTATCTTGAGACACAGTGTCCTCATCTATTTAATTGTAATACTACATTCTTTTAATAATAAGAAAATATGTGAGGAAGTCGTGATGTTGAAGCCTTTTCCGCCAATATTTTGTCTATGGTTTATTATGTGTGTTTCATGTATTTTAAAAGCTAATTTGATTCTCAATATGTGGTATCAGAGCTGGTCTAAGTTAAACCCTGCGTATGTGGAGGCAGACCGTGTCGACTGGTGCAAGAGCCGAAGGGTATAGGACATGGAGTGGAATTGTGGTGTCGCGCAATGGCAGTGTGTCTAAGATTTTGCGGACCTCCATTTTTTGTAAGTTGTGCACATCAGAGTGGAGCATTTGCTGTCTGTAATTAGTTCTTTTTTTGTCTGGATGATGCAGTGAACACGTCGCCTTTAAATAATAATTTGCTCATCAGATTTGTGGGTCGATGAAAGTCCAAGCGTGGGTCTCTGCGTAGGTATATGATTCTCATGGTGAGCCTGCCGATCTATGCCAGTAACACAGAATAAAGTGATTGATATTGCTGAAGACGGAGTATTGATAACTCTCCTTGTCGAGACTGAAAGTCATCTTTTATTGAGGTTAAGTTTATAAGTGTTGACATCCATGTTAACCGTATGTGATTGTTGTAGAAATCGGTTCTCATTTAAAGCTATGCCTGAAGGATACAAAAGACCAAAAGTAAACAATTTAATGCAGTTTGGCGCTTGGACGTTGGGATCTGCGTCGAATACCTTTTTGTGACATCACCTGTGGCAGTAGTATCCCGATTCAGATCAATTGTAGAGATAAATTTTTGGATAAGAGGAGGAGCAACGAATTCGAAAATGAGTTTTTTTTGGTGATTTTTTCTCTGCAGCATCGCGTCGGATCTTGAGGAGGATCGAAGACAGCGTGGAAGACAGTGTGGATTATATCTGGAATTTTGGTCTGTGACAGTTTTTGTGCTTCGTAGATAAATTTTTGTGCAGGTTGTCTCTCATTTCCCAAGTGATGATCTCTTGAATGATGAATTTACATTAAAGATAACGATGGCCTCCATTTTGAACTCATCTTATAGATAACTCTAAAAAAAATTAATGCTCCACACAGAAATCGCATGATTGATTTCATTGGGTAAATTAAAAACACTGTATATAATTTTTTGGAACAATAAATTCTGCGGCCCTGTGAAGAATGCTATTCAATGTGAGCTTAACGAATCTTTTGCACTTGTCTGATGGGTTCTGGGCTTTAATATCGATATCCCTGTAAGTTACGTTGTTTTGGTGATCCGTTTGGGCATGAAATCGTTGAAATTGTTGCAGGTTAATCAAAATTTCGAGGCTAAAATTGTTCAGGTATTAGTTAGTCCCTCCATTGCAAAGCGTGTCTTCCATTATGCATCGCAGAAATTTGTTTGATGAAATTAGTATTCAGCAATGTAAAATTCTCTTCGATGATCGGATGTGAAATATTGGCATAAACTACAGAATCAGTGATTGGAAACTGTGTGGAAAGCTAGCACGAGTGAATAACTCTAGAGATCCATTTCCTAAAGACGGAGGTTTCGAGCAACCAGAAAATGAAGAAACAACTGCATTACATTTGGTAAGTCTGCTCAGAGAAAGTGGTTATCGAGAATTCGATTCCCAACCAACATTACAGAGAGTTCGAAGGTCGATGGTGAGAAAGCATCCAGCCCATCTGGAGTTTGGCTGTTAATGCGCATGATGGAGTGATCATCACCATATGCAAAGACGTGAAAGTGATTATCACCGTATGAAAAGACATGAACGACACTTTCTGGTAGTCACATGCGTTGAAATGCTCTATTTTGAAAGGTTCCTCTCATTTCATTTCATAAGGTAAAATTTACATTTGAGAAAGGCATGCCATTTAATGGTACACCTTATATATTTCATGAGAATACGTATAAACCTTATATATTTCATGAGAATGCGTATAAAGCACATGAAAAATCATAAGTGGCATGATAGATAATGAGTGGAGCTTTATTTCTTAATGATATTTAATTTGTGAGAAGTGTTTCATTTTTTTTTTTTTTGTAATAAGTGGGAGGAGAGATAGTATGAGTGTAAAGCTCATGAGAAATAGTGAGTGGAGTAAGTGCTCATATTCTATGCTTTTGGATATAGTGTATATTTTTCATGACGTTATATTTTGTAATTTGGAGTGATAAGTTGAAAGATGAGAGTATTGAAGTTTTTTTTAGAGTGATAAGGATTCACTTTTGTAATTTGGAGTGATAAGTAAAAAAATTTAGAAGTTTGGAGTGATAAGGTTAAAAAAAAAATTGTACATTTGGGGTGAAGATTGTAATTATTTTTTTCAGTGGGAGTCCATTTCAAAGTCAAAGTCAAAATTAAAGTTGTAATTGAGAGGTCACACTGACAAGTGAGAAAAGTGAGGGTTGATGTGAAAGATGAGTAAAGCGGATATTGAAGTTAACTTTGAGGCTAGCGCTTGGCATTATCATTGCTTCAGATGCTGAAAGATGATGTACTCCAGTAATTAATAAATACATATTTTTTGGTACTTGTGTCCTAGATCCGCCTGAAATTGAATAAGGAGATCTTAGGTACACGAAAAGTGTGTTGAGGATGGTGCATGCTTCATGTTATTACTTATGATTTGTGTCTAGTTTTGACACATAAAAGATCTCATTTAACACACACATAAAGTTCAATGCAAGCAAGCACAACACCTGTAACGAAGTAGCTGCAAGGAAGGATATTTAAACTCAACACATGCATTTGCGTCACTACAACAATTACTCAATATCAACTTTCTACTTCAACAAAACAAATTAACTCAATACAATCCAGTTAATGAACCTGTAAACTCCAGCATTTCAAAGCAAAGTCTACATCAACATTCTTGCAAATACATTTAAGTACTTGTAATCAAATTCAAATTGAGTTGGATTGTAAGGGTGCACTCTCAGTTGAAACCAACACCTAAATTTTTTTTAAGAGGACAAGTGAATTCATTGTTTTAAGTATATCATTAAAATAATTGTAAGCTTTTTTGGGTGCATTTTCGACAGTGTTCGACACCCTTCATTTAAAACACAATCAAGTGAGTACCTCAAGTGGGCAAGTTTTAACTCTAAAACAAACAACAAGTTCACATCTTCTGCAAGCGAGTGTGAGTATTCATTCAAGTGAGCATGAAGTAATCAAGAAAGTCAAACGAGCATTCAAGAAAAGTGATCATCATCAAGCGAGCGTAAATTCAAGAGTTCAAGCAAGAAAGTTCTACAACTCTAGAAAGTGTTCCAAGCAAGCGCAATAAGCAACAAATCAAGCGAACGTGCCATTCAAGCCACAAAGCAAGCGAGCCTGTCATTCAAGTAACAAAGTCAAGTGACATAGTTCAAAGCATGACATCTACGACAAGCGAGCCTGAATTCAAGAGAGCGAGTTCAAATGGTGCAACACATCCAGCTGATAGAACTTCTTCACAAATTGATCCTATCAAGTGCTGAAGACATGGTGCAAATAAACACAGACATTCTTGCTGATCTTTCACAGCATCTACAATAGACAAATGAAACCATTGAGTTTCTTCAACTAGAGTTGCAACTACAAAGAAATGAGTTGCAAGAGAAGAGTGATGCTTCCAAGTTTTTGAACCATCCAGATGATAAGTCATTCATCCAAACAGCTTCAAGTGTCGAAGTTGTTGCAGTGCAACTTTCTTCCAAGCCAATCATCAAGCCATGGAATTAAATCCAAAGTAACAGAAATCGATGAGGCTTAGGATATGTCAAAGATGATGCCAACTTGCATATCCATAATTATTCAAAGCCCATTAAGTTCATAAGTGTAGGATATCTTGAACAAATCACCTCAGCATATTGTGAGAAAGTTGCAGACAAAAAGAAATGCACGCAACCTGAAGTTGCAGTCAAACTGAAATGTCATCATTGTCATAGAACCAGTCATATGGAAGATCAATGTTTTGATCTCCATCCTTGTCACCATTGTGGCAAGCCAAATCATTCATCAGAGAAATGCTGCAACCAACAACAATCAGCCAGATTGAAGATACATTATGAATGGACCGATCCTTGGGAATGGCCATCCACAGTCAAAATATTATCTCAGTTCTACAACCGAAGACAATCACACATAGTGCAGCCGATAATGAAAAGAAGATGGTACTCTCATGCAGTTGAACGGGGGAGTACACCAGTGCAACACTCCTACACCTGAAGGGGGGAGTCCAGGAATACTTTCCAGAGAATTGTCTCTCCTTTCAGCTGACAAAGGGGGGAAAATGTCAATGAAATTGACGGTGATTGTCAGACTGAAAGTCTCGACAAATTCACTAGTAGGCAGTCTTCAACGGCCAGTGGGCATCAACAAATTCGCCAGTGGGCAGTTGACAACAAAGCAACAGTGAGCAGTTTTCAACACAACAAAAGCAACAATGAGTTGTTTTTGACATCATCAACCAGTGGGAATTCAAAAAATTTTGTCAGTAGACAAAGGACGCTGATTTCACGCAAAGTAAAAATGGATCCTTTTGAAACTTGGCACGTGATGGAGCTGTCAAGCAAAATTCAGAGATTAATTAGACATGTAGCTGACTCATGGTCTCTTCAGATTGCAGTTTTTTCAGCATCCAACTTTGGCGGTTTTTCAGGCAATGTTTTTTAGGATCAACATGAGAACTTGGAAGATGGTTCGTCGTTCTCATTTTGGATTTATCATTGAAGAGGGGAATGTTAGCCTCTCTCATAAAACAATAATAAATCCAAAAATAAAATAAATAAATTAAATATTAAAAGTTAGGAATTTATGCCTAATTCTTTAGATTGGATTGTTCCTCTAAGACAGGAGATAGTTTAGGTAGCTCCTATATTGGTGTGTGTATGGTTGAGAAATTATCTCAACTAAGGTGTTCAAGATAGCACGCACTATCTTGAGACACAGTCTCTTCATCTATTTAATTGTAATACTACATTCTTTTAATAATGAGAAAATATGTGAGGAAGCCGTGAGGCTGAAGCATTTTCCGCCAATATTTTGTCTATGGTTTATTATGTGTGTTTTATGTATTTTATGAGCTTATTTGATTCTTAATAGCACCAATCATTGGGACTACAATTTTTCTGGAAAATTATTCTAGTAGGTTATATTCCTTTTAGCAGATGTTGGGATATTTGAATAATACATGCATGTATTCTTCATGCCTACTCAATATTAAGACAAGGAAATAGACACCGAGGAACAAAATTGTATCAAAATTGATTAAATGCAAGTTTGATTTCTTATCCTCAGAAATCCAATGCAAAATAAGTAATGTTCAATTTAAATATTCATTTTTGTTGACAAAAAATAATGTTATTTTGTGTTGTCTTGCAGAAAATGTTTTGAATCATGATGCACATGTGCACCAATCATTAGGATTATAATTTTTCTTGAAAAATATTCTAGTATGTTATATTCCTTTTAAGAGATGTTGCATTGTTGGAGGTTTTAACTAGTTGTTTTTTTACGGAAATGACAAAGATATGTTTAAAATAAGACTATGTTTTGATTTTCGTTAAAAAATCACTGTAGTTTTGTGAATGATTCCGCCAATTACTGTGTAAGAAATATGAATAGTTCCATTGTATTCGAGGAATCACATCTAGGGGATCAAAGAATATATGGTCCTATTGAATCCCCTCATATAATTACTATATAAATTATACGACTCTTGAACCAAAGTTGCATATGTGTGTTTTTTAGGTATATCTAAATTTTTGGTAATAAGATACGATTCTTTGTTTGAGGTATGCACAACCTAATATAATAAGAGGTGTGGTGTGTGAGATATGTATGAAATCTTAATTAGTTTTCCATTTTCATATGAAAAGAATAATTTATTCCAACACGTTAGTATTGAAAAGTTAAAATAAAATTAACTATTCAAATTGATATAACTCTTCCCTTCAAATTTGATCCTTCATACCACCCAGCCCATGAACAAGTTCTTGCAACTTAATTAGGTTGTGTAACCGGAGCCATGGCATGATCACAAGTGCTTGATATAAGTGGGCATGATCAAGAGTGCATAAAACATAGGTTGCATCTAATTCAATTGCAACAAGACATATTCTATAACCCAGTATAAGGGAGATGTTGTTAAGTAACATTACTTATAAAATAATAAAATTTTACTTACATTAACAAATTAACATTTAGTAATAACAAAAAAAAATTCAATGTGCAACACTAAAAAAATACTTTAGTTTCCACATTAAATTTACATGAACATGTAGAGAGATAAAGTACGAATGTAAATATGGAGGGGATGTGTAACTCATAATGTGTTCAATTGAAAATTAGAATTTTTCACTTTCAATTGCTTTACTTGTCAAGTTGATATAAAATTAAGGTGGAAGTTGAAGCATTTTATTTGTGATTAATATTGATTTGATTTATTGCTATTTTTCTAGGGCCTAGAGCCACTTCCATCCCATTATGGTAGAGATGTTGTAATATAATAATCCTACATGAAAACATTTTTACTCTATCAAAATAAAGTTAAAATAATAATAAAAAGTTAAAATAAAAAAAACTTTATGGTATTCATTTATGGTATGAAGAACCCAAGACATTGACCCATGATATATTGCTTATTCAAAAATTAAAATTAAACTATCCTAAATATATCTCTAAACTTTAGTAGATACAAAATCAAGATAAATCCAAACTAATTTAAATTATTAATATAATAATAAACAAACCAACCACAAATGCAGAGAAAATTTAATTGTAACATCTCAAGTAACATCGGTATTATAAGTCCAAATAAAAAAGGTATGCAATTCATACGGTGATCATCTTTACAGAAACGGTCCAAATAAACAACGCTTAGCATCCCTTGCAATCTTTTATGGCAATGTTCATTGATCGGCACCGTCATTGGAGATGGGGGCAGGTGGAGGAATGCGCATGGATGGATCCATGTTCCAGTGATGATGAGTCAAGATATGTAATTTTTAATTCATCGATCCATGTTCCGTCTGTGATGGCAATGTTCATTGACCGGCACCGTCATGGAAATGGGGGCAGGTGGAGGAATGCGCATGGATGGATCCATGTTCCAGTGATGATGAGTCAAGATATGTAATTTTTAATTCACCGATCCATGTTCCATTTTTAATTCATCGTTCCGTGTTCCGTCTCTGTTGGCAATGTTCATTGACCGCACCGTCATGGATATGGGGGCAGGTGGAGGAAAGCGCATGGATTGTTCATTGACCGCACCATCATGGAAATGGGGGCAGGTGGAGGAAAGCGCATGGATGGATCCATGTTCCAGTGATAATGAGTCCAGATATGTAATTTTTAATTCATCGATCCATGTTCCGTCTGTGATGGCAATGTTCATTGACCGGCACCGTCATGGAAATGGGGGCAGGTGGAGGAATGCGCATGGATGGATCCATGTTCCAGTGATGATGAGTCAAGATATGTAATTTTTAATTCACCGATCCATGTTCCATTTTTAATTCATCGATCCGTGTTCCGTCTCTGATGGCAATGTTCATTGACCGCACCGTCATGGAAATGGGGGCAGGTGGAGGAAAGCGCATGGATTGTTCATTGACCGCACCATCATGGAAATGGGGGCAGGTGGAGGAAAGCGCATGGATGGATCCATGTTCCAGTGATAATGAGTCCAGATATGTAATTTTTAATTCATCGATCCATGTTTCACGTTTAATTCATCGATCTATGTTCCGTGGCGTGGCTTATTTTCCAGTTCATCAGTCTATAAATGCGTCGAGGCAAGAAATGTCCACCATCAAATTAAAGCAGTATATTATCTGACAGTAGGCACTTCCCGTCTCGGCGGATTTATAGGCTGATGAACTGGGAAATATTACTTTCCATGTTCCGTGCTCATATTATTATTGACATGTAATTTTTAATTCATTGATCCATGTTCAAGTGATGATGAGTCAAGACAATTGAGAAGAGAATAGGGCTGAAATTGCAGTGAAACACAGTGTTACCCCAAAATGTGGCACTGGAAAGCGTGTTGAAGCGTGTTGACTCTAACTCCTGTATAATGCAATGGTAACGACTTTAATTAGCGGTGTCATGTAATAGCTATGTAATAGCTATTTTGTTTTTGTTCTTTTTTTTAAGATATTCTTGATTTTAAAGGTGTTTTTCAAAGATTATTAGAAAAATTTTCCACCATTTTAATTTTTTTATTTGGTGGGTTATAATGTTTAAAAGTTTATTGTACAGTAAAAGTGGATGAATATATATTTTTTTATTTAGTAAGTTATGTTGTTTAAATTTTCTCTTCTCTGTGTGAATAAAGCTATTGTTGATGACTTGTAACCATTTAATTAGTGGTGTCATGTCATAGCTACTTTGTGTCTTTTCTTCTGTTATGATGTTATAGTGACTTTTAAGGTGTCTTTCAAAGATTATTGAGAAAGATTTTCTTGTATTTAATTTTTTTAAATCCAAAATGGGTTATAGTGTTTATTTTTCATTTGGTGGGTTATAACGTTTAAAGTTAGGTATTTTGTAAGACAAAAGTGAATGAATTTTTTTTCTATTATTAAATTATGATGTTTAAGGTTTTTCATTATTTAAAATATTTTATTTAATATGTTATAAGCTTTAAAATTAAGCATCTTGTACTGTAAAAATAGATGAATATGAATAGTGTTTTATATCAACATTAAAAGTAAATGATTAATAGTGTTTTACATCAGCTTTAAAAGTAAAATTTTAGTCGAAACGAAGTATCCTAGAGTTTTGTAGAGTGCATTCATACCATTTTTGGTTCTATAAAAATGTTGAATTCACTGTAAGGAATCTGGAATTTGAGTTTTCAATGAGTGAGCATTCACACCATTTTTGGTTCTTTGGTTCTATAAAAGTGTTGAATTTGCATTTGGGAAAAGTGAGTTGGGGAAAAGAAGTGTTGAAATCTTGAGTCTTGGATTTATTTTGTAAATGTTTTTTTTCAATAATATAAGTATTAAGCTTTTGTGTTCACATTAATTTTTTTAAGTGTATCTTTGCATTTGGGAAAAGTGGTTTTGTAGAAAAGAAGGGTTGAAATCATGAATCTTGGATTCATTTTGTAAATGTTTTTGTTCAATAAAATAAGTATTAAGCTTTTGTATTCACATCTATATTATGATTAAATTTTTATATAGCATTATGTTATTAATATGTTAATTATATTTATATTATGATAATATTTTTATACGATCTTATGTTGTTATTCTCTCAACTATTACAGTTTGTAGTATTGTATTTCTACATATAGATAAATTAGTGCATGACTAGTTACCTCTCAAATTGGTATCAAACTCATAGTTCTTCATATTTCCCTAGTTTCCTATTGGATTTTAGAGTTTTATATGACTTCATATGTTCTCTAATTTGTTCAACTTGGAGTTTTGTATGGCTTCATGTATTCTCTAATTTGTTCATCTTGTGCCTCCCAAATTGGTATTAGAGAAGGATGTTGTAATTTTCCTGATCCGCTCTTAGCCTCCTAGTTTATATTAAATGCATGCATGTGAATCATAAGCAATACAATTTTTTTATTTCTTTTTAAACAATGTCAAAATTTGAGCTTCACCTTATAATTTGAATTTATAAATAATTGAACATTTGAACTCATGACCATATCGTAGTTAGTAATATTTTTAATTAGAAATAATTTGGTGGAGTGGCCCTGGCTCCACCTTAGCTATAGGACACCCCACCACCCTACTTCCTTTGATATTAGTGGTGGTCAAAAGTGGAAACACTGCACTTGGGGGGCACATTAATTAAAGAGAAGGGATTTTCCATCCATGAAGTAATGAATAGTGACCAAGGAGTAGCCCAACATTGACAATAGTGTAAGGTGAAGGGGGATCTACTGCTTGTGGAAAAGCATGAGTGAACGTTTGAATGAAAGGGCTAGGGGAGGTTACAATTTTTGTAGTGGATGGGGTGATGGATGGTTGATGGCTTATGGAGGATCACACATAGGTTGGAGGTGCGAGACATGATTGAAATAAGGCTCAACAATGGTGGCATTTGAGTTTTCTACCATCACAATGGAAAGGAGGAGCCTAATGGATTTACAGAGGTTGGGGAGTTTAGGATTGAGAAAAATTAGGGCTTGGAGTTGGAGGAGGGAAGGTTGTGCCATGGCAAGGATGGGTTATGGCCATGAAGATGGAGAATGGAGAGGGGCCTCAACCTTTAGCTTGGACTTGGAGTAGAATGGTAGTTGAAGGAGGTAAAGTGTCAAGAAATGAGGAATGAGGTTAGATTATGGGTAGAGGAGTACTTGGGAGTTTATAGGTCATACGATCATGGGGAAGAAGGAGAAGGAGCGGGGGTTATGGGTTAAAACCCCACCCCTCCTCAAACATTCATAATACCTCCCAAATAAATACCATATACTAGCAGCAAATATGTTGATAAACAACCTTCAAAGGATTCAAGACTAACATTTTTTAATAATTAAACCAAAAAAAAAGGAAGAAATAGTTTCCATGATGCCCGAGCTATGGTGAAACCTCATTATTCAACTACCACTAAACTAGAGAGGTCCTTCCTTACTTAGTGAAATTCCAAATGAAATTTTGGAAGAGGGAAGAGATCCCTTATTGTTTTCTTTTTTTTCCCTATGTTTTGTCATTTTTATCTTTGCATGTGAAGGATGCATGACATACCTACATATTCTATGTTTTGCACTTTTTTTCTCTATTTTTAATTACCTTTATTTTCCTCTATTTATGTACAATGCAATGAATACTTTTGACTTTTCCATGCAAGGCAACCACATGATCTCAAGGATATGTCCATGTTAGTCAAAGTAATAATCAAACTTGGAGCACATTAATGGAAAGCTATTATCAATCCCTTTTCAATTGCACCAACAATCCGATCCATGTTGACTAGGCCTTTAACATTTTCCAGGAAGATCTTATGTTAAATGATGATTTGTGTATATGGGTCTCACAAGAGATTATCTCATTAGGGGAATTTTGAGGTCTAAAATGGGCCTCCTAAGGAAATTATAAAATAATATTGGAAATAATAAAATAATATTAGATTACATCATCAAATTTTAGAGGGGAGAAAAGAAAAAAACTATTTTTCAACTCGTATTTTCAACTTATCTCCCTATGGGTTTACTCAAATTTAGAGCGGGAACACTCATTGGATGCATCATATGATTCCTCGTCCAAGGAGTACCCAATTACATACTTTCAATGGACCCTACTTCACAGAAAATGAGAAATACATGAAAAACATGATTGCAATAATGTTTTCCCATGTATTTCTCATTTTTCGTGTAGCAGAGTCCATCGAAAATACGCAACATGCGTACTCTTTGGATGAGGAATTAAATTTTGCATCCAACGAGTACTCCTGCTCGAAATATGAGTAAAACCTTAGGGAGATAAGTTGAAAATACAAGTTGAAAAAGTAGTTTTATTATTTTATTATTTTTTAATCTTTTTACTTTTTTACCCTAAAAATGGTGAATAATCCCCGATGGTTGACATCATGATCTTGAATCCTATTGGCTCTTATAAAGTTTATTTTGGTTGTACATTTTTCTTAGGAGCCCCATTTTAGACCTCAAAATTTCTCTAATGTATATAAAGCTTTCCACTTATTGATACATTGTTTGATCAAGGGAAATTAAGTGCCTCCAAAAAGTATCAATGAGTAATTTTATAATTTCAACTCACAAATACAATTTGAGGCTACTAACTAGTCATTCACCTACCCTAAAACCTTGGCATGAAGGATGCCTAAACCACACCCTTGAAACCAATTTAAAAACTTGTGATAGCCTTGAGTGGGCCATCAAATGTTGGAATCGCATAAATGAGGTTTCGTTGTAATGATCTTGAGGTAAGATACATCTTGGAAACTTTAGTTGGTTATTGTAATGCCCATTAACACCACCTTTTAAACTATGAACATCTTCCACCAAACTATTGCCCTAAAATTAGTCCAACACTTACAAAATTCCTTCTCAATAATTAGGGGTTTAAACCAAGCATGTGATATACTGTTGGAAATATCTCAAAATAACCCTACATCATAAACAAGCCTAATTTTCTCTCTAAGTTGGATTTAGAATAAAATCCTATCAAAAAGATATAAATATGGAATTTGGTCACTTAATAGATGGACAACTTGTGCCCTTCATAGACTAGGCATACTAATCAGAATTAGGAAACTTACGGATCATTGGCCCAACTCATTTCAATAACAATAGGTTACAACCACTAAATTTTCTAAAAAGTGAATATATTTTATTTTATATTCTATGAACCCCAAACTCACATGAAATCCACCTAATGAATAGTGAAAGGAGTTAACATTCAAATTTGAATTCATCAACATTGACACATACTTTGTTAATATGTCTGGGTTTTGGGACTAAAAATAAAAGAGATTTTACCTCCTAAAAGGCCAAAATAGTGTGAGCCAAAAACAAGCCAAACAAGGCAAGAGTGAATCCAATTTCATGTTGAAAAGATTTTCTTAATCATTATGGCCTTAATGACTACCATGAACATGTCTTTATGGTAATAGTAGGTTAGGGAATACTATCAATTTGAAAATAAATTCCCTAATAACCCACACTAATTGATGAAGGCCTTGCTAATCTAAAACCCAAACACTAACATCATCTTTAACTAATACCCAGTGAATTAGTAGAGTCTATTGCTACTATTTAATGCATGATATGTCACTATGAATGCGAAATAACTAATTGATCTAACTATATACTACTATTTAATGGGTCAAGAGCCATAATGAGGATGATATTTAGCACCTCCTTTGTTTGGAACCAAAGTTTGAAAGGCTACTTGAAGCAACACTCCTACTATATAGGGAAGATATACTATGTGAAACAACATGTTTAGCTCAAAGCATATTTTTGGGATAACGTTGGATTCTCATCTAGACTTCAAGCAACCATGAAAATCTCTTGCTTCAACAATACATATCATAGCTTATAAATTTCCCTTCATCAATCCATAGGAAATCAACAACCACTTGTGGAAGAGTCAAAAGGCATATTTTTCTCTACAAAAAGCTTAGTGGGGAATTCTTTGGCTCAAAAGGAGTCAATAAGAATCCCCCTATCTCCAACATTCAATTTTTATTAGTTATCCTTTCAAAGTATTTTTATCATTATACCTCCTTTCAAGAAAACACTTTCTTGCACATGCATAAGTCATCTTCATGACTAATATTTCACATTAACATGCATAGCCATAACTATTTACACTTACAATACTTTAACTATTATATGCAAGACTATACTTTTAATGCATTTAATCCAAATGCAAAACTATGGAAATATGTAACATCCCTCATGCATAAATATTATAAAAGCATGTTTATTCATCCTCAATCTCACATGCATTAAATAGATGCTCAAAGATTATAAAATCATGCCTTTTTCATCCATAAATCACATGTGGGCATACAATTACAAAGCATGCCTTCCAATCCACATTCCAAATGAAATACATGTATAATATAGTGAATGCATTTTCTGGGGCCAACTTTATTTTTGAATGCAAAAATGATCACCATCATCACTATTATATTTTCGTAATGCAATGTATTACCATATGCAACTCAAATTTACGATATCAACCTCCAATCCAAAGTTTGCATACTATGTTATAATTCTCCATCCCAAGGTTTCCAATGAATATTCCAAAACATTCCAAGAGGAATTAATGCATACCATAAATTTCCAAGACAACTTTACACCCAACATAATCCTCAATGTACTTCAACTCAATACATTACTTAATTGTTGTTTTTTTTAATCAGATTATGATGAAATTAAATAATTCTTGTGCTAATTATCCGACTCTTAAGCATGTAAAAGAGTTAGGAATTCTATGAACAAATATAGAGATGGTCTTGGTCTCCTTTAAGATAATAAAATGGAAAATAGATGCATTTTTAATGGACCACAATACCTTAGAGAGAATTTACAATTTTTAACTATTAATAAAGAATTTTTTTTAACAAAAGTAACCCTGTAGTATTTTCAAAGAATTTAACATAGTTAAATACTTTTACACAAAAGAATCATAAGCAATTATATTCAAGAAAATAATATGCTTAACTTATAGCACAATAATCATATGAAAATATTTTTCAAAAAAATAACATGGTTAACTTTTATTCTAGTCTCTACGTACAAGAATTCATGAAATCTTTTCAACAAAATAAACATAATTTACGTATGTCAATACTTTCCCAAAAATTTAATATAATTAATGTGTCCCTCGAAATTATGGTCGAATAACTTCTTCACTATTATTCACAACCTTATCCTTGGAAGTAGAAGAGAGTGGAATATCTCTTCGACATCATCAACCAACCTTAACCTCACATATGTTAAATACCAAATATTATGGCATCCCAACTTTGCACAGATGGGATTTATGGATTTATTCTCACGTGATAAAAAAATAAATTACTTTTAAAGCTACCCACATGCCCGCTCTATTCATCAACATCAAATTTCATCTTTGTACATGAGATTTTTTTGTCTATATAAATCTTGAAGATTGAGTACCCATCTTCTAATGTAACATAGGAAAATGTGGAAGATAAATTGAGTTATCAAAGGAGCGACTATGGAATAACCACTGAAACCTTAGAAACCCTAACATAACTAGCATACTTCAAGCAAATGCAAAGCTAAACTGATAATGAACGCTCTTCCACCACTGCATGAATTATTATCATCGCTCGAAGTTACTATGCAACCATTATAACCACCGAGCCCATCCAAAATTATCTCCAATTTCAAGAAACATTATATGTGCAAGGTAAATGTACCTATCGTGGTAGTTGCAAACCGTTAAGAACCCTAACAGATTCTTGATGCACACTGTAACATGTTAAGGGAATGATCGCATGTCAAACATATTAAAAAAATAATGTTTTCATATTATATAAATCTTAAAAATTAATATGCAATTCTATGGATATTACAAATAGTCCCTTAATAACTTTAGCTAACTTCATGTTGGAGTGAATAGGCGTATCGATAAAGGCCCAACAATCTATTTGTCCTTGGTTTTCAATCCCTTCTCTTTAATTATAATACTTTTTTCACGGTTTTGACATTTAAAAAAAAACTTATATGTTTGTGTTAATAATTGATTCTGACAATACATGATGACTTACATTATAGTGTTCTGAATGAGTATCATTTCCAATTGCACTAAAAGTAGTATAAAACCTCTTAATAAAATGATTAATGGTCTTTGAACTTTTAAACATTTTTATGCCTAAAATTTCCTAACAATAGCTAAAGTGCATATATTAACCAAGCCAATAATAATAACTTATATCTAGATACATTACTTTTTATTCAAAATAATTTTTAATATTTTTCAAGCATTGCCAATCAATATTTTAGTTAGGAAACTTTAAGGATTACTAGGGAAATTTCATTTACATGAGACATCTAGGAGTTCTTCATCATGCACTAGATAGATGAGGCAAGGAATTTTGACCCTAATTCAGAACCCATCACCATGACAATATAGAAGTTCACTAGGAGATCATAACACTTCATTTGGTTAATATTGGGAGTGCAATATATATGCTAGTGGTTGGTATGACGAAAACCTAATTATTCATAAAGTAACCTCACCACATGAACTACTTCATAGTAAGGTTGTACAAAATACAAATGTTTAATTGTTTAGAGCCTGGAGCTAAAGGGCCATGAAAATGCACATCTAAGTATCTAGACATTTGGTTATATATATTTGGGCCCAGGCTTCAGGGATCCAAAATATGGATCTATCAAAGCTAATCATTTAAGATGTCACCCTGGCTCAAGGTCATGACGGCTTGATCACTTAGACTTGGAGTTGATCATCAATTAAGTATCTAGGAATTTAGGTATTATCAAGAGTTCCACCCTCTCTATCCTCATTGTCTACCAAAAATTATGTGTCTTTTTAAAATTAATTATTCTTTGTTGATGGAACATTGGCTTAAGATTGACTTGATTTTAAAATTAGAATGGCTTCCACTGGATCCACGTGCTTCACCTATGGTGATGAAGTAGAGATCATCATAACATTAATCCTGTAAGGAATTAATGTGGTGACTATTGATGCCTATGTTTCTCCATACCCATATTTGTCTTTTCTCTTAGCCCAATGACATTTTTTTAAGGGCTAATCCATTGTATCAAACTTTATTTGAGGGTTTCATTTGATTTCTATCTTCAAAAGGTTTAATGACAGTAAGAATTTGACAGTCCTAATCACACTATACAATGAAAAATATTGAAATAACAATCTTTTCTAGTAAATGACACTCCTTGTGTACATTGAACCTTATTTTTAAGACACAATGTGGTTATACTTTGTTCCCTTTTATTTTATTCTAGCAAAATCACACATGTATTATTAACATGTGCATGCTTTTAACATGCACATATTGTTGTTATAACATATAAATTGGCCCGAAAAACAATAGAAGGAACTTTATACAAAATATGTGGTCCACGAATGGGATACGAGATTTATTAAAAGGCTTGGCACACCAATATTGAGTCTCTTTGGCTAATACACTCTAGATTTATTCTTAAGCACAAAGTAGGAATTATCCTTGAGGTCATGGTTATAATTCTTTAGCATTTGGGTGGGATACCATGGGCATTATGACATTAACAATAACCTTAGGTCCTCATGCTTAAGCACCATGAATGTCTCCTCATACCACCACATGGGACATGGATGGGTTGCAAGTCCTTGAACCTTATCAAATAATGAATACAATTACCTTAACATCTCATTAAAGCTTCTCATGCTCAAGATCCATGACAAATTCCTTGAAACAACACATAGGAACATTGTAGGAGTTCTTTATCCTTTAAGTTATATGCACCAATGAGTTTTGTGCACTAGAAATAGATGTCAAGGGATAAACATGGTTAGGTCGGATTTGAGTTGAATATGAGTACCTTTAAAATATTTTTTGCATCATGAATTGCTCTCATGTACCTAACCATTGTCAAGGGAGACATACAAGATCCTTTTGGTGTGTATTTGTTATATTTTTTGCATGAGTATCTACCAGGAAAAAAAATGTGTTTTTTTTCATTCACTTTTGGTTAATTTAAGCACAAAGTTTTCACTTTTAGTAGTTATGTGTTACATGGAGGTTCAATGCATGATTTTGTAATTCTAGTTAAGAAACTACAATTGTATTATAATCCAAGGATAATGGATTGTGGATATATGGATGTTGCAGGATATGCATATTGTATTGTAGCATTGTAAAATATAATATACTAAAAAATATTTTTGGTTTTCCTAGTTTAGGTTTATAGGGTAAAATATCTATGTTAAATGTGTGTTTGTGCATGCACACCATTGCATATTTTCTATTTTTAATAAGGATTTTCTTGCTTTAATTAATTGTACGGGGGTAAAACCAAAAATTAGTATTAGAGTAGCTTGGTTTCAAGGGGATACCTTTATGTCTAAGTGTTTTGGCTCGAGTTTGCGGAAAACCTTTTTAAAGTGTCACATCTATAGTATCAATTATTGTGATGAAAGGAAATAGTGATCAATTAAAAGATAAATATTATTAAATTAAATGGTCAATGTTTTGAGTTGTGGAAGCTCAAAATGGAATATCTTTTGGTGTACAAACATCAACAGATCACGATGGATCCACGTACCATATCAACAAGGATTATTATAGAATACTGGACCATGTTGGATCAAAAGGCAGAGAACACAATACAATTATGTCTCTCAAACTTGGTATTCTGAATTTTTTTAAGAGAAGATACAATTAAGACATTGTGAAACAAGTTAGGGGATTTGCAATAGTTTAAGTCCCTAGTGAACAAAATGTTCTTTTGGAAGAAGTTGTATAACTTGAGGATGAAGAATGGAGAATAGATCATATGAATTCCTTCAATAATATGGTAATTCAACTATTATTTGTTGATATTAATATTTATTATGCGTATGTGTATGAATTTGTTGTGTTCTTTATTAGAATCATGGGATAGTCTAGTGGTTGCCATAGGTAGTAATGCAAATAATTTAAGTTTTGATTAAATAATCTCATCCTTGTTATATAAAGAGATTAAATGAAAAAATATGGAAAGTTAGAATGAAAATGCCTTATATGTAAGAAGACACTCCTATGATAGAAATAAAAATATGTGCTTGAGAGGGAGATCTAAATCTCTAGGAAAATTAGTAAATATATACTAGAGATGTGGAAAAGAAGGGCATTATAAGAAGTAGATCCAAAAGTGTTTCAAAAGAGAAGGTATCCATTGGTGCTCCTTTGACAAAATTAAATTACTACTTAGATGAAGGAGTGGATGTGTTCTTGGCTTGTTCAAGAACACACACATATCATGAGGTGTGATTGGATGAATTAGTTGCATTTTTTCATATAACCTCTCGTAGGAAGTGGTTTTTGTAAATAGGAAATGTATGATGGTGGTGCTTTTTCCTAGGATATGAATAAAACAATAGAATCATAAGACAAGGAAAATTCAAGTTGGAGCATATGGAGGAAAGGATTTAAACACTCAGTGTTTTGGACATCCCATGATTGGCCAAAATATTTATTTTTTCTGTAAGCAATATGAGCGATGCATGTGTAAAAATAATGATCGAAATGGAAACTTGTAGGATGATTCAAGTACCAATGACATTAGTATTGTAAGGTATCTCCAACCTACTATAGTATATTCTATGGTTAAACCATAAGACAGGGCCTACATAGGAATGTGTCTTGGGCCCACACTAGAAATCATTCTTAGGTCCATGGTTGAGGTTCTTTAGAATTTGAGTGGGACTATTCACGTTAAGGTTGAATATTAGATGCATATTTTAGGGGAAGATATAACAAAAGTATCAGACCAATATCGGGTACCAAATCCCCATGAAAATAACTTTAATCTCTTCCAATTAATAAAATAGTTTGGGAATGGAAGGAAAATAAAGAAGATTGCAAGAGGATAAAAAATAAATAAAGGTGGCATAGATGTTGTAATTCGTACACTTGAGGATATCATGAGATTAGACGGAAAAAATTCACAAATGAAAAATTTTCCTTTGAAAAATCAATCAATATATTATGAAGAAACAATTTCCATGTTTATTTGTTATCATATATTCTCTCTATAGCAATCAAAATCTATTGGGAATGGGAATATGTTGAATAATTTGTCATACATTGGTGCAAAGTTTAGAGCAGAGTGTTGAAATCCATACCTTCAATAACTTCATGGGGCATTTGGTTAGCTAGAAATGAAAGGATATTTGAGAACATGGATACCCTTCCCACCCAATGTGCCTCTCAGGTCAAATCCATTTTTTCATTTTTAAAATCCGAGATGCAAACCCTTGTAATGAGACACTTGTCCCGGGCTAAAATTAACAAAATAGGGGCTTGGGGATACTTTGATAGTGGAATTCAAGGTAATCTCCCCAAAAGGACGAGTTGGTAGTGCTAATTTCCTTAATGCTACACATAAAATCCAATTTAAGATTGGGTTAGGAGATAGTACAAAAAACATTGTATAATTACTTAATTTGAAAATCCTCTCAAAATTGGTTGCTCAACTAGGAGTATAGAAATTATAGATAATATAAATATTTATTGACTCAATCAAAGTAATCAATTATGATGAATGGCTAGCATAGAATGACAAATATGATTTTAAGCCCGATTTTTAATGAAGTAAAAAATTTATTATATGTTTTTTTAACTTTATCTAATTTGAACATATTTCAATGGTTTTAATTAAAAATATATCATTTTTATAGAAAAAATTACATTCATATAATAACTTAATTAAATAAATATAAATTTTCTGAAGAATTATTATGTTATTAATATAGTAACTTGCTATAAAAACAATTTTTGTTTTTCAATTTCCATTTGAGAACTTCCAAGACAACAAGATTTGTAATAAAACTATGTGTGTATCCTTAGGGAACTTAAACTTCTAGAGCTATATGTAATTTATGACTCTTTTTATAGAAAAAATGTGTGATAGAAAAACACTCATATTTGATACTTTTAAAACTCTTTTTATCTTAAATGATGTGAAGCTTGCTGATGAAATATCTCTAAATTTTTTTGGAGAAGGATAAGAAAAAGATGTTGGGTGTGGAGCCTGATTATCTTGTTTATTTTGTATCACAACATTGGACCCCTGTACCTTAATGGGGTGGAAACAGTGCCCGTAATTAAATGCTACTTGGGGGGTTCCGGGGGGGGTGGCTGTGACATTATGGAGCCCCCCCGAAGCTAAAAACAGATGTAAATTTGCCTTGTAAAAGTATAGTAATTTCTAGTCAATCTGGGCCATTCATTAGGCGGATGATTTGATGTTAGAAGTTATGTTTAGTTTAGGGTTTTTTACCCTAGAAGGAAACCCCTCGCTTGTATGACGGTATTGTATTGCAGCTGTGTATTGTATGTGTATTCTCAGAGCGAGAAACAGATAGGGAGACTGTGAGAGAGAATAGAGGATATTACAACAGATCTGCTGTAGGTTATGTCTCTTCATTTTGCTGGATAATAGAAAGTAAGGACTGGCTGTTCAGGGTGGACGTAGCCCAAATTGGGTGAACCACGTATATCTGTGTCTGTCTGGTTTTATCTGTTTTGTGTGCTTCTATTTTTCCGCATATTTTATGTGTTCCATTGCTCTGTAATATATAATTTTTCTAACAAAAGAAAAGTAATTTTATAATTTATAATATTACTATTCAAAGCTTTGCACCCTATTTTATTCTCCTCATAAAAGATACCCTCTCCCTAGTGAGTGCAAAGCCATGGTTAGGTCTTAAATGTACTAGAAAAAATAAACGTGAATGAAAAGAGGTTTCCCAAAATTGCTTCCAAGTCTAGTGATAATCACTAACTGCTCATGCAAGGATGACATAAGAGGCTAGGTATTGGCTAAAAATATAGTTACATTTGAATTTAAACACCAATCCTAAACCAATATTAAAATTTAATTTAAAAATATTTGTTACAATATTGATGTTCTCCTTCGTCATCAAAACTACGGTAATCTTGAAAGACTATTTTTTTGTGTTGAGAAATAAGATTTGAAAATTATATAAGTAATATTACCTCTATAGTCTAATTATAATGCAAAAACTTTGATACTCAACATCCTCAATTCAATATAGTACATTAATTAATTACCATGGAAGCTATATAAATTAAATCACTGGTAAAATTCCATCGACATCAATCCGTGAAGGAAACTCTTGGCAAGGGTTTTTATGGAGGTGAGTTTCTTTTGAACAACTGGGTGATGGTCAATAAAATCAAGGAATTTATCTTTAAAATTTTTGGACATTCTACTAAATTTCTAATGATGAATGTTTCTCTGCTTCAAACCTAAGAAAATTTATCTTAAACATTAAACAAAACTATGTATTAAGGGAATTTTATTCTTCTTCATCCATGAAAAAATTATTAATGTAAGCAATTATATCCATATAAATATTTGCGTATGTTATGGAATGTATTTAATTATGTTGATAGGCATTCTATTGTGAAGTTCTTTACAGTGACACTATTGAGATTCGTTGTCTTCAACAACTGGCGTGAATCTCAATAATGTTCATCCTTATCTAATTCTTATATTCGTCATCTTATTATTTCTCATGTGAAGGCCAATGTTGAAGTGGTTTCAGCCGTGCCAGTCTAGAACTTTCTAAAGCCATCATGCCAACTATCTCTAGGATCGTGCTGACTGTCTTCTCCATTGTTTCTGTCACCAACCTTCTTATCTCCAATGCAAATTGCCATGCAGTCTAGATATCGACATAGGCCCTCACGAAGAAAACCAGGCCAGCGATGCTCGAAAGGTGTATGGTGAAAAATGGATTCCTGCATGACATGAGAAATATTAGTTTTCCCTTGAACGCATTCTCTTAAATCTTCATCAGATTTAGATTCGTCTTTAGGTTCCTTACTTCTTCCCTCTTTGGAAACACATGAGGTTGTACTTTGAAGGGATGGTAGCTATAATTTTTTATGTCGGTTATGTAGGGGATTAAGGCCTCAAAGCTTCTCACCGCGAAAACCCTACCCTGAATCGAGACATAATCGGCGGACACAAAGTCAGATGTATGTCTGTCTTCATCTTCATAAAAGAATATAGAATCAAATTATTTGAGGATACTTGAGGAATATTTAACTTCCTGACACTTGGCTTCATCAACATGGTAGTACTCATTGTCATGGAGATGAATCCCTTATCTAAACTGCTCGGGCAGCCTGTAACCAAGCTTCATGCAATGAAAAGTGTAGACTAAGGGTAAGCATACCTCAGGCCTCATCGAATGCAAATAATTGTTGATTATCATATATCTTAGATATTTGAATCCCATGGAGGAAATGAAATTCAATAAATCGTTGACATCTATCGGTTTTAGGATTATGCATTGCTTGTTGTATACCCAGAAGAGTACTTCTCTCCCGTTGGCCTAGTTATGTCGGTGTAGGTTTGAGGTTAGGTTGTTTAATAGAAGGAAAATGTTGAAGCCTTTTCGGCAGCGTCGGTTCAAAAATTTCTGCCTTTAATAGTTGTTATCATTCTGTAATTTACGAGATTGTGAGAATAAACACAGAGGACAACACCAAAACCTCTTTGGAAGTTGGGATCTAGCTCTGCCAGCTTCCGAGAAGGATATTTCTATAAATTTAACTTTGTTTTTAATGAATTTTAGGCTAGTTATGACTCTACCTGATTGTTTGTTTGATTTTGATTGTCTGGTTGATTAAATGGTTATATTCCCATTGGGCTATGGAGTCAAAATATTTAACTGATTCTGCATCAATGTTTGAAGGAGTCTCATGGGACAAGGTAGGTTGCATTAAATGGATCTTTTAAGATTTTAAGTGAATTATGAAAGTGGAAGAAATGTGGAATTTAGTAGAGATTGAAAAACAATTAAGTATTCTTCAATCTGACCTCAGTGGAAAACATGTAAATTGCAAAACAACCAGAATAAGGTGTTCTAATTAACATATCCTATACATCATAGTTTCTATTATACAATTAAGATATTCATATTTACAGTGAAAGGAAAAACAATGAAATAACACAGTTACAGAAGAAAAACATCACCAATGAATACACCACATGAATCCTGTGAAAATTCCTTGTATTATTGATGCTCCAGCAAATTGGAAATTACAATGCTCAACAGAAAAATATACTCAGTAATCAAGCCATAATACTTCGAACATTGAAGTAATTATTCTAATTTTACAAAAATATGTACATAAATGTTGTCTCAACTGATAATGTATTATTAGCGTAATATTGAACAATAAAATCAAATTGTTACAAAATAATAGGCTAGGTGGAGATGATCTGGAACGTTGGCATTTTTTTTGGAGGAAACAGTTGCTGAAGGACCTATTTCTAGGTTGCGCTGGCTGGTGTGTTGGTTGATGCGATGGTTGATGATGAATATCTCTCAATTACTGTCTAATCCTGTAACTCACAAATTTTATCCCATCGATCTTCATCAAAGATAGTCAACTTAATTACCTTTTGGTAAATCTCATCGACTTCAGAATATCTTGCAAAAATGGGCTTTACCATGAAGATGTGATTTACCTCATGTTGGATGAAAAATTCATTACTCATTGCTTCCAAAAATGCTCTGCCTGTCATACTGCCCTTGATGTTGGAAAATTTGGTGTTGTCCCCAGTGATTTCCTTTAACTTCTTTACATAGTCTTCATGAGTTATCAACTTATCATTAATCACAAACAAAGAAGGAATACCTTCTGTGTTAAAGGCTCTATCTTGGTGAAAAAAATGTTGACTGCTATCTCTAAACTGTGGCACTTTTCTTCCAGCTGAATGTAATGTCCCAAATGGGGGAATTTGTGCTCCATCGGGAACAACTTAGATGTTCCTATTTTTCCACCTCCGGGATTATTAACAATCAACACTGAGCTATTTTAGAGATTGAATGCAGGGGCATTTACTGGATATTTCACCTTCACAAGGAATGATGAGATCCAGAGGCTACCTGGCCCTCTAGCAGACTCTACCAATAGAACATGTCAAAAGCTAATAATTCCCTTCAAGGAATTTCTGCACCAGCTGCCCATGAGGACGCTGTATAAGGAAGCCAATGTGAAAATAAGGCAATCCAATGTTGGGATGCCTTAGAATGTGTCTGGTACAAACTCCCTGCAGAATATAAGCTCAAAGAAATAACCTTAAGCGGGTTATTCAGATCTCCCACAAGAATCTTCAGCAGCATGAAAACTTCAACAAGTAGCAGCAGTGAAATAATAACCCATAGAATGCAAGAAAAGTGCAAATCTTATATATAATCTGTAGCATCAAATTTAATACAAATCCCTTGAGGAAAATGCCTCTCAAGGTAAGCTGAAATCAGCCTCAATAGGAAATGTACATGGAACAAGAGAATACACTGCTACATAAATCCAGCTACTCACTAACTGCGCAGTCTATAGGAGAAAATGACTGCAAACTGAGATACATGAAATGATATGACATGATGAGCTCAAATAAAGAAGGGGGAGTAAGATCTCAACCCCATAAAAAATTATTGCATCAATCCTCCAAGGGATTGGCTACAATACATAAAATACAAAAATGTCGGCGTAGCTGGCCAGCTACTGCAGCTCAAATATAATACAACATGGAAGAGGATGGGAAATACTGCAATACATGTGAAAACCTCCTCCAAAGATCTCCAAAAGGAAGGGGCTAATCCCCTTGCTGAAAACTGCACTCACTAGTGCACCAAATGAAACCCTTGTGCAAGCCACCTCTGAAAATAATGCTGTATGGGAAGGAGACTGCGCTGGGCATGAGAGAAAACATATGGCCTGGTGCCAAATCTGCAATATGAGCTCCGGAAATCTCCTTTGCTGATTTCCTAGAGAAGGAATGAGCTTCCCCTCTACAAACCAACTCCGGAAGTGAGATGATGAAGGTCCCTCACTGCAACACCAGCAACTCCAGCGTTCTCTTGCTGCAAGAATAACACAGTAGCTGTAGATGACTACTTTGGCCTCAAGCCATGGTGTGAGAAAGATGAAGAACAATCTCTCCATGGCCTCCCATGGAAGAGAAGGGCATTCCTAAACAGGAATCCCACTTGTGCTAAGCAACACCAAGTTGAAGAGAGCTTCAACTTCGAATTCTATCTCCAAGAATGATCTCCACAATAGCTCTCCTTCATCTTTTATGCAAAGCATGCATGGACCCCACTCGCATTAGGGTTTCTCTCATTTGAAATTTTCCCTCCACTCCAACTACGCAATCTTCTTGAGCAAGCTTCCCCTCTTAGGGTACGTTGTTGACTTTGGTCAACCATGGTCTATCTCACTTGCCTTTGGCCCCTTTTCACACTTGGGCTGCTATCTTAAGCCACTTAAGTGACTGTTTTCACCTTAGGTGTGTTTATTAAGTTGCTACAATGGGTTCCCTCACCCATTTTATTCCTTTTATTAAAATAAAAGAAAGATTAATGTCCCAAATACTTTATTGCAAAATTTGGGACACAGTCCTCCCCTCCCAAAACTTGCTTGTCCTCAAGCAAGAGAAAGGATGAACTGCAAAAAAATTCCTCCACTCAAGGTATGGATTCTGAAATATCCTCCTGTAGATCCTCCATCCTCAAGCAATCAACCAACAAAATGAGTCACCCTCCAACTAGGAAACTCCTGGAAGTACTCCTCCACCTTGTGCTCATGAAATAGGTGGGCTAAATTTCTAAACTTGGTAAGCTTCATAGCATACCCCACGCTATCCTCTTCTCCACTTATGATGAATGTGGAGTGAAAGTTGAACTTGGGCTGCAATAGTGTTGCCTTCAAGAGGCAAGATGAAGTCTAGATCCCCAAGGACCTCTCCTCCAATGCTGCAAATCAAGCTGGCCCAAATCCTCACATATGTGATGAGTTGGAATCCATCAACATATGGCATCCAAGCAATCATATGGTTCACCTCATGGAAGAATACATGGCTGAAAATGGTGACCATATTATCTCTCATACTCCCCTTGGAGCATGTGTTGCAAAAAGAATGGAGGTCTTCTCTCCCAAATGGCACATCCACCCAATGAGTCTCTCCCTCCTCATGATACATATGGGGCTACTGCTGATATATAGCTGAAATGAAATGGTCTTCAAAAGAGACCCAAGCCACCCCATCAAACATAAAAACCATGAAGTGACTCCTCCAAAAATTCAACTCTCCAAATAACTCCTCCCACATGAAGGAAAGAGATGAAGTTTGGCAATCATGGGCTGCCCATTGCTCCTCCTGAAACATACAACATGCAAAATAGGGAGAATCATACTCCCAATGGGCATCTTCAATTTATTTCCCTCCTTCAAAACAATGCTTCCTCTGAACAGCGTTCCACCAGCAACATATGGAAGCATAAACTTATGAGAGGAAGGAGGTAAAATTTGGTCCCATGCATGGAACCAGCGCAGGGCATCATTGGCCTGCCTCAAAACAGAAAGTAACAAGTGTCTTTTCAGCCACTTGTTTTCTGCCACATTCATCCTGCAAGATGTGATCATGAAAAACAAAATTTGGTGCCAAAGTGCATACCAAAATTATGTGGCTTTCCCCCACAAACCGCTGCTGAAATAGCCATCATTTTGTTGCAATAGACCATAAGTGTAGCTGAACATAATGTGGAAGAAGGAAGGATCCTCCTTGATATAATATGTTGATCATAAGAATAAGAGAGCGAATGGTTACCTCCCTTATCATGTACTTTGGCCTTTGAGCTGAAATGGCTCAAGTGAAGTGCCACCCTTACTGCAACATAGTAGTGGAGTGGTTGTGCCAACCATCTCATCATCTCTTGGGCTATGCATCTAGCCAAATGCTGATATACATCAATTAGAAATCCCTCCAAGTGGACTCCTCCATCGATGAAGAATATGCATGGAAATGCATGAAAGAAGAAATCAAAATTTCTGCATGTAGATTCCTGTTCTTGTGCCTGTGCAACCAAGCCAAGAAAGTCAGAATATAGTGAGGAATGCTTCCCTCCATTACTCCTTCATGCTCATCATCTACATGCCCCCAAAGTATATCACTTGTGAAGTGGCTTTGAGAACACTCCAACAAGTAGTCCAAGCTCTCAAGTGACAGCGCTGCTGGCCTTTGGAGTAGGGCCATTGTCAACTCAAAGCTCCCCTATTTGACATGAATCTTGCCAAATAATCCTCCCATCATGATGCTACAAATTTAGAGCTCCTCCCATGAAGAAGGTGCTACTTGGCATCCAAGATCAAAGAGAAATCCTCTTGCACTATGCTAGTGCCTCCTCTTGCTCCCGCAACATGCAACAAAATATGAGCAACAAGAATACTTCTGCTCCCCTATAATTCCACCATACCCAATCTAAAATGGGAACATAATGAGTGGTAAGAGAAATTCCACCTCATCATGATGCACCCATATTCTCTCCTTTGTCCATCAAGTGCAATGACTGTGAAAAGATCCTGGGACCTATGGGTTATGGATCCTCCACATTTCTGCTGGGCACATATGATCCTCAAAGCTCTACTCTTTGGTGTAAGTATCCTGCCACTTGGTACCTCTTTCACAAGAGTTACCATTGTCCCAAAACATATTTCTCCTTTTGCATTTCATGGGACATTGAAATGCAATCTCCTTCATGACAAAATTTCAAAACCCCACCCTCACATGTGATGCATGGCTCATCAATGGTGCATGAGGATGATGAGGTTTTCTTTCCTCCAAAATGGCACAACACAGTAAAATTACCCTCCTCAAGAAAATCAGCATGCAATAATGTACAATCCTCCATGATAGATGAAAACTCATGCATACCTTGGAGAGATCTGGAAGAATCTTGCTGCAAGAGTCTCCTCCTCAAATGTGATGGATGCCTGAATAGCTGAAGGTGGAGGCTCCTCCTCCATGAATGTAACAGCATTGGCATGTGCCTCTGGTGGTGAGGGCTCCTCCCTCCTATGGCCAAATCTTCTGCTCAAGATATGAGAAAAAACAACAAGAGTAGAAACCCTTGTATTCCTCCCATGGCTGAACCACCAAGTTCTTTCCTCTTTCTCCTGAACAAGTGTGAAAAAGATAGAGTCTCTTGGAAGACTCTAGGGTTTGCTCCATAGTCAGTAGATACTCACTTAGAATTCGAATTCCAAGTGTCCTCCATGCTTCTTCTCTACTCCTCTGTGAGAATAGGAAGTGCATGGTCCTTACTCTTCTCTTTTCTTCTATCTCAATCTCCTTGGAGAGGTTGTTGCTGGACCCAAAACTGATGAGATTGATCTCATCTTTTTCATCATCTCTGACCTCTTCTGCTCTGAAATTTCGAACTTCATAGGCTGAGCAAAGTTCGAAGCTCTGATACCACTATAATGTCCCAAATGGGGGAATTTTTTCTCCATCGGGAACAACTTAGATGTTTCTATTTTTCCACCTCCGGGAGTATTAAAAATCAACACTGAGCTATTTCAGAGATTGACTGCAGGGGCATTTACTGGATATTTCACCTTCACAAGGAATGATGAGATCCAGAGGCTACCTGGCCCTCTAACAGACTCTGCCAATAGAACATTTCAAAAGCTAATAATTCCATTCAAGGAATTTCTGCACCAGCTGCCCATGAGGATGCTGTATAAGGAAGCCAATGTGAAAATAAGGCAATCCAATGTTGGGATGCATTAGAATGTGTCTGGTACAAACTCCCTGCAGAATATAAGCTCAAAGAAATAACCTTAAGCAGGTTATTTAGATCTCCCACAAGAATCTTCAGCAACATGAAAACTTCAACAAGTAGCAGCAGTGAAATAATAACCCATAGAATGCAAGAAAAGTGCAAATCTGATATATAATCTGTAGCATCAAATGGAATAAAAATCCCTTGAGGAAAATTCCTCTCAAGGTAAGCTAATCAGCCTCAATAGGAAATGTACATAAATCCAACTACTCACTAACTACGCAGTCTATAGGAGAAAATGACTGCAAACTGAGATACATGAAATGATATGACATGATGAGCTCAAATAAAGAAGGGGGAGTAAGATCTCAACCCCATAAAACATTACTGCATCAATCCTCCAAGGGATTTGCTAGAATACATAAAATACAAAAATGTCGGAGTAGCTGGGCAGCTACTGCAGCTCAAATATAATACAACATGGAAGAGGATGGGAAATACTGCAATACATGTGCAAAACTCCTCCAAAGATCTCCAAAAGGAAGGGGCTGATCCCCTTACTGAAAATTGCACTCACTAGTGCACCAAATCAAACCCTTGTGCAAGCCACCTCTGAAAATAACGTTGTATGGGAAGAAGACTGCACTGGGCATGAGAGAAGGAATGATCTTCCCCTCTACAAACCAACTTCGGAAGTGAGATGATGAAGGTCCCTCACTGCAACACCATCAACTCCAACATTCTCTTGCTGCAAGAATAACGCAGTAGCTGTAGATGACTGCTTTGGCCTCAAGCCATGGTGTGAGGAAGATGAATAACAATCTCTCCATGGCCTCCCATGGAAGAGAAGGGCATTCCTAAACATGAATCCCACTTGTGCTAAGCAACACCAAGTTGAAGAGAGCTTCAACTTCGAATTCTATCTCCAAGAATGATCTCCACAATGGCTCTCCTTCATCTTTTATGCAAAGCATGCATGGACCCCACTCACATTAGGGTTTCTCTCATTTGAAATTTTCCCTCCACTCCAACTACGCAATCTTCTTAAGCAAGCTTCCCCTCTTAGGGTACGTTGTTGACTTTGGTCAACCATGGTCTAGCTCACTTGCCTTTGGCCCCTTTTCACACTTGGGATGCTATCTTAAGCCACTTAAGTGACTTTTTGCACCTTAGGAGTGTTTATTAAGTTGCTACAATTGGTTCCTTCACCCATTTTATTCCTTTTATTAAAATAAAAGCAAGATTAATGTCCCAAATACTTTATTGCAAAATTTGGGACATTACACTGAATAACTAGATTCTTCTTAGTAAGAATCCTCTTCACTTCTAGGATGGTTTTTGTCCTGTCATCTACTCCCAAATAATCTAACTCATATATGTTCTTGGAGTTCAAGAACTTGATAATGTTGGTTCTTTTTGTAGGCATCTCTCCAAGCTCCTGTTTGATGTCTGTGATAGAATCAATCGCATTTTTTGTCAATTCCTTTTGCTCAAAGATAATTTGGATGTAGGGCTAGATCTCATTAATGGAGTTTATGATATATACTGAGATGATTTCCTTGGCTTGGGCCAAGCTCTATCCTATTTTTGATTCTCTCTCTAACTTTTGCAATCTCTCTATCAATTTCTGAGCTCTTTGTGCTTCTGTTGAATCATGAGCTTCACTCCTTGTCCTCTGGTCTTGGAATACTTTGACTTGATCATGTAGTTTCTTGATCTCTTCTGTCTGAATAGACAGATTTTCCACTGCATTTTTCAATTGTTCTGCACCATCTGTTGTTTTTCTAGTAGAGGCTGTATTTGTAGGAATGGATGTAAGAAGTACAACATCCAAAGGAACCATGGACAACTTTGCATTATGCTCCTTTTCTTTGATCATATTTTCCATTTCGGTCTCCATTTGTCTTATCTGTGCATTCTGATCCATGATGAGCTTCATCATATCAGTCTTCTGAGTATCTGTCTCCTCAATTTTCTTGGTGAGAGGATGTTTTGCGGCTAACAGCTTCAGGTGTTTTCTCAATGCTACTATTTCAGCATTCTTATTTTTTATTATCTCCTCTGTAGCCGTCATATTAGAGGGATCATATCTTATCTTAACCACCAAATATTCTAAGGATTTAATCCTTGTATCCTTAGCAAGAAAAGAGATTTTTTCCATTTTTAACTGTGACTGGATATTGGATAAAGAAACCTACAACTTGGAAAGAGTCATTGCTGTGCTAGTCAAAGTTGAAGAGATCATTTCACCTGTCTACTTGTGCATCTCCATTTGATCAATGGGATAAATGTCATTTATGTTGAATTAGAAATATTTATTCTTATAGTCAGATGCTAACTTTAGCTGTGGAATATGGGCCTCAAGGAAGGCCATTTGCATCTTACCTTTCTCAGAATCAAATGCTGACAACAACCTACTTTTAGAACTTGAAGTCTACTTCCAGAATTGACTATAGGTGATGTTCTTCAATATTTCATTTTTTAACTTTATCTTTCTGAATGTGTCAAAGATTGTCTTCTCCTTCTGACCTTGGAAAACCTTCGTTGTCTGGATAGCCTGTTGATGGTCATGTGATACTGATGAAGTTCTAGGAGAAGTAGTGGATTGGCCACCTACTTGAGAAGATGAAGCTGTTTCCTTAGTGACCATAACAACTTCTTGTTCTTAGTCTTTGTATGTATTAGCTTTAGGATTCAGCTTGGTCATTTTTCTGTACATTATTTTGAATTCTTTGTTTGTAGTGTCAGTGGCTAAAGGTGACTCTTCTTCTCTTTGCCTTTTCCCTGTTTTTTCTTGTGGGACAAGAGTTTGTGATGTTGATGTCGACAGTAGCTTCTCCTCGGCTTCCTGCAATGTGTTCTCAACCCATTCTAACTGATTCATATACTTTTCTATCTCTAGCATATGGATGTGTATGTAAGGAGTAGTTTTATTCTCTACTTTGAGCTTTGAAATGTTTCCCATAGGATCATACGACCAAGTAAAACTGAGGCTGAAGTTCATTTCTTTCAGTATCTTATTTGCTTCCTCACCTTGATTAGGTGCTCAACATTTATCTCAAAAAACAATGTTTTCATAATTGCTCAAAACCAGGACAACAACATAGAGCTTGCTGCGAGGATTACAAAGCAACTCGTTTCATCAAAATCCGATTTCGTATGAGTAAGTTATGGTCTATTGTCTATTTTCTCAAATAGCTAAAAAAATTGCAAATTGGACAGGCTGTTGACATGACAGCCCAGTCAACAAAAATGAATATTCTGGAATATTCTTCAGGTTGTTGCCAATGAGGCTGTGACAAGTGGAATTTTCGGATTCGCAAGTTTGGTCTATGTGGGTGAAATTTCTCTCGATATCCAAATGCTAACATTGAAATATATATATATATATATATATATATATATATATATATATATATATATATGGATGGAAATTCCGTTAAGTTCAACCCAAAGGTCCGCGTAATATCATATGGTTTAGGTTAATTAAATTTAAGGTCGATTGATATAATCGGTTGGTAAAAACAATTATAATGGGGTGGGGTCGGGTTTGAATCTCAGACATCCGCCTCACAAACCAGTTGACTAACCAATATGCCGTGGGAAATTAATTGTTAAACCTTCCATATAAAAATTTATTTGACCTTTGTATAATGGACCAGCAGAGCACAGAGAGGCCAACCTCTCCTATCCCATGCGACCAGCGCATGTAACCTAGCGCCAGGGCTTATCTGCTAAGCGTGATTAACGCGAGGTCATTAACGCTAACTATAGATTAGTCTTAAATTAACTACCAGTTTAACATGGCGGCGAACTCCAGTTTTGGTGGAGTTGTTTGGCGGATTTCCAGAATTGGAGGTAGTTTCCTAGGGAAATCTGATTTTTCCATAATGGAGGCAATATTTGACCAAATTGGGAAAATGAATAGCCAATTTTGGATGATTTTGGCATTCCAGAGACAATGGCATGGGTTTCAGAGGCTAAAAATTACTTCTACATGTGATTTTTCTACAAGGAAGTTCAACGGAGCCTAGGGCCACCAGGGAAGGAGGTCAAGTCTAGACCAGCCAAAGTCAGTTTTCAGTAATTGGATAGTCATTTTTAGATGATTTATATGTTTTGAAGAGAATAAAAGAGGTTTCAATAGAAATTGAAAAATTTACATAACACTTTTTCCAAATTTGAGCTAATACAAAAGGCCCAAGCAATGGAAGCTGGATCAAGGAGATGTAGCCCAGGAGGGGTGAACTCCTTCATAAAAAACTTGTGTTGATGGCTCTATTTATGGTTTGTTTTACATGTTTATGTTGTTTTTCAGTTCTTACTTATGTTGTTTATTTGTCATTAATTTCAACATAAAACACAAGACAATTTCCTGTTTTGACATTCACCTACACCAAGGAAACTAATGTAGCACAAGCAAAAAAGAAGCAAATAAATTATAATTCTAAACTTGTAATTAGCACAGAAAAAATAAAACATAATTTCAGATCACACCTACTGACCTGCTATTAGAAATAAAGGGCCCAATCTATGTTTTAATCCTAAATTGGGATTTCTTCTTTGTTGATACAAAGTAAATTTCATTAGCATTCAACATCTGTCTGATATACTCTAGAGAAAAAATCCTCATTGGGAGAAATTTTGGGAGTTTATAAGGGGCAAGCTCACATCCATATACTCTTATCTTTGTGTAATTCTGGTACAAGTACTATTCTCCTGTCTTGTTCTAATCTGACAAGTGTAAAATTCTCTTTATATCTTCACCTATTCTAGGTTCAACTGTACGACTCAAAATGCTCATAATTGGATGTACAAACAGATCAATGAACTATTTGTATGAAATTTCCTTCTGCTCTTTCATTACCAATGTTGTCCAGAAGATGATTTATTGTTGGTTTCCATCTTCATCAAGTTTCTGTATGGAAAACTTAAATGTATCTACCTGATAATACACAAATATGTATACTATAATAGAGGATTATTTAAACAATTCCTCAGTTTAAAATTTAATAAAATGTTCATGGATGCTTTCTGCCAGGAATTGGCTGAAATTGAAGATGATTGATGGTTTACAGTCTGTGGAAAAGATGGAGAGGAAGCCTAAAATGGGTTCATTTTCCCATTGATCAAAATAATAACCAAGAAGATATGCAATGAATCTTATAATCTGTTTTGCCTGATTAGGGAAGATGGAGGAAGGGTATGGAGGGTTTTTCTTTGGTAGCTGAGTGTTTTCTAGTAATAAAATGTCAAAGATTTTAGCTCTTTTGAAAAAATCGAGCTTCTAGTATAACTCATTAAGAGCTTCTAGGGAGAAAGGGGTACTATTTTCCACAGAGGGATCTTGCATCATCTGATCAATTGATTATGTTGTCATGGTGAAAAGGGTTTCACCAGTAGGGGCAATGATAACTCTTTGACTGGTGATCTAGCAAGCTTGACACTTTCGGATAAACTCAGGGGCACTGTATGTGTGGAGAAATATGTAGTGAAGCAAATTGGACTCCCAAAGTCCAATATCATCAGATTTGTCAATATCTTTGTCTTCTAGCCAACAATACATTTCAAATAATTCGAATTCACACAGAGTCTCATTGATTTTGTAATCTCTGTCAGCTAGGGGAACATGATCTAAATCTAGGGGAGGGTGGACCAAGGGATTAAATGGTTCGTCATGATTTTTCTCTTTAGGAGGCATATTCAATTGTTTTTAGAGGAATTTAATGGAATTGGAATAGAACAGGTTTACCGGGAATGTGCAAAGCTCTGCAATTGGTTGAAGGAGCCAAGGTAGACATAGTCACTTTGGTTGAAGAAAAAATAATGGATAAAATCAACGCACTGTAAACCTGTAAAGCAATTGAATTTGCAGAAAAATGGATCACAGTAAAGGTCGAAAGGGTTAAAATGCATGGATTTATAAGAAAACCTGGTTTTTCATTGAACACAGTGCGAATCCGTTAATTTAACGGTCATTAGTTTAAATAAATGCGTTAACAGATCAATTAGCGTGAAAATGGATTTGATTGGTAATGGATAGATGATGTGGCGCGACGGGAGTGGCAGAGGTAACATATAGGGAGGAGGTATTTAAGATGCGAGGAACGGGGGGCATACCAAGCGGTAAATGGTTTAGGTGGAGGGGGGTGCGAACAGAGGAGAGGAAGCCACGTTGGTCCGGGTGGGAAAACAACTTTTTTCAGACCCCCCTCAGCTGTAAAGCTAGAATAGTGAGGGGGGTTTGAATCTTGATGAGGACCGTCGATCAGGAAGCGAGTGAAATGGATGGCAGACAAATGCAATGGGTTTAATGTCTATTGACTTGACCTTTTGTCGGGTAGCGGTCCTTTCAATTGAAGAGAAAACTTAGGATATATAGTAAATAGCCCAAATATTTCATTCATGCGCCCAATTTGAAAGTTTGGATAAAGTGATTTGTCATTTTTTCCGTGCCAAATACATATTGAAACGAAACTTAGGATAAAGCATTTTAGTTCTTTTCAAAGCCTAAAACACCTCTACCCACCCTTCAAATATTTCATTCTTTTGCTAAACTAACATTTTTTATTTCTTTCCTCTAGCGGTGCATTTAGACTAGCAAACCCATGTCTCTTTTTTTATAAAAAAATTAATCTACTCTATCACTTATTTCTCCTATTGATTCAGATTGAATAGTTGAATCAATTTCATTTTCTTGCCTAACAATTGATTTACCAAGACTAAATTGTTTGAAAAATCTTTATTCTCTAACCTAGTTTACAAAAAAAAATTCACAATTGTTCAACCATGATTAATTGTATTATTTGAAAAAATAGCTAGTCATTATGACATTTTTAAACAAGCTGCACACAACCTTATTTGATTTTGACATAAAGAAATCTATCTATAAGTAGTGGCATTTTAATTTGCAGCACTTTCAGTGTTATTTTCTCTATTTTTTCTTTTGTGGGGTTCTGATTTTATTTTTATTCTTTTTCAACTTTTCCTTCTTTTTGTCTTTTTGTCTTTATTCATTTTTTTTTATATATACCCTCTTTTCATTTTTATTATATATATATATATATATATTGGAAATCATTTGCATATTGAAAATATTTACATTGTAAGATTACTAAGACAAAATACTCAATAACTTTGAGATCCTATAAATTATAGGACCCTAACAGTGGCTCCAATTGGGGATGCCGTTTCTCCATGTGAAGTGTCAAGAACATATAATCAGTAGCCTTGAGTGTTTTCAATTAAACAATGTTTGCATCTGATTTCTTTTGTCATTGGAGTACTTATGGTAGCATATCAATCAAATCTTAGGGCCTTCTCTGTGGGCTTCAACTTCAGTCAATAAGTTACCCGATAAAAATAATAAAAATGATGATATTTACAATGGT